>CM077116.1:276929257-277529257 GCA_039619475.1 Icerya purchasi
AAAAAGCTAAAAAAGAAAAATCATTAGTAAATAAAACTATTTGGTTTGTTACTTCATGATTTTATATTATTGATTTAAATTACAAACTAAACACTTTCAAAATCGATTTTACTTTTATAGGTAAGTTTAAGAATTGTTAAAATAATATTACCTTTATTTTAATTGTATTGTATTGTATCATTAATAAATAAACAATTTACTTTTATAGTTAAATCGAGTGGAAGTTAATTCATATAAAAAACGTTTATATGCATATGCATATATAATGAATTTTATTTTTCATAGGTTATTTAATGAAGCGTTATTAATTTTTATGTGATTTTTAAAGTCATTTTAAAATCCCAATTCTATATATTCTTGACGGTATTTTGCGATTTTTCACGCTTAGCGTGGTCAGTTGCCTTGAAACTATCTTAAAAAGCATAATTTATATTTGCAATTTAAAGTTGGCAAGTCAAGCCTCGTTCCTAAGTTATTGTATATTTTGATATTTTTGTCATATCAGAAGCATTTTAATTAGAATTCCGTACATTATATATGAAATTCTAAAAACTGATAATCGAAAATTCGGTATTTTGATGATACATTTTTAAATCGCTTGCGAAAAATCGTTTGAAGCTATCAGCAGCAATTCAATGACCTTGATGAAATTTTTAGTTTAGAATTTCTGCAATACAACATAATCGAAGGGTTTTGGTAAAAAGTAAAACAAATTTCCGTTTCTTTTATTTTCATTTAATATATAGGATTTTTACAAATCTAATAATATAGTTCGACACGAATAAATTCAATTTTTGAGTTTCTAAATCAAAATTAAAGAATTTACTAATTTTGCATTAAATATAAACGTACAAGTACTAGGGATTATTGTATATGGAAAATTTGGAAACCGACGCAGTTAGACGTGTTATGTTCAATTTAAAAAAAAAAAGTTGACAGGTTAGCGGGACTCACCATTACTTAACGATAACATATTTTCATTTTTTATCATAAGAGAACTATTTGAAATTCGCTTTTAGATTCAAAAGATATTTTGATTAACCGTTCCTTATTTGTCAAATAGCTATTTCATATAAATAACCTTCATTGTCCTTTTTTTGCCCCTTACACATACATTCCTTGTAACTTTGATATCATGTATTATTTGACCGTACGACCTTTTCTGCTGAAAACCCGGCATCCTACTCCCCTCATCGGTACTTCTTATATTCTCTTATTTCCTTCTACTTCTGTTATTCCTGCCCTCGAATTATTTTTATCCTCTATTCTCAAACGTTTAAGAATATAATTTTATTTCTCCTTCTTCCCATTTCTTGGGCTAAGCATGTCCTCACTGACGAACCCATAAAAAAACAACAAAAAAACCTCTTTTAAATCATGTAAACCAAAATTGCTATTTCAGCAATGCAATGCTCAATATAAAGACTTGTTTATCCACATGTTAAATCAACAAAATAATATGATAAATGGACGGATACAAAAACAGTTATGACTGCTCTAATAAATAAAATGACTTGGAACGTCAATGGCGTAATGCATATGAAATTTAATTATATTTAAAATAGGAAAAATTCGATATACTACTAGTTTCGGAGAGCCATTTTACAAATGCAAACTATTTTCATATCAAAGACTATAATTTGTACTGTACTCCACATCCCGACGGTAGGGCTCATGGTGGAGCGGCGATATTAATTAAAAATAATAATAAGCATTACGAAATTGATGAATTCCACGAGAAATACCTGCAGGCAACCAATTTAATGGTTTCCTAAGCACTCTAGGTAAAATATATATATATATATATATATAATTGGTGGAGACTAAAACGCTAAAAACACTTATTGGGGATCCCAATTAAACGCGATTAGAGGCAGAGAGCTTAAAAAAGCATTGGATTATAATCGATGTGATATCATAACATATTTTGACCCAATGACAGAGGAAAAATCTCGGACTTACCGGATTCTTTCATAACTAGGGGATTATCATTAACTTACATCGAAATAAAATCTGACAAGTCTCTCTTCTGATCACTCTACAGTGGTCATGATAATAAGTAGCACACTAATAAATTAAAAAGTTATGTATTTAAAGATAAGACACAATAAACTAACTAATTGGGATATATTTAAAAAAAAGGTTGAAGAAAATATCACGTTAAATGTATCTATTCGGAATGAAATTGAATTAGAAAATATAATACAAAATTTGATTAAAGTTATTCAAGAATCGGCCTGGAGCAGTACGCCACAAAACCAAACAACTCCAGCTGCCTGTTATTTAACAAAAATCCTAAATGAGATTAAGTACAAAAGAATATTAAGAAAAAGGTGGCAAACAAGTAGACATTCGAAAGACAAAAGGAAACTGAATAAACAAACGAAAACTACTATTAAAACTGAAAAATAATACGTTTAAACAATACATATAGCTTATTTATCCCCTACAGCAGAGCCTTGTGGAAAGCGACGAGAAATTTAAAGAAACCAAAAAATCCGATACATCTGATCAGGGAAGTTGATGGCTGCTGGACACACAAATACGACAGAGCGGGGGTTAAAACACCTCCGGGACTTTAAAAAATATTTTACACAACAAACAGAAAATTATTTATATTGTTTTAGGGAATCAAAAAACATTTAAAGACACATCAGCGTATTATTTATGCTGTTAGAGCAGATGACGGTGTGCTGAATTTTTTAATTTTTTGTTTTCGTAAAAAGCAAAATGAACAAAGTACATTAAAATTTTCGAATTATCTGTACGAATGGTAAATTTTAAAACAAGCAGTGGTATTCGTAGAGTTGTCCCGTTTTATGAAACTTTTTTTGGCATGGAAAACTATTTAAAGGATAACAAAATGCTATCCGGACAACCAGTGCGTGACCCCTTCAGTGCAATTATAAAGCTAACTACAGGCCTGCTACGAGGGTTTTCATTTGATCGGCTGCAAGAAACAATAGATCATATAAAAAAAATGGACCGCTATAAATTCTAATAATTATTTAAGTGTTCCCGCGTAAAATTTCACAATATACCGACTCGTTAAAGAGTTTTACAGGTAAAGCCTTTATTATCGTTAACTTGTAGCGTAACAATACACAGTGTATTAAAATCAAATGGTTTTTCTTGTTTCTCACGGGTAATGTGTTTTTATGCTATTCCTTAATTAGTCTAATCTTTATAAAAGCCGTTAATCCGCTGCCTTCAAGCCAATGTTTCACGTCACGTTAATGGGCACGAGAGTTAAATAATGTTTAGGAGAAATCCTACTTATTAATAAACAAAATTATTAGAATAGTAGTTGCATAATCGTTTTCAAATTTTCTATACTAATATTTATTCGTAAATTTTAGAAACGGAATTTTCTTGTTTAATAATTCCGTTTAAAAGTTTCTACCAGTTAAGCGAATCATTTTTACACTTGTTTACAAAATTTCGATAACAAGTTTTTTTAACTTTTCCAATACACCAATTTTTTTTTTTTAAATTATTTTTGAATGTAATATTAAAGGGATATTTCCTTAAATCGAATAAGCGCTATCACTATGCTAGGCTTAAAAACATAGCAAGTCCAATATTAATGGTATTCTAATTTTCGACAACCCACTATAGTAAGATACTTCGTTATTAAACCTGAAGTCACGCTCCAGATTCAGATAGACGTCAACTTGGATGCGAAGAAAAACAAAGAGCACAGAGAGCTAGAAAAAAACTAATTGTAAGTCACAAACTTCGATATGCCCTGTCAAAAGCATATGACTTTAAATAGAATTTCGAAAAGAACATTTCAGTGGTGTAAATCCGCTGAAAGTTCAGATGCTATTTTTAGGATTCCGTATACATATAATGTACGGAATCCTTATAAGATGGTACACAAATGACAAAAATATCAAATAAAAATCAATAATTCACGAACGGCTTGACTTATAAACTTCAAATTTGGAACATAAATTACAATTAAAATTATCTTTAAAACGATCTATAACTTGGTTGACCGATTAACCTGGGCGGCAAAAAACCCAAAAAACCGTCAAGAATATATAATATGGTACATAAAACGACCTCAGAAATCACTTAAAAAATCATAACTCGTCACTAGATAAACCTATAACGCTGAAATTCAAAATATAAACTACAATGCAGGAGTACTTTAATAAAATCAAAAAATTACGGTACAAAAGTTAGGTAAAGTTGCCCAAAAGTTCAAAAAACCGCAAAAAATGACGTGCCCCCCCCCCTTAGCACCGCGAGTATTGTAGTTAAAAATTTTGAATGAGGCTAAAAATACGCACATACCCGTATATTTCTCTAGTTTGAAACATCCGGATTTCCAACTTTAAAACTGGACCTTCGGGGCGACGAAAGCTCGAAATTTTGTAAAAAAATATTTTTTTTTACAGGCATGCGATATATCGATGGAAAGATCGCTATTTGTCGAGAACGAAACCGAATTTCATTTCCTTAACGAAACTTTCAAAGTTGCCGTAAAGTTCAAAAAAGCGCGAAAAATGACGTGTCCCCCCCCCTAGCGCCGCGAATATTACCGATAAAAATTTTGAACACGGTTAAAAATATGCGCTTCCACGTATATTTCTCTAGTTCGGAACATTCGAATTTCCAGCTTTAACATCAGACCCTCGGGGCACCGAAAGCTCGAGATTTTGGAAAAAAATATTTTTTTTTTCAGGCTTGTGATATATCATTAGAAAGATCTCTATTAGTTAGGAACGAAGCCGAATTTCATTTTCTTAACTAAACTTTCGAAGTTGCTGTAGAGCCCAAAAAAGCTCGAAAAATTGCGTGTCCTCTAGCGCTGCGAGTATTATAGCTAAAAATTTTAAACATGATTAAAAATATATACTTCTACGTATATTTCTGTAATTTGGAACATCCGGGTTTCCAGCTATAAAAATAAAACTCCGGGGCTTCGGAAGTTCAAAATTTTGTAAAAAAATATTTTTTTTTCCGAACATGTAATATATTGTTTGAAAGATCTCTATTTATCACGAACAAAACCTTATATCATTTTCTTTATCAAAAAATTCGAAGTTGCCGTAAAGTTCAAAAAAGCGCGAAAAAAGACGTGTCTCCCCCCCTAGCGCCGCGAATATTATCGATAAAAATTTCGAACGCGGTTAAAAATATGCGCTTCCCCCAATATTTCTCTAGTTTTGAACATCCAGTTTTCCAACTTTAAAATTAGACCCTCGGGGCGCCAAAAGCTCGAAATTTGGAAAAAAAATATTTTTTTTATTAGGCTTGTGATATATCATTAGAAAGGTCTTTTATTAGTCGGGGACGAAACCGTATTTCATTTTCTTAACCAAACTTGCAAAGTTGCTGTAAAGTTCAAAAAAGCGTGAGCTCTAATTTGCAGCCCCCTCTTTGCGACGCGAGTATTATAGCTATACTTTTGGAACATGGTAGAAAATACATGACTCCATGTATATTTCTCTGATTTGAAACAACCGGCTCCCCAATTTTAGAATGATACCCGCGGGGCCCCGAAAATTAAAAATTTTGAAAAAAAATTTTTTTTTCTTGGGTTTGTGATGTATCATTAGAAAGATTGCTAGTTTTCGGGAACAAAACGGTATTTTATTTTCTTAACGAAACAGTCAAAGTTGCTGAAAAGTTCAAAAAAGCGCAAAAAATGACGTGTTAGCCTCCTAGCGAAGCAAATATAACAGCTAAAAATTTTGGACACGGTTAAAAATATGCGCATCTACGTATATTTCTCTAGTGTGAAACGCCCAGGTTTCCAGTTGTAAAATTAGACCCTCAAGGCGTCGAAAGTTCAAAATTTTGAAAAAAAATATTTTTTCCCCCGGGTTGTGATCTATTATTAGAAAGATCACTCTATTCGTCATTAACGAAACCGTATTTCCTTTTCTTAACGAAATTTTCCAAGTTGCTGAAAAGTTCAAAAAAGCTCGAGCTCTAATTTGTAGCCCCCTCTTTGCGACGCGAGTATTATAGCTATTAATTTGGAACAAGGTAGAAAATATACAACTTCACGTATATTTCTCTAGTTTTGGACATCCAGGTCCAGATTTAAAATTAAACTCTACGGGCACCGAAAGCTCCAAATTTTTAAAAAATATATTTTTTTGCCCGAGCTTGTGATATATCAGTAGAAAGATCGCTATTTGTCTGGAACGAAACCGTATTTGATTTTCTTAGCAAAACTTTCAAAGTTGCCGAAAAGTTCAAAAAAACAAAAAAAATTACGTGTCTCCCCCCTACCGCCAGGAATATTGCAGGTAAAAATTTTGAACGCGGCTAAAAACGTGCGCAACCCCTTATATTTCTCTAGTTTGGAACATATGGATTTCCAGTTTTAAAATTGGACCCTTGGAGCGCCGAAAGTTCGAAATTTTGAAGAAAAAAATTTTTTTTTCTAAGGCATGTTATATACCGTTGGAAGGATCGCTATCTGTTGGGAAAGAGACCGTATTTCATTTTCTTAACGGAACTTTCAAAGTTTGCCGAAAAGTTCGAAAAAGCGCGAGAATTGATTTGTGACGCGAGTATTATAGCTAAAAATTTTTAGGAAAGTAGAAATTATGGGCATCCATGTATATTTCTCTGGTTTAGAACATCTAAGTTTCCAACTTTAAAATTAGTGTCTTGGGGCTCTGTAAGTTCGAAATTTTGTAAAAAAAAATTTTTTTCAAGTGCATCATTAATGGAAAGAGCGCTATTTTTCGGGAACAGACCGGTATTTCATTTTCTTAACGAAACTGTTTGAAATTTATTAAAAGTTCATAAAATTGTGAAAAATAACTTAATATTTCCGTTTAAACCGTTTAAGTAGTCACATGTTCCCGAATCACAACGAAATACCGCGGGGGATAATTCATCACCAACCAATACAGCGTGGGTAGTAGAAGGGGAGTACCAATTCTGGCGCACAAAGGGATGCCGCCGCGTTAATTAGACCCCCTGGGGTGTGAGAACTAGAGCATATTCTTTTCCGCGGTCCGCCTGTAGCCGCTGCTGCCGCCGCGAAGTGTGCCGCTGGTTCCCACACACGCATCGGCCGCTACCGTGCTTTTTTCAAAATTCGGGGCATAAGTATTCTAGCCGGGTTCCAAAAATTATGCTATCCGATCGGGCGCGCATCTCCATGCAGCCGCATTCCCGCGCACGGCGCGTTCTACTATTATGTGTATGTATTATACAGGAGTCTACATGTAATATATGTATCATAATTTTTAATTTTAATTTTCGGGGGTTGGGAGGTGTAAAATTTTGGCGGAGTGTTAAAAACGTTCGAAACTCAACACTTAGAACCCAAATTTTAAAGGAATTTTCCTAGTCGCGCTCCGTTCCAGCATTTTTTTTTTTTAAATTTTATTTTTTAAGAAGAATATCTGATGGTTCCAGCGATCGAATGAGGGCAGGCAGGTGTGCTGCTACGAGGGGTGAATTCCAGCCGTTCGATCGATGTTTTTATTATTATTATTATTTTTAACGGAAATTTTTGAATGTTCCAGCAACCGGTTGAGGGTGGCACGGGGTGCAGGGGGTGAATTCCAGACATTCGTTCGAAATTAACTACCCGATCATCTTCGAGACCCTCGACGCCACCGATGGAATCCTGATCGCTACACGTTCACACACACACACACGCACACGTCTAATATTTTTATTGTCAACGAATATTTTTAAATGCCACCCGCGAGGAATGGCGACTTTTAAATGGCTGATGTATGCATCATCCAGGGGGAAGATAGTTACATCGGTCGATTGTTCACGGCCAAATCAAAGGTCCACATCTAGACGTACACTATTTGAACCTGTTCGACTATCTCATTCATTTATACCCTTCGCGTTGTTCGGAGCGGCCGTGTTTGAGCGACATTGCCAAATACATTGTGATAGCAAGTGTTCGAGAGCCATCTTGAACAGTATGTCTGAGAAGATCTATATTCCCGCGGTGTATAACGCCAATCACTATCGTAAAATTTTCTGTTATTTTCGAGTGTTACAAGAAAGGAATAGAATACTAACCATGCACTACGCCACCACATTTAATTTATATTCAAACGTTATTCATGCTACATCGTTTTTCAAATTCTAAGCCTAAGTACAGAAATTTTAAAAATTACCCTAAGTATAATATTTAAAAGCCTGAATCTAACCTAAGCAGCGTTCACAACCCACACCTATAGACGATCCTGCATACGTTTAAGTCGACACCACGCCATTAGTTTCCATATCATTCATAATATTATTTTCTACATCTAAGTATTATAGAATTAGCTTAAGTATTTTTATATTTTTCTGTATTCTCCGATCCCTTTGCAAAAGTGCACCGTCCATTCCTACGCTTCTATTCAACATAACGTTAGCCGCCGCGAGAGCGCACGCACCGTTCCCGCGCACGTTTCATTTATTCAAACTACCATGTTTTTTCTTTCATTTTTTTTTTTTTTTTTTTTTTAAATATTTAGAAGTCTAAGTATAATATTTAAAGCTTGAATCTAACATAAGTCTCCACTCACCCTATACCACCTATAGTTGGATCCCACGTATATATCCAACATAGCGTTAGCCTCCGTGAAAGCACACGCATCGTTCACTCGCACTACCGCGATTTTTTTTTTTTTTTTTTAATATTTCGAAGCCTAAGTCTAATTATTTCAAAGCCAGCAGCCTAAGTATATTTTTTACACTTCCAAACATTTCTTCCGACCGTTCATAATTTTTATTTATTTATTTTTTTTCCTGACTCTAAAAATAAATCCGTTGAGGCCTTCACAGCTAGGAATGCGCACACATCTTCTATTGTTAGTTTCCATATCATTCATAATAATTTTTTTTTTTTTTTCGACTCTAAGTATTATAGAATTAGCCTAAGTATATTTTTATTTTCTTTCGCTATACAAACATTTTTTTTTTTTTCGAGATCTTTTGTACTATATTTTTTCTCAAATATATTTACACACATGCAGGCAAGTTGCCATGCCGTTGATTTCGATCGTGCAACGCTGTCATTAAGTCTGCTGGGATATTACCCCTCGTATCTTTTCTTGTAAAATCCGGTTCGCATGTACACACCTACACAATCATACTTAAGCCAAAAAACACCTGACAACGTCATTCATCTGTGTATATAACCAACTAACACCAAAGGAATGTGGTTTTTCTAGTGCAGCCCTCCCTTTTCAAAGCCCCCCCCCCCATCGAGCTAAAAAATCGAACGGATCTGTTCAGGCAGTCAGTATTAGTGTTATGTTAAACGTGTGGAATTTGTTGAAGCTGTGTGCTTCACGCGTTATTAAAAAATTGACAAGAACGTTAAAGTCAATAATTTCATACGTTTTTTCTCTTTTTCTTTCTCTCTTTATTTTTTGTCTTTTTTCTCTCATTTTCATCGTTATTTTTTTCTCTCTTTTTTTCGCTCTTTTTTTTAGTAAAAATATTAAAATAATAATCAAATATGAATAACAATACCGAATCGATTGATATTAAAGCCGGTGAATTTATTCAGAATTCATTTTCGAGTGTTAGTGGCTCACATACGATTTCGTCACCTCCGACACCGCAATATGATGGTTATACATCAGAAGAATCCACATCTTTTGTGCGTAAAGTCGTTGGTCCTGTATTATTATCAGAACAAGCGGATATAGCGGAATATTTTTTAGATATCAGCATCCATATAGATTGTGATTATAGTTTTCGAGTAACCGAACTAGCAATGATCGATATGTCTGGCGGGAAGTGTTTGCATACGCTGTATAAACCAAGCAGAGCATGGCATGCATCAGAAATGCCGCATTTACGATGTTCTTCGGTAAGTCATTACTTGAAAAACCCTTCATTATTTCCCTGTCGGGAAGAAATATTCATGGCACGCGATATATTCACGATATTATCACAAAAACCAAGGGCTCGCGTATATATTTTAACGGCATATGCTAAACTTACACTAATGGAACTTAACGAAAAATCGTTGCATGACTTGGACTATGAAGTCGTTAATATGGATCAAGTTTTTCGAGTACCTAGTGTTGATGATCTACATGAAGAATACTTTGGTATAAGCAATTTGGTAACTTGTAAACACCATAATGAGAATGATAGTTTTCATTGTGCGGTGAAAAACGTTATGGTGATGAAAGCCTGGTACGATCATATTATCCATCCGCTGAAGCTTATGAATAATCTCAATATAAATGATTTAAGCCAGTTGTTCATTACAGCCACCAAAGAAATGATAATTACATTATTTCCCAGTTGCGTTGGAGACATTTATACATTTCTACCAGATAAATTAAAACAGGATGATACGATAAAATCACTTCTACCATGCTACGAACATGAACATGATGAAGAATATTATATCGATGATGATACATTGAGACAGAGTACTCGAAATTGTATGAAAGTAAAAGATTGTATCGATTGTCAACGTAAAATTTGCACGGATTAGAAATTCGTTATTTCGATCGTTTAACAATTTTGTGTATATTTGTATATATTTTGTAAATATATTAATGTATATATTTTTCCCCAATCATCCGCCCGTTCGTTTTTTTTTTATGTTTTGTTAATCATTTTTTTTTTGTAAATATATTTTTATACAAATGAAAATTTTGTTTGTATATATTTGTGTATATTTTTTCCCTCGATATGTTTCGTTCTATTATATATATTTTTCTTAATTATTTTTCATTTTTTTTCCACTCCTTTTCAATTCCGTTTATTTAATTATTTCTCTATCTCTCTTTCCCCCCCTCTTAACTTAAAGTACTGGTAATGACGAAATTTACAAAACTCTGAACCAGTTGTGTATAATGTATATAATTATTGTTTAATTTTCGAATGTAATCCTGCATAATTTGTTCGTATCTTTTTAGATTAAAAAAATTATATTTTTGTCTGTAATGCACCATTTTTCTGTAACAAACGAATCTAACTGTTCAACTTTTTCCACGTACAACAAGTATTTTCCGCAGCTGTGTGAATTTTCATTAATTTGTAAGATACAGCTTCAAACTCTGGGTGTTCTCTCAAAATTTTTAAAATCTTTCGTAATCACAGTTTTATAAAAATACATGTTCAGTTTTAATATTTTTTATTTCGTAAATATTTTTCGCATTATATATGAGTTCGTCTGTGAGGTGCTGGTCAACTGTATAGAGAGAGAAGGAGAAAACATGGTATTTTACAAGGCATAGCATGTTGAAGAAAAAACGCGATAGCAGGAGCAGATCAGGAATTGCATCCGCCGACGCTAGAGTCCCTATAGTTCACAATATTTTTCTCTCTGTGTTATAAAATTAGCTCAAGTATATTTTCATTATTTCGTTACACAAAAATTTTTTCAAATCTTTTGTAATATGCATTGCACACAAATGTACGCTGCAGACAGCTGTTGCTTCATTACCACGAATATATCTTATAGATTTTCTGGAAATTGTAGAGAAATTCTCTTCGCTCAATTCTTCCAAGGTGATCTATTTTCAAAATTCAAATCACGCGTAATTATTTTTTCCGAAATTAATCATCACTTTACAAATTATTAACACATTTTTCCGATCATACATAATATTTTTTTTTTATTATTATTATTATTTTATTATGTTTCCGTAAAAATTCTGGATATTATTTGCATTAATCGTTGAATTTCACATTATACCATATATCACAGATCAAACAATTTATTTTTAATCTATCATACCTATTATTTTATCGCTTAAATTTTCCTCAATTTGCAAATGTATTGTTTTATACATGTAATGCGACTCCACCCCTTATAAGTACATTATTAAATAATTTTTTCTTTATTTCCCATACATGGCAAAGACAATGAAATCACAGCATCTATGAATGTGTACTCTGTACGCCTCCACTAACCTATCATGAATTTTTTAAATTAGCCCAAACGTACTATTTTTCAATATCAAAAATTATCTATTCACTTTTACCACTTTCCCGATCATCTCTGTAATTTATTTTCTATATAATCACTAACCGACGAAAACGCTTCGTTCGTTTTACTCATACCGATGCAATCACTTCTTTTCCCTCATGCTATCGATCTTCAAATTTATTAGTACGACACGAAATTAATCTAAATATACGTTCATGCTAGTAAAATTGATATATCAAAGCCTCTTTCTATTCCTTTATACATTTATGAAAAAAGCCTGCAAAATGTTTTAAAATTAGTCAAAGTATACTATTTTATTACCAAAAAAAAATCAGCTATTCCCTTATACAGTTTTACCGATCATACATAATTTTTTCTTCTATATTATCATTATAGCAAAGTTGTACAAAACCACAACATAATTTAATCATATTGAAACCTTCATATCATCCCTTTCATGCTGTACACTAACATTCAGTTCAACGATACGAAAATAGTCTAAATATACATCCATACTAGCAGATTATTATATCACCCCTTTTTTCTACTCAATTGTATGTTTCTGAAAAAAAAAATCTTGTGATATATTTTCAAAATTAAGTGTAGTATACGCTACATCGATACCTAAAAATTAACTCAGGCCCGCATATTTATTTTTGTTTCATTCATTTACAATTTTTTTTAATCAAATCTGTTACAAGACTCTATAAAAGAATACAATAAGTTCCAGTATACATTAATACAGTTCTTAGGCATTCATTTACTTTATATTTTTAACATATACATTGTAAGTTCATAATGATCGATCTTCACAACTGAATAACAGTCATTTTAGATGCAGAGACATACATCTTTTAGCGAAGCAAACAATTCTTTGCTAGACTAATGATTGAAGACATCCTTTTTTTACAAAAACATGGAATAGCGAAGATTTTCACTCATTCAAAATAGAACGAGATAATTGTAACATTTAATCACATCTTTCCTTCATTCATCGATTTCAAACTGTGAAGGAACTTTCTACACCATGCATTCCTAAATCCAATCGCTTGAATAGCCTGTTATATGTCTGGGAGATAGTAAAGAATTTGATTTTATATGTGAAGAATGGATGAAGCAGCTCAGAATCCGATGTAAATTTGCGAGTCTAATTATTGAAATATAAAATTGAAGGAAATTTCTGTATTATGCATCATTTTAAAATGTTTATTTTTACATTTTTTTATTTTTAAATTTCCCTCACACTAGCATTTTCTTAAATGCATACTGATGTCTATGATTAGTATTCGTGATTAAAGAGAAAGAGAGTAAGATCGTATTGTGATTGCATATGTGAGACAGTGTGTGAACATGTGTGAGTATGCATGTATGTAAAATACAAGAATGCACTAATAGAAAACATCAGCTCAAGCGAGAACACAGGTACACATCAAGTTATAAAACAAGAGAGATAAAAATATGTATTTTTTAATGATTGGCGTGTGTGTATGATAAGGAGGTTAACAACATAGACATTGAGTTTACCTTTGTAGTATTTTAAATGTAAAAGCAGTGTACATACCAACACATTTTCATTACTAGAAGAGACTTTTCATTTTTGTTTAACTTCAAATATATAGGTTAGATTCTTTTTTTCATTTGGTAGTGTAAACGTTTTATTTTTCTTTGACTTATTCACAAGCATTCAAATGTATAACACGCACTTCACTCAATATATCACTCTTACATGATATTCATTGACTTACTTAATAGTGGAAATAAACTCACTAGGACAAGTATATTATATTTTATTTCTACATATATACATCTATACAAAGCACATGAAAATATTAGATGCTAAGAATGTGTGATAATATAATTTCAATTATTAATTTTTTTTGTTTTGTACAATCTGTAGCAAAATCAGAAGCATGCACAGCTTTTCATTTAAGTTTAAATATTATTTTTCAAATGTATCATGACTTTGAAGATTAAATGTTATTACAGATATTTGAATAGTTTCCCTAGCTCAGATTGAAATGATTCTTCAGTTTCTTCATTCATTTTAGAATTCAGAGCAGTAAATCATTTTTTTTTTTTTTTTTTTTTTTTTAGCATTCTTCAGAACAGATTATCGATCTTGTATAATAGAAAATTATTTCATTTGCTATCGTCATCAGTTTCATCCACAACATACATTATACGTCTGAATATGTCGATTAACCATCCCTTAAGTATATTTAATAATTTGATATGATCGTAGATAATAATAACGAAGGAACTAATTCGATATTGTGTACAATTTATTCAATAAATTTTATTACATTCATCATAATCAATAAAAATAAACTTTGCTTCAGTGTTAAATTCTAATATATCAGCTGTTAATAATATACAGCATAAAACAGCTAATTTAACTGAATATATCCTTCTTCAACCAACTTTTCTTCTATCATATGAATTTCAGTATCTACACTAGCATTTCCCGATTGTTTAGATGTGTGTAGTATCAATAATCGTTCAACCAGTTCATTAGGGTCGTCAGAATAATTGATATGAGGATCTTCAAGATATACATTGCGGCCAGTACTATATGCACGTTTCTTTTTTATTTTACCAGAATAAACTTTTACACTCTGTATGTTAGATTGAAACAGCGGTCGTATTATTTTTCTGTATTTAGGAAGTGGAGTACCCTTTAATACACCAGTAGCACGTAAATGAGCTCTAGTATACTCAAGTATTTGTTTATATAGATCTAAATCATTATTTGTATATTTATTCTCATCAACATTCGTTTCCATTAGTAAATGAATCAGTCCAGACGTGTAGGGGAATTTTATTTGCTTACTTCCTTTTCCTAAATAAATTTCACCGCATTTGCGATCCCAAGAAATCGGTGTTGATCCCATCATATATTCACAAGTGTTAGCATTATATCGTATTCCATAAACTTGATCATTTGGTACAGGTTCATCACTATCTATTTGAAATGGATCTATTTCACATGTATTAATCGAGTTATATCCAAGCTTATTATCAATATTTTCACAATATTCCTCATTTTTAACATCAGTCTCATCATCACCTTTCATACTGTCACTAGGAAGTTTCTGCTGTTTTACTATTACTATATCACTTATTCCATCATAATCCTTTTTCGTCCTTTTATGTTTTTGTAATGCTTCCTGAATACTCAATAACTGTTTTGTAATAGGTTCAAGCACAACAGCCGAAGTATTTGTACAAGATTTCCACTCGGACCGTAATGCATTATATTTTTTCAATATATCATTGCGTATCCTTTCCAGTTCACTTTTAAGATTTACTTCTTCATTTGTTCTGTTATTACTATCATTAGTCATTGCTTTACTCATTGATATCATTATTACAGATAATTAAAAATTCATCAAAACTCACATGTGAATTTTCTCTGTGTGTACATTTCAACATTTATATTGTTCACAGAGATTTCATGTTTATTCATCAACAGTAATTTATAGAAAGTTTTAAAGGTTTAAAGGAATATACAGTGCTAACATGCTCATTATATACATACTGTATTTAGAACTAATCCTTAATTACACTATTCATGAAACAAATTCTTGTTGGAAATTTTAATAAAATTTAAGAAACACATTATTTATTTTTTAGTATATGTACTAATATCTCAAATATGTGATATCATCTAAACTTTTACCAAATGACATTACAAATTTAGTTCAGTGTAATTTACACATAGGATATATACATCTACATATATATCTATATATATATATCTATATATATATATATATCTATATATATATATATATATATCTATATATATATATATATATATCTACCCATATAGATCTACATATATATCTATATATATATAACTACATATATAACTACATATATATCTACACATATAGATCTACATATATATCTACACATATAGATCTACATATAATATATATCTACATACTTCTCTACATATATATCAACACATATATATCTACACATATATATCTACACATATATATCTACATATATATTTTTTTTTTTGACATTCTACTCCACTATATTACTCAACTGCACCAGACTTTAACTGTTTTTATCGAAATTGAATATACTTTTTTTTAATATATATTATTTTTAATACTTAATATATACTTTGCGTTATATAAGTTATGCAAATTCAATATAAATAGTTAGACTGGATTTGCTATAAATGTAACATTGGGCTAACACAAATTGATGGACTGATAGAAAATTTATCATTGCAACTGTTATTCAAGAGATGATGGTAAAACGTTTCCAAAGTTTTCAAAAACATCTGCAAGAAGAAGCACTTCAGTCTTCAGATATATATCACTATACTCACCAAGTGTTTTGTCAACCAAGGACAGTAATACAGTTCTGATCATATAGCATTTTAGCTTTTAGGAAGTCGTTCTTGCTACTTTCCTTTATATTCACCTCTGGATTACTGTCCTTGGTTGACAAAACACTTGGTGAGTATAGTGATATATATCTGAAGACTGAAGTGCTTCTTCTTGCAGATGTTTTTGAAAACTTTGGAAACGTTTTACCATCATCTCTTGAATAACAGTTGCAATGATAAATTTTCTATCAGTCCATCAATTTGTGTTAGCCCAATGTTACATTTATAGCAAATCCAGTCTAACTATTTATATTGAATTTGCATAACTTATATAACGCAAAGTATATATTAAGTATTAAAAATAATATATATTAAAAAAAAGTATATTCAATTTCGATAAAAACAGTTAAAGTCTGGTGCAGTTGAGTAATTTTGAGTAGAATGTCAAAAAAAAATATATATGTATATGTAGATATATATGTGTAGATATATATGTGTAGATATATATGTGTTGATATATATGTAGAGAAGTATGTAGATATATATTATATGTAGATCTATATGTGTAGATATATATGTAGATCTATATGTGTAGATATATATGTAGATCTATATGTGTAGATATATATGTAAATCTATATGGGTAGATATATATATATATAGATATACATGTGTAGTTATATATGTAGTTATATATATATAGATATATATGTAGATCTATATGGGTAGATATATATATATATATATAGATATATATATATATATATAGATATATATATATAGATATATATGTAGATGTATATATCCTATGTGTAAATTACACTGAACTAAATTTGTAATGTCATTTGGTAAAAGTTTAGATGATATCACATATTTGAGATATTAGTACATATACTAAAAAATAAATAATGTGTTTCTTAAATTTTATTAAAATTTCCAACAAGAATTTGTTTCATGAATAGTGTAATTAAGGATTAGTTCTAAATACAGTATGTATATAATGAGCATGTTAGCACTGTATATTCCTTTAAACCTTTAAAACTTTCTATAAATTACTGTTGATGAATAAACATGAAATCTCTGTGAACAATATAAATGTTGAAATGTACACACAGAGAAAATTCACATGTGAGTTTTGATGAATTTTTAATTATCTGTAATAATGATATCAATGAGTAAAGCAATGACTAATGATAGTAATAACAGAACAAATGAAGAAGTAAATCTTAAAAGTGAACTGGAAAGGATACGCAATGATATATTGAAAAAATATAATGCATTACGGTCCGAGTGGAAATCTTGTACAAATACTTCGGCTGTTGTGCTTGAACCTATTACAAAACAGTTATTGAGTATTCAAGAAGCATTACAAAAACATAAAAGGACGAAAAAGGATTATGATGGAATAAGTGATATAGTAATAGTAAAACAGCAGAAACTTCCTAGTGACAGTATGAAAGGTGATGATGAGACTGATGTTAAAAATGAGGAATATTGTGAAAATATTGATAATAAGCTTGGATATAACTCGATTAATACATGTGAAATAGATCCATTTCAAATAGATAGTGATGAACCTGTACCAAATGATCAAGTTTATGGAATACGATATAATGCTAACACTTGTGAATATATGATGGGATCAACACCGATTTCTTGGGATCGCAAATGCGGTGAAATTTATTTAGGAAAAGGAAGTAAGCAAATAAAATTCCCCTACACGTCTGGACTGATTCATTTACTAATGGAAACGAATGTTGATGAGAATAAATATACAAATAATGATTTAGATCTATATAAACAAATACTTGAGTATACTAGAGCTCATTTACGTGCTACTGGTGTATTAAAGGGTACTCCACTTCCTAAATACAGAAAAATAATACGACCGCTGTTTCAATCTAACATACAGAGTGTAAAAGTTTATTCTGGTAAAATAAAAAAGAAACGTGCATATAGTACTGGCCGCAATGTATATCTTGAAGATCCTCATATCAATTATTCTGACGACCCTAATGAACTGGTTGAACGATTATTGATACTACACACATCTAAACAATCGGGAAATGCTAGTGTAGATACTGAAATTCATATGATAGAAGAAAAGTTGGTTGAAGAAGGATATATTCAGTTAAATTAGCTGTTTTATGCTGTATATTATTAACAGCTGATATATTAGAATTTAACACTGAAGCAAAGTTTATTTTTATTGATTATGATGAATGTAATAAAATTTATTGAATAAATTGTACACAATATCGAATTAGTTCCTTCGTTATTATTATCTACGATCATATCAAATTATTAAATATACTTAAGGGATGGTTAATCGACATATTCAGACGTATAATGTATGTTGTGGATGAAACTGATGACGATAGCAAATGAAATAATTTTCTATTATACAAGATCGATAATCTGTTCTGAAGAATGCTAAAAAAAAAAAAAAAAAAAAAAAAAATGATTTACTGCTCTGAATTCTAAAATGAATGAAGAAACTGAAGAATCATTTCAATCTGAGCTAGGGAAACTATTCAAATATCTGTAATAACATTTAATCTTCAAAGTCATGATACATTTGAAAAATAATATTTAAACTTAAATGAAAAGCTGTGCATGCTTCTGATTTTGCTACAGATTGTACAAAACAAAAAAAATTAATAATTGAAATTATATTATCACACATTCTTAGCATCTAATATTTTCATGTGCTTTGTATAGATGTATATATGTAGAAATAAAATATAATATACTTGTCCTAGTGAGTTTATTTCCACTATTAAGTAAGTCAATGAATATCATGTAAGAGTGATATATTGAGTGAAGTGCGTGTTATACATTTGAATGCTTGTGAATAAGTCAAAGAAAAATAAAACGTTTACACTACCAAATGAAAAAAAGAATCTAACCTATATATTTGAAGTTAAACAAAAATGAAAAGTCTCTTCTAGTAATGAAAATGTGTTGGTATGTACACTGCTTTTACATTTAAAATACTACAAAGGTAAACTCAATGTCTATGTTGTTAACCTCCTTATCATACACACACGCCAATCATTAAAAAATACATATTTTTATCTCTCTTGTTTTATAACTTGATGTGTACCTGTGTTCTCGCTTGAGCTGATGTTTTCTATTAGTGCATTCTTGTATTTTACATACATGCATACTCACACATGTTCACACACTGTCTCACATATGCAATCACAATACGATCTTACTCTCTTTCTCTTTAATCACGAATACTAATCATAGACATCAGTATGCATTTAAGAAAATGCTAGTGTGAGGGAAATTTAAAAATAAAAAAATGTAAAAATAAACATTTTAAAATGATGCATAATACAGAAATTTCCTTCAATTTTATATTTCAATAATTAGACTCGCAAATTTACATCGGATTCTGAGCTGCTTCATCCATTCTTCACATATAAAATCAAATTCTTTACTATCTCCCAGACATATAACAGGCTATTCAAGCGATTGGATTTAGGAATGCATGGTGTAGAAAGTTCCTTCACAGTTTGAAATCGATGAATGAAGGAAAGATGTGATTAAATGTTACAATTATCTCGTTCTATTTTGAATGAGTGAAAATCTTCGCTATTCCATGTTTTTGTAAAAAAAGGATGTCTTCAATCATTAGTCTAGCAAAGAATTGTTTGCTTCGCTAAAAGATGTATGTCTCTGCATCTAAAATGACTGTTATTCAGTTGTGAAGATCGATCATTATGAACTTACAATGTATATGTTAAAAATATAAAGTAAATGAATGCCTAAGAACTGTATTAATGTATACTGGAACTTATTGTATTCTTTTATAGAGTCTTGTAACAGATTTGATTAAAAAAAATTGTAAATGAATGAAACAAAAATAAATATGCGGGCCTGAGTTAATTTTTAGGTATCGATGTAGCGTATACTACACTTAATTTTGAAAATATATCACAAGATTTTTTTTTTCAGAAACATACAATTGAGTAGAAAAAAGGGGTGATATAATAATCTGCTAGTATGGATGTATATTTAGACTATTTTCATATCGTTGAACTGAATGTTAGTGTACAGCATGAAAGGGATGATATGAAGGTTTCAATATGATTAAATTATGTTGTGGTTTTGTACAACTTTGCTATAATGATAATATAGAAGAAAAAATTATGTATGATCGGTAAAACTGTATAAGGGAATAGCTGATTTTTTTTTGGTAATAAAATAGTATACTTTGACTAATTTTAAAACATTTTGCAGGCTTTTTTCATAAATGTATAAAGGAATAGAAAGAGGCTTTGATATATCAATTTTACTAGCATGAACGTATATTTAGATTAATTTCGTGTCGTACTAATAAATTTGAAGATCGATAGCATGAGGGAAAAGAAGTGATTGCATCGGTATGAGTAAAACGAACGAAGCGTTTTCGTCGGTTAGTGATTATATAGAAAATAAATTACAGAGATGATCGGGAAAGTGGTAAAAGTGAATAGATAATTTTTGATATTGAAAAATAGTACGTTTGGGCTAATTTAAAAAATTCATGATAGGTTAGTGGAGGCGTACAGAGTACACATTCATAGATGCTGTGATTTCATTGTCTTTGCCATGTATGGGAAATAAAGAAAAAATTATTTAATAATGTACTTATAAGGGGTGGAGTCGCATTACATGTATAAAACAATACATTTGCAAATTGAGGAAAATTTAAGCGATAAAATAATAGGTATGATAGATTAAAAATAAATTGTTTGATCTGTGATATATGGTATAATGTGAAATTCAACGATTAATGCAAATAATATCCAGAATTTTTACGGAAACATAATAAAATAATAATAATAATAAAAAAAAAATATTATGTATGATCGGAAAAATGTGTTAATAATTTGTAAAGTGATGATTAATTTCGGAAAAAATAATTACGCGTGATTTGAATTTTGAAAATAGATCACCTTGGAAGAATTGAGCGAAGAGAATTTCTCTACAATTTCCAGAAAATCTATAAGATATATTCGTGGTAATGAAGCAACAGCTGTCTGCAGCGTACATTTGTGTGCAATGCATATTACAAAAGATTTGAAAAAATTTTTGTGTAACGAAATAATGAAAATATACTTGAGCTAATTTTATAACACAGAGAGAAAAATATTGTGAACTATAGGGACTCTAGCGTCGGCGGATGCAATTCCTGATCTGCTCCTGCTATCGCGTTTTTTCTTCAACATGCTATGCCTTGTAAAATACCATGTTTTCTCCTTCTCTCTCTATACAGTTGACCAGCACCTCACAGACGAACTCATATATAATGCGAAAAATATTTACGAAATAAAAAATATTAAAACTGAACATGTATTTTTATAAAACTGTGATTACGAAAGATTTTAAAAATTTTGAGAGAACACCCAGAGTTTGAAGCTGTATCTTACAAATTAATGAAAATTCACACAGCTGCGGAAAATACTTGTTGTACGTGGAAAAAGTTGAACAGTTAGATTCGTTTGTTACAGAAAAATGGTGCATTACAGACAAAAATATAATTTTTTTAATCTAAAAAGATACGAACAAATTATGCAGGATTACATTCGAAAATTAAACAATAATTATATACATTATACACAACTGGTTCAGAGTTTTGTAAATTTCGTCATTACCAGTACTTTAAGTTAAGAGGGGGGGAAAGAGAGATAGAGAAATAATTAAATAAACGGAATTGAAAAGGAGTGGAAAAAAAATGAAAAATAATTAAGAAAAATATATATAATAGAACGAAACATATCGAGGGAAAAAATATACACAAATATATACAAACAAAATTTTCATTTGTATAAAAATATATTTACAAAAAAAAAATGATTAACAAAACATAAAAAAAAAACGAACGGGCGGATGATTGGGGAAAAATATATACATTAATATATTTACAAAATATATACAAATATACACAAAATTGTTAAACGATCGAAATAACGAATTTCTAATCCGTGCAAATTTTACGTTGACAATCGATACAATCTTTTACTTTCATACAATTTCGAGTACTCTGTCTCAATGTATCATCATCGATATAATATTCTTCATCATGTTCATGTTCGTAGCATGGTAGAAGTGATTTTATCGTATCATCCTGTTTTAATTTATCTGGTAGAAATGTATAAATGTCTCCAACGCAACTGGGAAATAATGTAATTATCATTTCTTTGGTGGCTGTAATGAACAACTGGCTTAAATCATTTATATTGAGATTATTCATAAGCTTCAGCGGATGGATAATATGATCGTACCAGGCTTTCATCACCATAACGTTTTTCACCGCACAATGAAAACTATCATTCTCATTATGGTGTTTACAAGTTACCAAATTGCTTATACCAAAGTATTCTTCATGTAGATCATCAACACTAGGTACTCGAAAAACTTGATCCATATTAACGACTTCATAGTCCAAGTCATGCAACGATTTTTCGTTAAGTTCCATTAGTGTAAGTTTAGCATATGCCGTTAAAATATATACGCGAGCCCTTGGTTTTTGTGATAATATCGTGAATATATCGCGTGCCATGAATATTTCTTCCCGACAGGGAAATAATGAAGGGTTTTTCAAGTAATGACTTACCGAAGAACATCGTAAATGCGGCATTTCTGATGCATGCCATGCTCTGCTTGGTTTATACAGCGTATGCAAACACTTCCCGCCAGACATATCGATCATTGCTAGTTCGGTTACTCGAAAACTATAATCACAATCTATATGGATGCTGATATCTAAAAAATATTCCGCTATATCCGCTTGTTCTGATAATAATACAGGACCAACGACTTTACGCACAAAAGATGTGGATTCTTCTGATGTATAACCATCATATTGCGGTGTCGGAGGTGACGAAATCGTATGTGAGCCACTAACACTCGAAAATGAATTCTGAATAAATTCACCGGCTTTAATATCAATCGATTCGGTATTGTTATTCATATTTGATTATTATTTTAATATTTTTACTAAAAAAAAGAGCGAAAAAAAGAGAGAAAAAAATAACGATGAAAATGAGAGAAAAAAGACAAAAAATAAAGAGAGAAAGAAAAAGAGAAAAAACGTATGAAATTATTGACTTTAACGTTCTTGTCAATTTTTTAATAACGCGTGAAGCACACAGCTTCAACAAATTCCACACGTTTAACATAACACTAATACTGACTGCCTGAACAGATCCGTTCGATTTTTTAGCTCGATGGGGGGGGGGCTTTGAAAAGGGAGGGCTGCACTAGAAAAACCACATTCCTTTGGTGTTAGTTGGTTATATACACAGATGAATGACGTTGTCAGGTGTTTTTTGGCTTAAGTATGATTGTGTAGGTGTGTACATGCGAACCGGATTTTACAAGAAAAGATACGAGGGGTAATATCCCAGCAGACTTAATGACAGCGTTGCACGATCGAAATCAACGGCATGGCAACTTGCCTGCATGTGTGTAAATATATTTGAGAAAAAATATAGTACAAAAGATCTCGAAAAAAAAAAAAATGTTTGTATAGCGAAAGAAAATAAAAATATACTTAGGCTAATTCTATAATACTTAGAGTCGAAAAAAAAAAAAAAATTATTATGAATGATATGGAAACTAACAATAGAAGATGTGTGCGCATTCCTAGCTGTGAAGGCCTCAACGGATTTATTTTTAGAGTCAGGAAAAAAAATAAATAAATAAAAATTATGAACGGTCGGAAGAAATGTTTGGAAGTGTAAAAAATATACTTAGGCTGCTGGCTTTGAAATAATTAGACTTAGGCTTCGAAATATTAAAAAAAAAAAAAAAAAATCGCGGTAGTGCGAGTGAACGATGCGTGTGCTTTCACGGAGGCTAACGCTATGTTGGATATATACGTGGGATCCAACTATAGGTGGTATAGGGTGAGTGGAGACTTATGTTAGATTCAAGCTTTAAATATTATACTTAGACTTCTAAATATTTAAAAAAAAAAAAAAAAAAAAAATGAAAGAAAAAACATGGTAGTTTGAATAAATGAAACGTGCGCGGGAACGGTGCGTGCGCTCTCGCGGCGGCTAACGTTATGTTGAATAGAAGCGTAGGAATGGACGGTGCACTTTTGCAAAGGGATCGGAGAATACAGAAAAATATAAAAATACTTAAGCTAATTCTATAATACTTAGATGTAGAAAATAATATTATGAATGATATGGAAACTAATGGCGTGGTGTCGACTTAAACGTATGCAGGATCGTCTATAGGTGTGGGTTGTGAACGCTGCTTAGGTTAGATTCAGGCTTTTAAATATTATACTTAGGGTAATTTTTAAAATTTCTGTACTTAGGCTTAGAATTTGAAAAACGATGTAGCATGAATAACGTTTGAATATAAATTAAATGTGGTGGCGTAGTGCATGGTTAGTATTCTATTCCTTTCTTGTAACACTCGAAAATAACAGAAAATTTTACGATAGTGATTGGCGTTATACACCGCGGGAATATAGATCTTCTCAGACATACTGTTCAAGATGGCTCTCGAACACTTGCTATCACAATGTATTTGGCAATGTCGCTCAAACACGGCCGCTCCGAACAACGCGAAGGGTATAAATGAATGAGATAGTCGAACAGGTTCAAATAGTGTACGTCTAGATGTGGACCTTTGATTTGGCCGTGAACAATCGACCGATGTAACTATCTTCCCCCTGGATGATGCATACATCAGCCATTTAAAAGTCGCCATTCCTCGCGGGTGGCATTTAAAAATATTCGTTGACAATAAAAATATTAGACGTGTGCGTGTGTGTGTGTGTGAACGTGTAGCGATCAGGATTCCATCGGTGGCGTCGAGGGTCTCGAAGATGATCGGGTAGTTAATTTCGAACGAATGTCTGGAATTCACCCCCTGCACCCCGTGCCACCCTCAACCGGTTGCTGGAACATTCAAAAATTTCCGTTAAAAATAATAATAATAATAAAAACATCGATCGAACGGCTGGAATTCACCCCTCGTAGCAGCACACCTGCCTGCCCTCATTCGATCGCTGGAACCATCAGATATTCTTCTTAAAAAATAAAATTTAAAAAAAAAAAATGCTGGAACGGAGCGCGACTCGGAAAATTCCTTTAAAATTTGGGTTCTAAGTGTTGAGTTTCGAACGTTTTTAACACTCCGCCAAAATTTTACACCTCCCAACCCCCGAAAATTAAAATTAAAAATTATGATACATATATTACATGTAGACTCCTGTATAATACATACACATAATAGTAGAACGCGCCGTGCGCGGGAATGCGGCTGCATGGAGATGCGCGCCCGATCGGATAGCATAATTTTTGGAACCCGGCTAGAATACTTATGCCCCGAATTTTGAAAAAAGCACGGTAGCGGCCGATGCGTGTGTGGGAACCAGCGGCACACTTCGCGGCGGCAGCAGCGGCTACAGGCGGACCGCGGAAAAGAATATGCTCTAGTTCTCACACCCCAGGGGGTCTAATTAACGCGGCGGCATCCCTTTGTGCGCCAGAATTGGTACTCCCCTTCTACTGCGGGTTTAATATTTCCCCGATGCCTGTTCAAAGCGTCTCCTTTTAAACTCGTGTACACATATGTACTGTTATACATATTTAAATACGTCAATGTGTTTTTGTACCATCTCGTAGCGATCATTTTGTTAATTCAGCTTAGTCGGTTTATCCTAATGGGGTGCAAATCTCGGGAAAAAAAAATAATTACAAACTTTCGTAAAGCCGGCGTCTTGGCTTTGATGAATCGTAAATTATAAATATAATTAGATAAGTTTAAGATACGGATAAACCCTAAAGAGCAACCAGGTAAGTACAGCATGAATACAACACTTACTTGCGGTCTAAAATGGAGTACACTACAGTGTATTATGTAACAAAATAAGTGTTATTAAATAGCCTAGCAATTGATCAGATCTTTCCAATACCTGTTAAATTCGACCTTGCAAATAACTCTCTAGTTATTCGTCCATTGCCGTAAATGAGAGGGTCAACTCTGCCGTTTACCGTTCAAGCCGAACTACATGATACGAGTATCGGGTGTGCTAGTACAGAGTCTATTAAACGGAAGAGGCACCAACTTCTACATACCTTTCTTTCTGTCGGCAATTGAATAGTCTCCCATGGAGACGCGCTGTACCGCTGTCTAATAAATCGCGTGTACAATAGCCGGTTGTTCCAAAACTATAAATTGTAACGACCCATCTAGCTGACCTTTTTGTGTATACATATATACACGATTGCTATTGACGCCACTCTGCAACAATCCAATCTTCTGTATTTCGTCAAAGTCACGACTGTAAATGCATTTCATATGTGGTCGTGTATTACTTAAAATCTTGTTATTCGGTAGCTGTATTTCGTAACGCACTTAAGTTGAATTTAAACACAAACTAAATTCGAATTCTTCCTGGAAACCGAAAGATATTAAACAAGATAGTATATAAGCGTATATATATATATATAGAGAGAGTTTTTTAAATAACCGAGTGCTTAAAACTGAAATTTTTCTTTAATAAATTCTGTAACAGGTTTCTCTACTTACAATTAGTCTAAAGTGTAACATTATCGATTAAATGGTAGCGATTTACCCTCTTCCTGGCTTTTCTGTAGTATTCGCATTTCCCAACACCTTTTCCTAGAAAATGATATCGCCGATCTAAGCATCGAAATCAGCATAATGTTTCTAGCTCACCCAAGAATCTCTATCAAACTCGTGTCTTAAAGGGAATAACGCTTCTAGATTCCTTAAAAGAAAATAACCCAGTCCATAAAGCCTCCACATCAAAGCATAACGGCCGTGGATGTTAAAAACGGTTTAAAACAAATAAATAAATAAAAGAAACCGAACAGTTATCTTCAGAGTAGCTAATTTATAGTGGAAAGAGGGTAAATCGCAACATTCAATAATTAAAGAACGGTGGTACCATCACTTTCAAAATAATGGGGGAAAAGTATAAATTGAATAACGGTAAATTAAAATAACAAAAAAATTAATTGCCGATGATAAGCCGATTCGAAAAGCTCTTCGAAAGAATAATAAAATTAATGTAACGCCAGAAGGTGGTGAGTGGTAAAACACGAGAAAGAGTTTACCTGCTGAAACTCTACGATTCGAGCGGTTTTTATCTTACGACGCTCAGGCGAATATTTTATGCGATATCAATTTCTTTCCAATGCTAATTTAGATCTTCACTGACTAATGTTCAAGCTGTTACATATTGCAACGGTATTTAAGGCGCAGAACACGCCTCCCCTTTTCATCCGCAGATCCTATTTAGGATATCGTTTCTTGTGGAGACGCTTATCGTTCTCTAGACTTATTCCTTCGTATCTTTCTATTCTGCAAAACTGGAGCTTTACTTCCAAGCAAAATTCCTATCCTAGCCTACATTGCTTTACGGCTAAATTATTTTTTATCCTGTACAATTTCTTAAAATAATCTCCGTAAGCTTTTCTTTCAATTTTGCAGATCTCTCCGATCCTCCCAATGTATTCTACTTTTCTGTTTCCTCCAAAAGCCATGTCGCGATAGCGGGTAACGAAACGGCAGATTCCTTGGCTCAGATTATCCTCCCGCTTCTATTTCACTAAAAATCCCGCTCCTAATTTACTCCCATTGTGTGTAACAAGTTTCACGTTAGATTTTGATCAGATTTTTATCAGATTTTTACGTTTCCTCCTTCTCTCATCAACCTTCCTCTTAAATTTTCCCATCCAACCTAATCTTCCTACCCGGCCTTGGACTAACAATTTTCCTTCGCTTTGCCGCTCCGTTATTGTCCCTATTATCCGTTTACGTCTCAATCATACTCTTCTTCCTTCCTCACGTTTTCGTTTTCATCTCATACTCTTTCCCCTAATCATCCTCTTCATCCTAATGACGAAGCCGTCTGCGATCCTGACCATATCTTCTTTGAATGACCATCCCTCGTGAACGAACGTACTTCTTTAAACTCCCTAATCCTCATTGCGCTTCGTATATCTTATCGTTTCCGTCGATCTACGCTGTTCCGATCCTCATTTCTTTTATTCTATCAATAGCTGATCGAATCTACCTCTAATTGTTTCTTTTCTCTCGCGTCGTTTCTGGGCGAAGATCCGTTAAAGAGTACAGAATTGAAAAGAAGTAACATTTTCAAGAACACGACAGCAAACAAAGAAATATTTTAAACAACTAAAAGACTAAAATTAATAGTATGTAACCCGCTGAAAAGTATTTTGGAAATCGAATCAAAAACTGATAAAACAGCGAGATAGTTGAAAATAGTAAAACATGCTTCGAATTTAATACAAAAAAAAAAATTATTACTCGCGCTAGGTTCATGTTCATAATTTGCGGAACTTAAATAGTTTTTGAAAAAAGGAAAAAGTTTCTCCGAGAGAAATCAATGATCAATTTTTATTTTAAATTAATCTATATAAATTATACTGCAATGCTGACCTGTCATTTATCACAGTTTCGTGTGTATCAATACACATCGGCTGTTGGTACATACTATAAAAGAAAAAAAAAATCGCTCAACAACCCGAACAATATACATTCTTATAGAATTACCCGCCGTTGAACGAAACGTTTTCGAAATTGTTATCACACTTTTTGGCGGTGTCTGTTGTTCAAAAGATTCGCGTTCGACACTTTTTATATAGGCATTAATTGCTACATTTTTCCCGCTATTTTGTACTAGTGGTAAAAATAATTTAATAATGAAAAAAATCTCTTAGTTTTCCTTTGATTATCCATTGTAACCAGGACAAAAAAAAAAAAAAAAGTAGGTAAAAAATTGTTCCTTTAAATAGTATTTTCTTTTGACAACAACGAAAAGAAATTAAAGCTAAACTTGCTAATATAGATACACATATAAGTGAAACTTGAGACTGCATATTTGTTATATATGTGATTTTAATTGAAAAAGTAATTTACTACACTTATACGTTATCTAAGTACATTATTGACGCAATTTATTTCACGTAAACGTTCAATATTATCCGAAAATGTATTAGAATTATCAATTTAATCCATATTTTCTCTGCCGTTATCACGAATGATAATCAAAAGATAACGAGGAAATTATTTTCAGTATTAAATTATTTGCTGATTTAAAATGGAAAAAAAAAAACAACAACTTAGTAGCTAAAAATTAAACGAACAAAAAAAAAAAAAAAAAAGAACAACCTTATGAGAAAATAATACGTCATTGTTTTGTAACGCCAAGAAATCGAAGTGTCCTTATCCGAGAAAAATTAGGTCTTCAACATTTTTACATTGGCCACGTTCGAGGGCTATCATCGGATAATATGTTACGTTATACGCGTTGCGAATTTCTACGGGTTTTTTTGTTTCGGCGTATAAATATAGGAAGTGCGAAGATTCTTTGAACTCGGTTAATGATATTGTGCGGAAAAAGGACTTTTCACAAGAGATAAAAAAAAAAAAAAAAAGTTCATTTAAAACGGAGAACATAATTTTATAAGATATGATGACGACGACGGTTTTGGTGGATTTGCAACCTTTATCAGGAACGGCATTCTCTTTCAGATCACGAAGTTTCTTTCAGCAATTCCTGTAGAGCTAAAATTATTCCCGCTCTCATCTTTATTTAATTTATTTTTCAGCCATTTATTTTCGGGTCTAGGATACGCGATCTCACTTATAGCACTGTTTAAATTACAGAAACAACGGGTCTGTCCTTGAAAACTTCATCCTTTCTACCGATTTCCCCTCAATGATTCCTCTCACCCACCTACTATAAGAGTTCATAATATTTATCACCGTCTAATAACGATTTTCATCGTAATCGGTTATAACCTTCATGGGTTCCTACAGTAATGATCACACTTTTATTCTAATTTTTTCGCAACATTTTTCTTTCCTTATCTACCCGTAAGTCCTTCTTCGTTATCCACGGTTGATTTTTTCTAGAACAAATTAAACTCTATTTCGGTTTACAATGCGCTCTATATTTCCTAGTTTCACACTTGATTCTGATCCGATCTTGCGCTACAACTGTTTTCTAATTTTAATCAATAGTGCGCTTACACGGTATCCGTTTCTTTTCATAGCCTAAAAAGTACAATAGTCGTTAAATGGTTTCATTCTTCAGGTGGAATGAGGAATGTAAAGTGGCATATCAGTTTGGATTAAGTAAAAAAGAAAGAGATCATAAATCAAGAAACAAATAAGAAGTGATTAAAGTAACTAGCAACAGAGGATGAGAAAGAAGTGACTATATTCGTACAGAAGACAGAGTAAATATATTCAATACTAAAATCTGGACTAAAATGTTTCAAATAAGGCTAGGATATAGGAATAAGTTAGAACTCGAGACGATTTCACTGATTTTCAAAAAACAGACCGTACGACTAGAGGAGCCCTCAACAAATAAACGTAGATAGAGTAAAGGAAAAAAAGATCATGAATGTTAGTATACGAAACAAGAGTGGGAAGAAAAAGGAGAACAGATTAAAAGACACTTAGGAGTCACAAATTACAAGATAGTTGCGGAAAGTAGCCATGAAATATAATAAACGGAATATAATGTTATAAAATAACTTTATTAATCACTTTTTTTAACTTTAATAATTATCATCCGAGTGGAATAATAAATGGGAGCGAAAAATAAATAAAGAAATAAAGAAAAAAGAAACGAAAATGGAGGAAACCTGAAAAATTACCATGCAGCCAGATGCACAAATAAACGGAATAAATTTCACAAAAGTAACACACACCGAACCACCCGCACAAAGGTTCATAATAAAAAGTATTACTTAGAACGTAGAAGAAATACTTTTCGTGCTTTGAAGAAAATCCATAGAAAAATCATTTCGCAAATGTATCAAACTGTTTCCGAAATTTCTGTAGATCGTCCCTGAATCTTACAAAAGTAAATAATAGAAAAAAGAGTGAAAAAAAAAAAAAAACAGTTAAAAAAGTATGTCACAGCAAGTGTAGTACATCTGTATGTACATTAAACTGCGGTTGGATCATCAGTCAGCGGAAGAAGACCACATCAATGGAGTAACATTGAACGTTACGTCATTCGAACTATAAAAAATAACGCAACATGCACCGCGTTAAAACACATTTATTGCTTCATACGTATGTATATATAATTGTACGCATTTTACACGAGTTATAATATCCTGTTTGCATTCGAAATGAACATCCCTTTGAGGAATGGAGAATATGCGCGTGTCTTTAAGACTACACACATAATACGTAGTTACCGATGACGTTACAAACGTTGCTCGCCTGGAAATTCCAATGATAACCCTGACAGCAGCATTCGCGATAATCACAAGTTTGTGCCGGGTCAAACCTAATCGATAAAATTCAAACGTCCCAACAGTCAATGAATGTCATATTTAGAATAAAGCACGGCTAAATACGGACGAACTGTGAAATATTTATAAAAAAAAAAAAGCCTGCCGTCATAAAATCGTGGAAATATACTTTTCCATCACTTCAAGCTCATTTTTCTTATCAGAATTCCGAGGCTTTGAACGAGCTTACCGGTAGTATATGTAAATTATACCGAAGATGGATTTCGAATAATTGATTTCATTTGAACATTTTCGGAAAGTTTTCCCCATTAAAGTGTTTACCTTTTAAATGAAGGGAGTTTTTTTTTTTCCCTTTCTTTCTTCGGCAATAACAACAGCAATGATATTATTAGTAAAACCGTGAAGAACGATAATAAATCTGTTTCGCAACACACACGAAACACATAAAAAAGTTAGTGCTTTATTTTTCGGTTTTCGGTCGTGCATAATAACAAGAGCAATCGAGCAGTAATCAAAATTTAACAACTGATTATTACTTGCAACTGCTGAAGAAATTTTAAAAAAGTCAACAGAAAAACACTTTAACTGAAATATCATTGTTACGAATCAACTAGAAATAAATGTAATTATTACACATGTGCAAGTGAATACTGAAACTCCGTTCTTGTTCTCGTAAACGTGTTTTACTTCTCACTAAGTTATTTTCAAATTTAACTTTTTACTTAAATTTCACTACAATTCGGCCAATTTCGATAATGCGTCGCAATAATTTTTATTAAAAGTATTTACGCTCTAGTTAGTCAGATGCGTGTCTCCTTTTAAACTTTTAAACATGATTTCCTTGAAGGAATTTGGTGATTCACAAAAGGATAGAGTTTGGAAGTTACCGAAGCATGTTCCTTATCTCCTCGGGTCTTTCAGCCGGGAACTCTCTATCTTTCCAATAAACTGCTTGCTCTGGGAATTTTGCGTCCTTTCAATCGATCTTTTACCCCCGAAATTTCCCGCCTCTACTAAAATTAGTCGTGCAATTTCGAAGTTTTAATCGCACCTATGTGGTCCGAGTAATGCCATTTTCTTTTCTTCGCAGTAAATATCTCTCATTCGAGTCAAGACTTCAATTCGGTATAGATTTTTATTTCTATTTTACATTACCGACCAATAGTATATGTATATCCATGTGAAACTCATTTCTCCAACAATTCTTAATTGTTTCATATATGTTAGTATAACAATACGAAACAATCACAAAATAATTACCAATCGGGAACATACCTGTCTAATTGCTCACACCCATACGAACTGCAATTACACATCAACATCGCGCTGCGTATGTGAATACTTCTGGCGATATTCACTGTATAATTTGTAGAAACTAGTATTAAGTGCTGCGACTTCTATTGGAGTAAGTGAACATATGCGATCGTTAGCGTTTTAACACTTGCGCATTTAAATGAGTTAGTAAACAATTTTTTCTTTTTTTTTTTTTTTTGTTTTGGTACGCCAATTTTCATAAAAATTGACCTTACCGTTTCCGAGGTCCTAACAGTTCAAGATTTACAAGATTTACAAGATTTACAAGATTTTCAAGAATACAAATTAAGCCTTTGAGCCAGCTACCATTAGGCAGTGGTATTTCGTTCGAACCCCACTGCCGTACATAGTAACTTCTGAAAATTTCACTTTCGCTAGGTTTTTTTTTTTTTTTTAATGGGTTCGTCAACATGTCCACATTGGCCCAAGAACAGCGGAACAGAGAGAAAAGAGAGACTCAGACTTTCGCTAGGTTAATGCCCCTTGTTGACGCGCCAAAAAAAAAAGAAAAAAAGACAAATATAAACAATTAATTAAAAAAGAAAAAGAGTAAAAAAAGCTGGTAAATGGCGAAACCCCAGCTGTATGAAAACCAAATTTGTCCATTTTAATTTTTTTAACGTTGCTACAAAAAACAAAAAAAAAAAAGTTTTTTTACTGATAAAACATTATTATTACCTTTCAAATTACTTTCAGTCATCCATTAAATACCCGTCTAAGCCAGCTATCGTGGCGTAGTTAGCTTTTTTTTTTTTTTTTCTTTTTCATTTATAAAATAATAATAATAATATATTATTATTTACTTTTTTTGGGCGCGCCAGCAGCTTTGACCTAACAACTAGAAAAGTTAAAATAAAGGGTTAAATTGAGCCTAGTTAGTTAGTTAATTGCGTTTCGTTCGAGTAGAACCGCGTTCGATTCCTGCTGCCCCATATTGACACTTTCAAAAATTTCATTTGCGCTTCCGATTAAGGTCCATAGTTGACGCGCTGAAAAATAAAATTAAGGAAAAAAAATATCCGTCTATAGCGACTGCCGTTCATGTATAATAATAATACGTATGCATTTCACACATTTGTAAAAGCCCCTACGCCTTTTTTTCCAAATAATTGTAATTCCCGCAATTTTTAATGCGTAAGAATTATAAACACTAAAATTACTAAGAGAAGGAAAATTTAGATATAACGATAATGAATAAAATATCCGATTTAACTAGAGTATTCTCAATGAAATAAATTTACGGACAACTGCGTTTAGAAAATTAAAAATGTATTTAATTCAAGAATACAACGCTTAACGTTTCGGTCAGCCTATACTGACCATCATCAGAATCGAACTTCTCACTAATACTAAAGTAAAAAAAAAAAAGTACAGTCTCATGGATATCCTTAATAGAGTATCATGGATTGTGAAGCTAAAGTTCATAATGTACTTAAGGTTTTAATGGATCTAATGAGAATTCCAGGGTCAGTTCCTTTCTACTTTTGGATTATCCGCCTTTACTTTGCCCCAGATAATTCTCTGCTATAACCAATATTCAATTTCAGATTAGGTATATACCACTGGGACAGCGATTCGGATCTGGAACGAGACAAGTCTCGATAACCTATGACAGGTCCTCTGGTTTGGTAGCCACGCAGCTTAAGAAACGGCATACAATGTTAAAAATTAACGAAATCGCTGTAAAATGCTATACAGTCTGCACCAACAGCCGCTTATTACGTAGTTTTCGTATCGTATTCTTTTAATCAAATACAAATAAATATGCACCCGGGATGGTGTTTCGCAGTTAAAACAACATTCATAGTGACTATAATAGAAACCAAAAGACATAAATAAGCAATACTATAATATTCTAAAGTTGATAACATAAAGATTAATTATTGTTATCAACTTTTCATCAACTCTTTTATGACCGTCTATTTGTTCTTTATAGTTTAATATTCCGACTTTAGTAATTATAGTCACCATGAATTTTGAATCCGAAACTTGTCGTATTTATTTGTAGCAATTACTAATTGTGTACTTTTTTCTGTTTTAATTACGAATCATAATGAGACGGGGTTCGTTTTGTTTAACAAAAACTGATAAAATCCACAATAAAGGGGGATAAAATATCGGAAAACCCGTTCTATGTCATAACTTTGAAGCGATTTAATAAATATCGGTTAATGAACCGCAGAGACCACTTTCAACCATCCGTACGAGTGATGGTAACACGGTTAAGCTTTCAGTTCGACTGAAAAGCACTTAATCTAGTTAAATTTATAAACAACATATCAAGCGAGCTTGCTTCTCTTCTAAGAAGCGTGACTAAATTCTCGCTTCGACAATTTAATTTTCTAAAAATACCGGATATGCATGTTGTGTGTGTTTTTTTTTTTTTGTCGAATTTCAAAAACATGAAATTTTATTTCTTATGCGGAAAGAATTCGGCAGTATTTTTAAGTCCGGGAGAAAGTGAAAATAAAACTACACACACATTTTCACTCTAACCAATTTAGAAATCTACATATTTAGGTTTTTATTATCTTCTTATAAAATATTCAATACGCCCCCATGTTTATGGCATATTTTTTTCTCGTAATTTCGACAGCGTTTAAACTACGGTTTCACTATTTCCGATTACGAAGATTTTTTATAAACCCACCTTCCTTTTAGCGAAATCACTAGAGTTGTGCTGCTGTTGGTTGTTAAAAATATTGATAATTTGTAATAAGTTCTTTATTTTTCTTCTTTGTAGATACGTACACATATATATATACTGCGTACTGGTAATTGAAGATATATTTAAGAAATTTGTAATAACTTCGTATCTTACATCTTTCTCTGCATCATAAAATAAATAAAGCGTGTAGAAAACTACCTTCCTAAGTTGAAGAAAAAAAAAAGGTAAACACGAAAAAATTAATTTAACCTATGACTGACGTCACAAGTAAAGAAATTACGTAAACCGAAAATCAAACACTAATATGAGTAATGCAAAATCGTCGAGAGTGTACAAAGTTTTTTGTAAATATCAGGTTATGCATTATCAATTTTTACAGAAACGACGAATATAATCGATAGCGTAAAATCTTTTAGTCGCTGAAAAATAATTATTTTTTAACAAACCATTCGTAACTTTCAAAAAAGAGTTTTACTATCGCTCTTCTCCCTTTTACCGATGTGTGCGCAGCATAATACACTGAAATCACCCTAGGAATAAAAATAAATTAGTCGTACTCATCCCATTAACATCCGTACTTTGCGGAATACAAGTTTCTTCGCCCATTTTAAAAATTCAGCCGGCTTTTTTTTCTTTTATCGATTAACTTTTCAAAAATCCTTCCTTAAATGGTTATATTACGCGCGCCAAATTTCAAAACAGACAGCTATGTAAAAAGCGGGGACGCAACATGGCCTACCCAGTAACGTATAGGGTTGTCTGGCAAATACTACAACCAACGTCACACAAGTGTTACAGCCTTCGTTGGAACTAGTGGTTTGACCGAACATACATACATATATAGGTTACCTCCGTATATGTGCTGTAATGAGCTTAGTAGTTACAAACGGCGCATATAAAAAAGGTGAGGAGGAGAATTTAAAAAAAAAAAAAAAAAAATCAATTTTTTTCCAAACCTATCTTATATCACATTTAGGGGAAAAAACAAAAGATTTTTTTTTTATTAAAAAATAGCTTCATTTATATATGAAAAGATAAATGAATTACTTCAAGTCGACCGTTTTTTCTTAGTAAAGAATAAATAATGCCATCACATTCTTCCTTTTATATTATAATGTTAAAATTACAATTACAACTCAACGCACGAAATATAGTGTAATAAAAATCTTAGACTGTTTAAAAAGTGATTATACGGCATTACTAGAATATTGTTATGTAGTATAGGAAATCAAAATTTTTAAGATATCTGTATCATTTGAACTCTATGATTTGATTTTTGATTAATCTGTCAAAGGAAAAAGAAAAAAAACAAACAAATTGATAACAGTTCGGTATCACATATTTATGTACATAAAAGTATTCAGTAACAAGCCAGTAACGGCATTTAACTTAATAGTACCTGAAATTTGTATTATCCGATACTCGGTTTACCATATGTCGCCTGAATAATAAAAGTTAATTCTAAACTTTATATTAGCCGGTGAAGAGTCTTCAGTTTGACACCGATGAGTTAACTAATTAAAACGTTTCCTTTTAAAAAAATTAACGTCAATCTTCCTTAGCAGTATATAGTTGTTTGTTTTATTCCAGATATATCAAATATCTTTTTCTTTTATCGAAAGGTTAAATTTGCTGAAAGCTCTAATGACAACAAAATGAGGTGGTGATCCCGGCATTCTTATTTTTCTATATAAATCCACCATCTATTTCATTCTACATTTAACCACTGTTCTTTTATTTATAGTGCCTCCAGAGCCATTCCTTTAAATTAAATAGAATCTAAAATTCTTGCTTTCAAACTTGGTGCTTTTCAATCCTCTCCAATTCCTAACCATTCTCGCTGGATTTAGCGCCCTTATCTATTCGAAATCTTATTTAAATTATTGTTCCCTTACCAAACGTCTTCCATTCACGTCCTCCACTATTAAGACTTTTAAAAGCTGACATTTTACATCTAGGAACATGTCCATTTTATTTCTCTTCGGCTTAGTTCCTTCACACAATTTCCTTTAAACCTCTTGTCTATCTCCCCCTGACCTGACCGATTTCTACCATCGCCCTGACCTTTTTATTCTTCACTTTCCCAGTTCAATTCTACGGTACTATTAATTCCGCATTTCCTTTTCTGTAACCATTTTCAATGATGGTAGCCTTTTTTACCTCTTCAGAATTTAAATTCTCAGAATCCTTTCGTCTTCCTTATTTCTGCTCCGCATTTACAGCAAAATTAACGACTGTCCGACGGTTGTTATTTTTATTTCTTGTAATTACTATTTTTCCAATTATTTGACTACTTCAGACTCCATGAGTGTCTTTCAGTGTCTTCTACTGATATATAATCATTCTCCGTATACATTCCCTAATTCGTATTCCTTCTTCTCTCCCTTCGATTCACATTGATTTGCTGTGAACTACTGGGGTCATTCATCATCTTCGGTAGCGAAATAGCTGATTCTCTCAACTTGTCGCTACTTTTTTTAAAAAATGTCCCATTTCCTAATCTTTCATATCTGTCTGTTTAACTTATTCTGATCCCCGGAGGTTCCTTCCGTTTCCTCCATTTCGTCGTTCTATTATTACCGCTATTGTTCGCCTACATTTTAATATTATCCTCTTTGCATTCAACAGACGCAACTATTTGCAACACTGATCATTTATTCATTGACGTTCACCTATTCTTGTGGAGCGTTCTACTCGTCTATATTTCCTGGTACTTGGGCTTCCTACTCCTAATGGCGCCCTGTTACATCTTATCTTTTTTATCTTCACACGTGTTTTCTTCTGCTATCTGCTCCCCTCCCCCCTTAACATAATTTATCATATTAAAATGTGACCGACTTCTTTCTCTTCTAATTGTTTCTGAGCAAAGATCCCAAGTTAATAAGACCAAAAAAAAAAAAAAAAAAAAAAGAAACAGAAAAAGAAAATGAACAGATGTGCTGCGTCTTCAACACGGACGTAAAATACGTCAAAATAGTAAATTATTTTTAATTATTTTGGTTCGCGAGAAAGGTAAACAATTGAAAATGACAATTTCAGTGATCGATAAGACGATGAAGGACGTGCATTCTCGGTCAAAATAAATAAAATTGTCTTGAAGAAACTTGCAAAAAAATCAGCTAGAACAATTATAAATGAAAAATCGATATACTATATACTGGATGTCATAGTCTTAAATTTAAGCAACCCCAAAATCAAAAAACATTTACAACTTTTCACATCGATTAATAGTTTATAAATTTTCATCGAAATTTATTTTTTGCAGCTAAAACAAGCAAAACGCTGTTATTAATTTTTATGTAAATAGCCGATTGAAAAAAAAAAAAAAAAAGATTTAAAACCGCAGAAGGAGGCAGGTAAAAATTTAACACTTCATCGATAGTTAAATAAAGCCACAAACCGGATCGAAAATAACGAACATGACGCAGAGAAATTAAACAGTAGTTGCACAAGCGTTTAGCGGAGCCAGCTACTGTCTAAGCGGTGTGGTGTTTTGTGCGGGTAATACCTGGATCCCTCTACCGCACATTGATACTTTGAAAAAAAATTAATTTCAACCGGGTTAATGTCCGTAGTTGATGTGCCTCCAGCAAAAAAAAAAAAAAAAAAATAAACAACCAAAAAAAAAATCGTTTGACGGAAAACATAATAATAGACGGTTGTTGCGTAATTTCAAAAAAATTAGTAAAAGAAGTGAAACAAAAAGTGCTTCACTTTTTTATGGAATTATTTTTATCTGTTGAACTAAAAGAAAACTGATTAATGCATTCGAAAAAATAATATTAGGTAACAAAGGTTCACAAAAAACGTTTTATAAATCCCTATTTATAGTTCCTTAATAATCAAAATATTCGCACCCCAATTTATTTTAGTAGCGATTTAAGAAAGCACGTAAGAGCCCTGTATTTAATTATTTTACTTTTGCAATTACGGCACATAATAATTTTAAAACAGGGACAAAATTAAATTATTCAATTGTTTTACATTTAACGTTAGAAAATAAATAATAAAAACTTCATCTTGATTTTGTAAAAAGTTAAAAAGCGAGAAAAAAAAAGGAAAAAAAGAAAATACGGTCCGGCGAATACTTCAAATAACAAAATACACATTGATACATATATGTGACGAACTATCAATTCTCTTTTGTTAATTCGCGAATAACGGCCTACTTATTTTCGAGTGAAGAGGGGGGGGGGGGGGATAAACGCTTTTATTCACAGTGAAGAAAAATATAAACCTTTTCTATTGCCTGGTTTGCTCGAAACCGCGCGCACTAAAATACCTAGTTTTATACTGAAATTAGACATTAACAAAGCACCTTTTTCTTTTTTTTTTTCTTTTTCCGAACAAGTAACACATGAAAATAAATAAATATGACGTAATTTATATACGCGTTGTGTTATCACGAAATCATTCGCATACCGGTTCCCCATCCGTGCTAGAGAACGGTAGAGCTACTTCGACACGGGTACAGCTCGTTGTTTGTACAGGTAAGCGTCCAGTGGAATATAAAATTACCCTCCCAAAACAAGTTTGTCGATGCTAGACAACACTGACGACACTCTTTAATTCCAGACACACACTCGCGCGCAGAAAAAATAACGGGCAAATTCAAACTTATAACGAAAATTTCCGAAGCACGTATAAATTTCCCGCCTAATTTAGCGTGTTTCTTTCGCAAGTTGCGACAATTCGTGAAATAGAAACAAAATGTCTACACTATAACATTAATTCGGTCAGTTTTCAAGTTCCGCAATTAAATTTTAGCCCTAGAAATTACGACTAATAAAGGATTGAAATAACACATAGAGGTTGCTATAATTTTCGCGGGAAAATCATTCAAATAATACTACGGCTTTTAGTAATATCTCTTTTTATTTTTTTTTTCTTGGTGTATTTTTCATTGCAACAAATAGAAATACGGAAAAAAAAAAAAAACGAAAAAACATCAAACGAAAATAGACACGAGAGTAGGTTGTAACTTTTGTAACTAACTATTTTACAGAAAATAGCCTTACAAAGGTAACTTCGGGCGCTGATTAACTACTAAAATAACATAAATCACTACTTTTTGCATTTACATACCGTTCGCTACTGCAGCAAAATTCTCTTCAGAGCTGCACAATCGTCGGTGAGCGTTTGCCGGTGCACTTACAGTGAAAGAAAATTAAACACCGTTTGAAAATAACCGAACCGGTAAGGAAAAAAAGCGGAAAATCCGAATTTCAAAATTCACGAACAACAAGTTATCGATAAAACAAAACACTTCCAGACAAACCGTTGCCGGCATAAAAAACCTCAAGAAAACGGTTGAACAACATCTGCGCGATCCTCGCCACCGCGAGCACAGACGAACAGCCGGTCAAGTCTAGAACCGTAGATGAGACAACAGTGGGGCAACGGGACGAGCACACTAAGTCGAGCGCCACTGGCACCATGTGTACGCTGCAGTGTTCCACTAACTGGATCGCCTGTTCACGTTCCGAACGCTACCTAACAATGCGCACACCCACACCGTTCGCGGCGGGAGATGCCCACACACACATATCGCACTCGACTCTTCCTCCGAACGAATACGCCAGTGTATGCGTTACAACGTGGCGCGTCTGAGACATAAGGAAAATACCGAAAATAAGTATGACTAATATGTATGTTGCGAACGATGCGTCGCGAGGACGTCGAGAAGGTGGCGGTAGGGTGCCACGCGCCGAAATGAATGATGGCGACAAGCAACCTGTAATTCACGTCGTACGAAAGAGATTCAGTTCAAATATTGCGAGAGGAGGAGGACCTTTTAAGGAAAGTACAGACCGTATTTCGGTGTCTGATAATATTCAATAGTTCGTGCAGTTGTGACGCATGCACCTCTTTGCGACCGACTTGATGATAACACTGCAGTCGAATACGAGGTGAATAAATGAAGCACGAATGGGACAGCTGTGAGGTATTTCGAATACCCTGTGCTGCTCCTATTATGTATCTATCGCGGAATATTTCTCGTCCGCCGTATCTCTCGATAAGTGCTAATAAATTATTCAACCAAAAGTTTTAGAACTGCATTGAAATTACCTAACAATTACTATCACGTTCGTTCTCCCCCTAACTTAATACTTAATTTTTGGCGTTCGTTAAAAAGCTTCGGACCTTTTTTTTTTTTTTTTTTTTTTTTGGTTTTTAGTTCTTTTCGAACGCGCAAAATACTTGTTAATTTCAACGCAGTTCTGTAAACCACTTTTTGCAGAGAATAAGTCATACGCAGTTCATTGTATTTTTTTGTTAAAATATAAGCATACAGAAGTGTAAACAAGTGTTCTAGTGTGAAAACAAATGTGTTACATTATAGGTGTATTACATTTTGTTATGACTATATCAATATGGTTTTGAATTTAATCTCAGCGAAATTTTTAATTTTATGTATACACGTTCTGACTTTACTCAAAATTGTGATAGCATTACAATAAAAATTTTATATCGATGTAAATGGAAATTTTTTTTGTTTTTTATCGATCTTTTTTGTCATTTTTAATGCCAATTACACGCCGCGGGTATGATGATATTAACTAAATTTTTTTCCGAATCGTACGATAAAAATGATCGCGCGCTCGTAAAAATCATGTAGGTCGCACGTTTGCAATTTATCGAAATAAAAACCAGTTTTGCTTTATTTCGATAGTAGTTTTGAACGGGATTTATCGACGAATGACTGATTCCGTTTTATTCAACCGCTAAAACACGGATTCTCTTTCTTAGTTCAATATCATTTCTGCGCGTTAATAATTTTAAACTGCTTCAGCATTTTCCGAATTTTGTCCTTAAAACTGCATTTCGTTTTTTTTTTTTTTGAACTATAAATATGATTTCTTCAAAAACATACATTGTCTCAACGAAAAAAGACAAACCTTGTTTTAGCAAAAGCACGTGTATACGGAGGATTCATCGGAAATCACATTAAAACTATACACACCGGATGGTATTTTTTGGTCTGAAGAAGATAAGGTGTGAAAATTCTGTTTCGGTAAATGTAGAGAAAGAAGCATTCACTAATATCTGCACTCGAAGGGATATGATTTTGTTACGAAAATATATCATAATTTATAAATGGCGCGCAATGTAAGAAAAAATATGTTAAGAGCGTATCAAAATCCGCTTGACTGTGTTCCAATTAGTTTTTCTCGTAAGATATATTGAAATCACCCGGGAAGAGGGAATTCGATTTTTTTGAAGATCGACTATGATTACTTTGAAAAACTTACGGTTTTTACTTGCGCGAGGATTCACAGAAAACTTTAAGCCAAGCGACAACATTCTTTTTTGATGTGGATTTTTTTTTTTTCGGACTCGTCAACAAACAGTATTTTGGCCCCATGTACGACAAAATATAAAAAAAAAAAACAGATTATTTAAATTCGCCCGCGGTCATCAGATGGGGAGACAATGAAGGAATTAGGAGGAGCAAAAAAAAAAAAAAAACAACGATGAAAGCGAACGAATGCAGCACTATTAGGAATATTCAGTTTACGGAATTATGAATGAAAACGAAAATACTCAGATGAATGTCTGACCGAAATTTAAAATCGAACTTTTTAAACACTAGAATAATGGAGGTTGCATCACGAGGCACTTTTCATCTTCCACTGTCCAACATGGCCTCGAATTCAAACGAAATCTCAATGTGAATATAGTGTGATCGTGAAAAAATGTACAGATAACGCGAAGAGTAATATAGAATCGTAGGAAGGGTGAGGAAATGAAGATGAGATTGTTTGCAATATACTTTTAGCATCAGAGATGATTAGAAATTTATTGTTGTCTCAAAATTAAGGATATAAAAGGAATAGCTCGTAATATAGATTTCGCGAGAGAGAAAAAATGGATTTCATGAAGCTTCTAAAGTAGCCATGAGCCGGATATAAAAAAGATGATGCAACACCACGAGAATCCTTCGATCTGTCAACAAAAAGAAGAGGATAAAAAGGGAATTAATGGCACTAAAGAATTCTCGATTGAACTCTATGGAAGAGCTCTAGGAATGAGGAAATAAAGAAAATAAATTAAGAGAGAAAAAGAAGTCTGTAAAATTAAAATCAAAGTAAAAAAGTTTATTGTAAGGCATAATTTACAAACAAAATTTTCTGTAAGTTAGAAATATGAGGTAGAAAGACAATTTCTTTAAGGTAAATTTCCAATTCTGAAGTGTGGACAAGATTTGATTGAGAATTTGAAAGACACTCTATAAGAAAACGATAATAACCTAAGTAAGATCTGCGCACTGGCAAAGAAGGATCATTAAACTCAGCGTAAATTGTGTGGGAATGAGAATTGATTTAAGAGTCTCCTAGAAAGACAAACGAATTTCGAACACAGTTCAATCACAACGAGTTACCGTAGTAAATAAATGAGTAAAAATTCAATTTGGAACGTATTACAAACTTGTAAAGGATGATTACAGTGCTAGCACATCACCTTGCTCCCTTCGTTAATGAAATAGATTTAAATATATTTATACTTTCAAGAACCGACATATGAGAATTATTAATATTTTCTAAAAAAGAACAGAATTGGGAGCAGCGACACCCACTGCTCAAAATGTTAATTTCTTTCGGATCTCTGTATGCTAAATATTGCAACATCAAGAGAAAGTGCAGAGATAAAAAAGTAAAAACTTTTATAGGATCATATTGGTACTGTATGGATTAAAAATAGCAAGAAAAGAAACAAAAAAAAAAAAAAAAGTAATAAAAACATTGGTACCAAAGAAATTAACTCTGTTAATATTCGTATACAGATAATTCATGTAACCATTTTTAAGAATGTTTTTAGATAATAAATGAAATCCAGGGAAAGACGTAAAAAAGAGCGAACAAAAATACTGAGAACGATAAGAATCTAAAACATGTAAACAGAATAGAAATATCGAATCGAAAGAGAAAAAAGTAAGAAATAATGGAATACGTATTAATGTAAAGAGAAATAGAAGTGAAATTAAAGAAAATGTTGACTAACAAAATCTCTAAAACTGCAAAACTTGACATAAAGCTGATATTTTATCGTCTAAATTAGGGATTACGAACTTACTAAGAGTAGATGATAATGTGTGTAAATCAAGTCATTTTCGGAACGAAAGAATATGGGGGGGGGGGGGGGGGCAGTAGAAATAAAATTATTAACAGTCGGAAACATGATTCATTGACTTACGGGGAAGTGGAACCTCAGAAGGAATTTTTGAACGGCCAGAAATTACTGATCACATCCGGTGTTAATAGTTAAAAGTCGGAATAATATTCGTTAAAAGAATTTTAATGATGTTTTTGGGAAGGTACTTTAATGTACGAAGAAAAGGAATCATTGGATAATTTTTCCGTTTCGTTTTTGTGATATGAAAAAAGTCTCGTAAGGGGCGGGCAGCAAACATGAAAGATTTCCGTTGATTGCTTTTCTTAGCTTCGGAGTATCAAACATTTTATGATTTCATGTATTTTTCCTCATTACTTAAATACCGGACAGGACAGATCAAGGGCAAAATGATTTTCGATACAATGATCGCGATGAAAATTAGCTGGGTTATTTTGTTGATGGTTAGTACATTCGGAAGAAGACTAAGTAGCGGGAACAAACGCGCAGTTGGCTCCGACATAAAGGACTGTAATGGCTGAATAGGAGACAATTAGGGGTAAAGTTTAGGTGTACGAATAGTCGGCTCAACCTTGACAAGCATTGTAGAAATTGACAAAAAATGGAAAAGCTGAGCTCAAAAATTTTTAATTTTAATAACAGGAATCGGGGGGCAAAAGAATTTTCAGAAATTGATATTAAAAAAAAAAAATTAAAAAATACGGGTCAGCTAGTTTTAGCTGCTATGAAGACGCTTTTAAACTGGTTGCTACGAGTACGAAACCGACGAAAATCTACTCTATAGGTTTTACCGCATGCGAATGAACATATTCGGCTGAACTAAAATTTTGCAACCCAAGAGAGGTTAAACTAATCACAGGTAGACAGTATTGTTCCTTTTCTGTTTATTTATATATGTATATTATAGGAAAACCTCTCTTAAGAAATCACCGAGCCTTCAAGAGGAAACAATGGTTTTCCATGAAAGTAATCTGTCTGAAGAAAGTTGAGGACAGTTTTATGGATAATAATAAAAATCGACAGAAAGTTTTTTCAGCTCGATGTAGGCATCCGAGAATTTTTTTACGCAATATCACTCATAATACTTTATCTTCGCCTTGTTGTTTAGGGTCAAGTGGTTTTTCAGAAGTCACAAAAAAGATAACTAAAATAAAGTTAACGTTTAAAAAGAACACAACGGAAAGGAAACAAAAAATCTATTTTTATTATTTCAAAGTAAACATACATACACACTATTAATCGACACTCTTTCTTAGTTTGTGACGAATTATTAATAAATCGAAACTTATTATGTTCAATTAGTCTGTCACAATAATAAAAGAATTTTATTATCTTCTTTATATTCGAAAATGAATCAGGAAGAATGAAGCCGCATTTTAAATAAAAGGCCATACCCGCACAGTTTAACGTAATCAGTGTAATTGCTTATATTGGAAAATTGACAATACATTTACTTATATAATTTTGAGCAACAGAATTCGTAACTGTTATAAGTGATATTTATAACACAAAACTTAATACTTGATACTGATTTTTTCGTAAGAAACCGAATAAAATTGAAGTTGATGAATAACGAAATAGGAAGAATTAATGAAAATTGCGCAAAAAAAGCTCTCAAAAACCGTGTCAGAAAAACCCTTTGGAATGATTTAAAGTAAAATGTGTAAATTACCGTCACTAAGCACTTATATTAAAACGAATAAAGTTCTAGTAATATTACCGTAATAATGTTCCTTTCATAACTTTACAAATAAGCGATAACTTTCTGAAATTTGATTCTAGATTTCAAATTAATAAGGTCATGTGTATTGCTTAAAGTCTTATCATGCGGTAATTGTGACCGGATTTTCATTTGTGTTGAATTTAAATGTAAAATCTGAATTTTTCCAACGGAAACCGAACAATAGTCTACCGTAATACTAGACAAAGTTGTCGGTGCATCGCTGGAACTTTTTTAAATAATTAGTTTAGTTTTCAAAACGTAATTTTTCTTTAACTTGTTTCAGACTAATATGTATCAATAAATGCTGCAACAAGTTCTCCTACATGGTCCCGTGAAATATTATCCTTTAAATTATAACGACCCATCCTTTTCCAATTCTTTCTGAATTATCGACGTTTCTTCTCGCGATAAGCGTAATATGTTTAACTCTCACACGCGGCGGCCCTATTAAACTTGTGTCCCGGAGAATAAAATTTACTCCAGATTTCTGAGAAGAAAATAACCCGGGGCGCATAACCCGGATTGAATCGCAAAACGGTCCATAAATAAATAGATTAAAAACAAAGAAAAAGAGGTAAATACCGAGATACTCTTCGACATAGTCGATTAAGTGCTAGAACTTGTTAAATTTACACAACACGAGCAGGTACTTTACAAATCGTTCGATGACCATTATTAAAGAAATACCGAACCAATAATGCGGAACATACGACAATAATTCGGAAAATAAATAGAGTGACAACTACTGTTTGAAAAAGAAGTGCTTAGTTTTAAAAACTTCTCAAGAAACTGAAAAATCCGATCTTTCCTGTTCATTTACCATAAACTTTCCGATAACTTTTTCACTACTCAAGTGCACACACCTCATAGCGGTCATTTTGATGAAAGCATAGTTCTCGTTTTGCGCAACAGGTTAATAAATAATGAACTAGTAATTCTTCCTCAATGCAACCTTGAAAACTTTTCTATCGTTCCTTTTTTTTTTTTGGTTTTTGTTTTTGTTTTGTTTTCATTTTTCATAGCAGTTTTGTTGATATAATATTAATCGCGGGTTTTCTTTTAGCCACGTTTTTATTATCATCGTTTATTAAATGCTCACTTTTTTTCCCCTTCGTCAGTATCTCTACTTTTAATGATTAAAAATACATATTTAGCGAAAACAGATTTAAAAAATAAGTAAATCCCAAGATCCTCTTCGACATAATCGATTAAGTGTTGAATTAGTTAAATGCAGCACGAGTAAATACTTTACGAATCATTCGACGCGACCAGTTTTAACAAATACCGGACCAATAGTACGGATCGTAGTGTCTATGAAAAATCACCAACGTCATAAATCTGCCAGCTTGTGCTTAAATCAATTTGTAAAAATAAAGATATATAAGCAGGGCCGTATCTGAGAGGGGGTTTTCAGGGTTCAACCGCTGCCCCAAAAATGTCTGCGAAATAATAACTGCTTGAATTAAATAAACCGAAGTTTAGAATAAATTTATTTCTTTTCAATTTTTGACAAAATAAAAGAAAATTGAAATTTTTATGAATTTTATGGAAACGAATTTTTTTATTTGTTTTTATTGTAGTGTTCAAATATTGCGTATACAATAATTTTATTGACTGCAAGGTTTTAGTGTACTATTTATAAATAAATATATTTCATGATAATACATACACACACATATATATATATATATATATATATATATATATATATATATATATATTGTCATGAGCCTACAGTTGAGTAACGTAAATAAAATATTGATTTTGTGATTGGAATTCTGGTTTTACTATGCTGTGGGAAATGAAAAACATGGATTAAATTTTATATTTTTACTTTATTTCTTATAGATCAACCCACAGCATAGTATTTCGTATATATATATTTCTCTAGTAATGTTCGGACCGAGTAAAAGTAGCTGATTAAATGGTTCGAACGGTTGGGAAATTGGAATCTAATTCCGACGCCGTACCAACACAATTATAATAACGTAAAATTAACTAAGGCTAGACGTACTGCCCGACTAATGTAATTTTGCCAAAATTACGCGTATGATAAGTATGATGTGTCGGTGCAACTAGTCGGGCAGTACCGACAGCTGATCGACTACCTGGGTTTTCGCGAGTCTTTCAATTGTTCGGTAATTAATCCGTTTAGTATCCTTCTTCTTCTTCTTCTCGTGCCACCCGATTCGGGTATTGCTTAATCATCATGTATGGATTGGATTATCTGCTGGAATTGATTTCGATCTTTTGCTATTCTGACTAGATCTTCTGTTTTCTTAATTCCGGTCCATTTTTTAATATTATCTATCCAAGCGGTCTTTCTTCTTCCCGGATTTCTTCTTCCTTCTATCATGCCCATTATTATTGTCTGTAGTAATTTGTATTTTTCGCCTCTCATGAAGTGTCCAAAAAATTTTATCTTCCTTCTTTTTACTATTGTCATTAATATTCGGTCAGTTCCCATTAGTTCCAGTACTTTTTCATTTTTTAACTTTTTTGTCCACGGTATTTTCCACATTCTTCTGTAGCACCACATTTCGAATGATGATATGCGCTTCCTCATATTTTCCTTTATGGTCCATGTCTCGCTTCCATACAGTAGCACTGACCATACGTAACATTGCAATATCTTGTTCTTGATCCTTAGGCTTAATTTCCTATCGCAAAGGGTGTTTTTTAATTTCATAAATGTGTTTCTGGCCATCTCTATACGAGTACGTATTTCCATATCAGAATCATTACTTTGTGTTATCCAGCTACCTAAATATTTATATTTTTCCGTTCGTTCAATTTCTTCGCTGTCTAAAAATAATTTTTCATTTAGATTAGGCTGTCTTGCAACTACCATGAATTTTGTTTTTTTAGTATTTATACTGACTCCTTTCTTCTTGCTTTCTACTGCAACTATGTCTAGTAGCCTTTGTAGGTCTGTTACATTTTCCGCCAGTAGTGCAGTATCGTCAGCAAAGCGAATCACTGAAATTCTTTCGCCTGCAATTTTTATCCCTTCACTACGTTCATCTAATGCTTGAGGAAAAATTGCCTCAGAATACAGATTAAATAGTACCGGCGACAATACGCATCCTTGCCTAACCCCTCGTTTTATTGGTATTTGATCTGTTAGTTGCTCATCTATTAATATTCTTGCATGTTGTTTTTCATAAAGCGTTTGTATAATCTTAATATCCGACTGGCAAATACCTATATCTTTTAATGTTTTTATTAATTCCGTGTGCCGTACCTTGTCGAAAGCTTTGTAATAGTCTATAAAACAAATGTATACTGATTTTCCGAACTCCACTTGTCTTTGGATTAATGTTTTCATACAAAATAACGCTTCTCTTGTACCCATTCCGTTACGGAAACCGAACTGGTTCCATTTCATGTTTTCTTCGCATATTTTAATTATGCGTCGATGAATTACCCGCAGAAATATTTTTAGAACGTGGCTCATTAGACTAATTAATCTATATTCATCACATCTATATGCATTTGTTGTTTTTGGTATGGTAACGAACCTTGATTCTAGCCAATCTTCCGGTATTTTCCCATTTTTATAGATTACATTGAAAAAGCCAGTAACTTTCTTGATTTCCATAGGACCCAACATTTTTAATATCTCTATTGGTACCTCATTAGGTCCTACCGCCTTCCGTACTTTAGCTTGCTTGATTGCCATCTCCACCTCAGATTCCAAGATTGGCAACGTATCCCCGTCTTCCTGTGGCATCCTTTCTTCTTGATCATCAAACAGCGTTTTCACATACTGCTCCCATGTTTTTACCTTTTTATCAGTATCCGTTATGATATCTCCGTTCTCCTTCCTTAGAAAAGTTATATGTCTTTTTTTATATGTATGCGTCGTTTCTCTAATCTTCCTATGTATGTTAAATTCATCATGTTTGCTATGTAATTGCTCAATCTCTTTACACTGTTCATTCAACCATTCTTCTTTTGCTTGTATGATCTTTTTTCTGATGCTTTTGTTAATTTCTTTATATTTAAGCGGGTTATTTTTCCACTTTCTTCTATATTCCATTAGGTCTAATATTTCGTTGGTCATCCAGTTCTTGTGTTTTCTGTTTTGTTTCCTTGTAAGTTGCTCTTTTGTTATCGTATTAATTGCAGATTTTATTTGTCTCCAGTCTTCTTCAATATTTCCAGTGTCTCTCATATTTCGTATTTGATCATTCACCTGCTTTTTTATTTTTTCCCGTATTTCATGGTTCTGTAGAATTTGTAGATCTAATCCTATTTTCTTAGTTTTTTGGATTTTCTTTACTCTTATGCGTATCTTTGCTTGTAGCAGGTTGTGGTCTGTATTCGCATCAGCACTTGGCATAGTCTTTACAGATAATACGCTATTTCTAAAACGCTTATTAGCAATTATAAAATCAATCTGATTTCGGATTGTTGTTCCCGGTGCATCGGCTGGAGATTTCCATGTATATAGCCTTCTCGGTGGTAACTTGAAGTATGTGTTCATAATAGTTAAGTCATTTTGTTGGCAAAACTGTACTAAGACATCCCCTCTGTCGTTTCTGACTCCCAATCCAAATGGTCCCGTTATCTCTTTTGTAATTGAATTTCCCACTTTGGCATTGAAATCCCCTATGATGTATGTGGCTTCTTGTTTTTTACAGCTTTTTAGTACTGCTTCAATATCCACGTAAAATTCTTCAAGCTCTTCCATAGTTGCTTCAGTTGTAGGTGCATATATTTGTATAGTGTTTATGTTCACTGGCTGTGCTTTTATCTTAAGTGCTATTATTCGATCATTGTAAGGAACACAAGATATAACGTTTTTATCCCATTCTTTATCAATTATTATAGCAACTCCTCTATGATGATTTCCATTTTTGTCACCTGAATAATACACTGTCATATTCCCTGTTGCGATCTTTCCATTTCCAGGCCATCTTACCTCGCTGAGGCCAAGTATATTCAATTTTAGTCTTTTCATTTCCAGAATCACATTTGATAATTTCCCCGGTTCGTATAATGTGCGCACATTCCATGTACCCATAATAGTTTCCTTCGTATGATTTGTATTTCTTCGCCCCATTATTTTGCCTCTCCGGAATCTTAATGTCCCATTCCTCTGTTCAGACGTCTTATCGCAAAACTGTTGGAGATTTTTTCCTTCGTGTGCTGTTATCCCACTTGTGTTATTGTCCAGTCTCTCAATTTCCACACTAGACCTGGGATCCATCATAGCATGGCCAGTCGCATATTTCCCATTACCAAGCCTGGAAACTTGATAACGCCGGGCGCCAGCCGGACCGTGTGGCATATATATCCTTTCCTTTTTCACTTTCATGATGATATTTCTTGGGATGATACTGCAGTGGTTTCCCGTTGCCTTCTGCAGGATTTTCTATCGGGGTTTACTCCCCTAGCCGAAAATACCCCGTTTTAGGGCGCGGAATACTCGCCTACTCGCTCTAGATTGATGTTCACCAATCCGACTGGGGCACATACGTCTCGATCGTGTTGCTGATAGTCTGCTGTTATAATTGCAGTAAAAAGCTTAACGGTATTTATTGGCAGGCAAACCTTCGACAAGTGAACCTCCCTCCGTTTTCCCATCAGCAATATAATGTGAGTTCTGATTTAGCTTTCCTGATCAGCGCTTAGCCCGCCGAACAGAAAATTACCACCCTGCACGACGTGGACGTACAGAACTCACATGGTTGTTGTTTCGTTTCTCCGTCGGCGGGACTAGCACCATATGACGGTCGAGTGACTACTTACTAGAGAAGGTAACTCTAGTTACAACAACCTGTGCCCCGCAGGGCGTTTAGTATCGTTCGGCTCTAAAAGAGTTACCGTTCCAAGCGATCGCATGATCGACGGACTCGCATTAACTTTAAAAATAAATTCTTGTCCGTCGTCATAATCATTATTATTACGAGTGGAAGAAATTTTTGTGTATATTTATTACTTTTGTTTTTGTTTGGCGTGCATATTTTGTGTTTTTCTGTTACAATTGTATAATCACAGTGCAAATTTCTTCTAGTCATCACAATATCTATATATTATTTTTTATCAAGAATCATATTTTATATGTGATAATTAGACACAGCGGTCTGAACCGTTGTGAGATAGCTATATTTTAGCTTCAAAAGCTTTATATTCTTATGCTACTAAGAGTGAGCACACGATAATATATATATATATATATAAATATATAAAAATATATAAATATTTTCGTACCCCCCCCCCCCCCCCCCCGAAATTTTGGTCTCGATACGGCCCTATATATAAGTAATAATCCAAAATAGAAACAAAAAACAAAACAGCGTAAAATCTTTTACGAACTTTAATGTGACGCAAATAAACACAAGGAAAGAATAGTATAATGAAATAATTCTTTTTTAATAAAAAACGAATTAATCGCGTTTATCTCAGGCGAGCCTGAAATACAGCTTAATTAAATAATTTAGCGAGGAGAAGATCTTCGAAAAAATGGTTCAACAAAATTTTCTTTGACCTAAATAAGTTGCATTATTTTTTTACATTTTAGCTCCCAATAATAATGTTACAAACGTTAAACTAGCTTCCGAACAGTTATACTACCAGCGAAAGAAAATAAAAATTTGTCTAATTACTTTTGATTAAAACCGAATCTCTAAAGTGAGGGTATCAGCAAATTAAATTTCACAACCAACCTCCGTTCCAATGGGAGCTTTATTCCCTTTTTACTTTTTCAATCGAAATTTTCGGAAACAAATTGATTATCAATTAAAACTAAATAGTCACCGGTAAAACATTTATTTCTTGACTCGCATTTTCAAGAATTAAAGAATTCCTCATTTTCTCGGTGAGTAATACGCTATAAGTTAATATTCGTCAATAGCTAGCGAATGTGTTCCATAACCGGTAAGCGCCACTAACTAGATCATCGCGAAAAATCTACACTCTACCTAATTCGTCTACCGCTCAGTCGCATTTCAATGACATAAAAATTTGCATACTTGCCATGCATATCCGCCGACCATATCATTACCATCTGTTTTCTTTACATCAGTTGTTTGTTTCGTTTATAAATAAATCAGTTAAATTATGCATCATTTCCGATTAGTTTTATCGAAATAAATCGGAAATAAACACTACTCGATTCCTCTGCGCGCGTTATCGCCTACCAGAACCTTGAAAACAACTGTCAAACAACACTAGAAGTAACCGCTTTTGGGTAAACGGAAATATTTGAACACAGAGATATGATTTTCGCCTACATCTGACAATGAAAAATGCAAAAATTATTATTACCCGATAAAAAAAAAAAAACAGTAAATTTCAACCGCAACGGTTTATTCTAAAATGGTAAATAAAAGTGCACTTTGAAATTTCATTATACAAATTTGTATACAATTAATTATAATTTAACAATTCAGGAGGGTGCCTATAAAGCTGCAAACAAAAGATGGACAAAAAGTCCACATCCCGTTCTCTAGTGGAGCATAGTTTTTTTTTTTTTTTTTTCAATCTCGTATGTTCATCATTAAAGTATAGGAAAAATTCGAGGCTGAAAAAATTTTAAAATTAAAAAGCTCAAATTTTGAAAAATCAAGAAAAGAAATTAGAAAAGACCTTTGATCTATTGTACCCAGAGAGTTTAAAAAAGAAAAAAAAAGAAAAGATATTTCCTCCTTAATCGACCAGCCGTTTTCGTCATTAAAACATAGAAATTAAAACATAGAAAAACCATGAAACTTCTCAAAAGTTTTAAAACCGCAAGATCTAAATTTTGAAAAATAAATTTATCAAGCTACAAAACAAAAAAATTAAAAGAATTCTACATCCTGTTCTGTAGCACCAGTTGATTTTTTTTTAAGGAGCGTATCTTTCGTTATATTGGAATAAGCTCAATAAATACAAAATCCAGCGAATTTTAAAACTTAACGAACCAGTTTTTCATACTCCTCCCCCAATGGAAAACCACAGCTTTGAATATAGACCTCTTACTCTTAGTACTGAACAAACATTCCCCTACTAATACCATTTTGAACACTTTCCACGGACTTCTCCTGAAATACCCGTCCTCGTTAATCCTGTTTACCGACGGTGCCAAATCAAACTCTCTCGTAGGATGTGTCGTAATCTCCGAACAGATAGGCACTATCCGTTACGTTCTTCCGCATCTTTACTCCGTGCTCTCTACCGAATTATTTGCAATCAAATTGAAATCTGCATACAGTTCAAACAAAACTGCCTGATCTGCACTGACTACCTAAATGCTTTAATATGTCTACTAAAGTCTCGCGCCCGATAACTAAAGAAATATTATCTACGATAACGACTGTGGACTTCAAGATCATATTCGCTCGGATACCAGGATACAAAAGTATCCCACGGAACGAATCAGCAGACCGCGCCGCGAAAGAAGCAGCGTCATGCTTTCCTGTAGCGAACAACCGAATACCTGCCAACGACGTTGTCCAGGAAATAACCAGCAACCTATCGAAGGAATAGTTCGAATCACGGCTTAATATTCCAACATCGAATAAACTTCGTTCCATCAAAGAGGACACTAATTTGTGGCAATCGTCGTTCCGGCCAAGCAGAAAGGAAGAAGTAGCACTGTGTTGACTGCGCATTGGCCACTCGCGAATTACTCACTCATTCCTCTTGAACAAATCCTTACCACCTATATGTGAAACTTGTTCTTTCCTGCTCACCGTTCAGCACATCCTGTTAGAGCGCCGCAAATATAATCACATTTGCACCACGTTTTTCCTTCCGTCTACCTTGAAAGAACTAACTAACAATGAAATTAATATAAAGAAATTATTCGCTTATCTTAACTCCGCTAACCTCCTATCACAAATTATGAAATCCTTACTTTCCGTGCCTCTGGCCTTTGTTACAGTTCATTTTTTTTTTTTTTTTCACAACTGACCGGTTTTAGTGGTCATTTAGCGATTAATTTATTGCGATAAAGAATGTTTTGTGGAGGGGTAGTACTCAGCAGTACTCCCTCTGAACTTCATAATGGCTGGACAATTTCGCCACAATCTACGTATTTCACACCGGAGTTATCCAGCAGATTGTTAGCAAGTGGGTTCATATGGATGCTAAGTCGGGCAACATGTTTATTTGCTTGTTTTTTGATTTCATCCTCCGCAGACATGACATTCAAGTCATTATGGAGGGTATAATTTGAGATGTACCAGGGGGCTGCAGTAATGGTTCTCAGTACCCTATTTTGATATCGTTGTATTTTCTGTAAGTTCGATGTTTTTGCGCAGCCGCACAGCTGTATACCGTACAGCCAGATCGGTTTTAGAGCTATTTTATATAATAGAGTTTTATTGTCTAACGATAAGCCTCTTAGCTAACAACCACGACATGGTTCTAGTTTTAAACCTCAAATGCTCCATTTTTTTTTGAATGTGAGTACCCCAGGTCAGCCTAGCGTCCAAGTGCATGCCTAAATATTTTACGTTATTGGCGTGTGGTATTACGACGTTATTTATTTTGATTGGCAGGCGTTCAATTTTTCGATTTGTGAATGAAATATGCGTCGACTTACTTTCATTGACTACTATGCGCGCCATCGTTTTAGCCAAGTTTCCACATGCCGAAGTGACTCCTGCAGTTTTTCTATGGCTGTGTTTTCACACTTATCAACGGCCAAGATGGCTGCGTCATCCGCGTACAAAGCTACTTCTGTATTATCCAGCATCGGGAAGTCGGTCGTGTAGATCAGGTACAATATTGGACCCAGAACGCTCCCCTGTGGAACCCCGGCCCTTACCGGAAAAATATCTTGAGTATTCATCGGTTATTTTCACTCGAAAATATCTTTCTTGTATATATGATTTAAATAGTAGATAGAAGGAGTGAGGAAGCAGAAGTTTAATTTTATACAATAATCCTTGATGCCATACCCTATCGAAAGCCTGCTGGACATCCAGAAACGCGGCCGTACAAATATTCTTGTTTTCCAAGCTATTTTCAATAATCTTTGTTAATCTGTGAACCTGTTCTATAGTGTTATGGTTCTTACGAAAACCAAATTGAAAATCGGGAATAATTGTATTGTTAGATAATATTGGAAACAACCGTTTTAAAATTAATTTTTCCAGTATCTTTGAGAGGACAGGAAGCAACGAGATGGGTCTATATGATGATACCACCTCAGACGGTTTTCCAGGCTTCGGTATAACAATTATCTGTGAGAACTTCCAAGCTAGTGGGAAATATTGATTGCGAAGAACAGCGTTATAGTTCATGGTACCTAAATAAAGAAGAAGAACGAACCAGCTGTTATAATTAATGGAGCGATGAACGACAGTAACTTAAATCATTATCTTTAGGGGAAAAAACTTCTCATGATGGTTACGTTGAGCTTTAAAATAAAAGAATTTTTATAACATGGTGGCTGTCGTAAATTATTTTTCTAATCATATTCACCATGGAAGTTTTAGATGTTTAATTAAATCATTATCTTTGTTAGCTACCGTTGAAACGGTTTTTTTTTTTGTTTTTAATGGGGTTTTTAACGAGGACATTAGCTCAACAAATAAGAAGAAGAAGAAGAAGAAGAAAATAAAGTTCTGTTCTTAAACGTTTAAGATCAGAGGATAAAAATAATTCGAGAGCGGGAATAACAGAACTAGAAGGAAATCAGAAAATATAAGAAGCAACGATAAAAATGGAATAGGCACACCGAGTTTTAGTAGGGAAGTGTATAAAAAAGGAAGAAAAGGTCAAACATTCAGATAAAACCTGATGTCGGAGTCACAAGTGATGTATATGGAATAGGGAATGAAAAGGATAAAATGAGGTAAAAGGCAGCTGAAAACCAAGAAAATGATGCGGAAAGGAGACTATAATTACAGGCGAAGACGAATAATCGTGATTGTGAAACACTCTTTGCTTCTCTTATACGTTTTTTTATTAATATGATAAATTGTAAATACTGACACTACGTTAGTTCAGAAAATTAAAGACACAAATATATCGATATCTGTATTTATTAATAACAAGTATCTGGATTGCATCAAAATATTTACACAAATGGTGCTAAGCTCACAGGTCCCCCCTATAATCTCACCGGTTCCGCTTTCATTGTATCTAACGTTACAGTTCAAAAATTCAAGCTTCCTCTTGAAACGCTTACCGCCGAACTATAAAGCTCTCTTGATTTCGCATTGAATGTTTTTAACTCGGGTAATATAAATTTACAATTTTCTCCGATCGCCTAGGTGCCTTGATTGCCCTAAACCATAGTACTTTTAGTTATAAATGGCATCCGCTTGTTTACGAGATCAAGACTTTCAAAAATTCTTAATAACAATGGCTGTTTAAATTTTTGTTGGATTTCCAGTCATCGCGGGATTGGGCTAAATTATAACGTTGACGCCGCGGCCAAATGCGCTGCAGCGAATGAAATTATATTCCCGTTCATTTCTTCCTCAGACTTACATCATAATAAAAGTGTCAGACCACTACTTCGCAGGATTGGATAGTTCATAAAGATAGGCCGGGGATACTGGTAGATATTACGGGGCGGTTCAAATACACCCGTTCCGAAGCAAATATGAAAAATTCTAGTTACCGACATGAACCACAAGCGAAATTTAATAATTATAATAAATTAACCAACGCTCAGAATTTTATATGTCAAATAGTTCAATGTACTTTAACCGTTCTGTAATAATATCTGTAACCTTTTTTTTTCGTTACGGGAAAATTTATGTAGAAATGTGTTTTTTGAAATTAAATCAAGTAATTATAATAATAATAATAATAATAATAATAATAATAATGATGATAAATAAATTGCGGATACGTTAAAAAGAATTTTATTTGATTAACGTTTCGGCCAGCTTACACTGACCATCATCAGAAGCGAATATATATATATATATATATGTAACAATAAAACAATTTGTACTTTGTAACAAGATAGAAGTAAACCGATGTTTAAAAATACATGTGTATACACAGCTTCTGTTTATTTATCAAAACAAACAAACTACGCCGCGCTACATTTTTTTCTCTTCGAAATTCGCTACATATTCGTCCTTAGAGAAGATAAATGTTTTTTATTGAGACTGAAAAAACTGCGGGCATTCATTGATGTTAACCGGATATTTCATTTTATTGCATTCTTTTTGTTTCCCTCATACAATGTTGTTTGTATATTAGAAAAATTAACGCGTAAGTTTATTCGACAATATTAAACTAAAAATTTGTAGTTCGACCAAGCCCCAGCAACTCACCAATTTTATTATACCGCTATTTCACTACATCGATTACACATTCTCAATCTTTTGGATGGTTTGTCTAGTAATGAGGCAGCGTGCATTCTTGGAATCCGTGGATTTTCACAGAAGTCCATCAACATAAAATCGTGACGAGTTTTTTTTTAGTGGTGGGGGGGGGGCGTCAACAGTGGAACTTACCCAACGCAGAGAATTGTACATTATATAAGGGGAAACGATTAGAAATTGAGGAGATAAAGAAGGCTAACAAAGGAACTATATTGAGGGAGGGGAATGCAAGAATGGAGTGGACACCAAAAAGGAGTAGGAAGAGATTTAGCAGGTTCGGAGGAAATAAAGGGGCATTCGAAAAAAAACGTGATTTGCATCGCAGGTATAATTGAACTCTGGAGGGTCATAAGGACAGAGAGGAGATTGAACAATAGAAAAACGGAAAAGGGAAGCCAGAAGCAAACTATGATTGAACCGCAGGCGAACTATAAAGGAAATAATCGAACAGCTAAGGTAGGGGAAGTGATTAAACCAAGGAAGAGAAAAGTAAAAAGATCGAGGAATCGTGATGAATTGTTTCATTAATAACACAATGTAGCGTATTGCAAACGATTCTTCGTATGTTAAACTGAAATTGTCATATACGACTGTAATTAGACTTTGTAGAAGAGTCCGCCCTCCATTCATTTCGGCGTTGGAACGATTACTAAACATAAATTAACGTCACGAAACACTAATTACGTCGAAACTAAATATTGCATTATTCGTACCAGTATGGGGGAGAAGTCGTGGAAATTACACCTATCCAAAGTGAAAAGTTTAATTTATTGCGTAAAAATTTATATGCGATAGTTTTATTCAAAAATGAAAGATTCTACAAATGTTCGTAAATATTCTCTTGTATGCGTTTTCATATTCACTTTAGCTAATGAGATTACATTCCGAGACTGCAATAATCAAAAATGAACAACGAAATAACGAATTATTTTTGAATGATCGCTTTAAAAAATCATTACATTAATTCGGCGTCAACGGCAAAAACGCTTTTAGATTATTTTCAAAATAATCTACCGGAAAAAATGAATTAATACCTTCAATTATTAAAAAAAAACATTAAAAAAACGATTTTTGCATTTTAAATTTGCCATGGAAAACAAAAAGAACAGGCAGTTATTTTTAGCGTTTGTGTTCTTTAAGAAATAATAATAATAATAATAATGAAAATTCGACCAACTCTTTTTTTTAAATATATTTATTTATTGTCGCTCGACAATGGAGCCATTTGCGACGAATATAATACATCTTAACAGTTAACTTATTTAGATACTATTGTACATATTTACATGTTTTAGGTATGTTAGTACATTTTCACAATTCGATCTGTTGTTGTAAAGGAGTTCTGGTATAGGTTTTCCTACCATGTCGCAGGCTGCTCGCTGTGTTTCCCACTTTTTGCATGTGAAGAGGTGGTCGTCTATCGAGAAAGTCTCTGCGCAGATTTCACAAATGGGCGCCGGCTCCTTGTCGAGGATGCACTTGTGGCTAAATGAGCAGTGCCCTATTCTTAGTCTTGAAATAACTGTTTCGTCTTGTCTTTTTGGCCAATAGTTGGTTTCCCAGTCGGCAATTTCGTTTTAGATTCGATTCCACTCTTTTTGCCAAGTTGAACGAGTCACCTTTCTGATATGTTTGGTTAAGGACGAGTCCATTTTTTCGCATCGGTTTAAGTCTGCTATGGTTTCTTGAAAGGTTGTGTGCCATGGTGGTAGTTCTCTTATGTCCTTTACGATGTCTGATGTGCCAAAGTTGATGTTTTTAATTGTATCTAGAATGGCTTCGGAGTTTTTGGGTATTTCTCATATAGTTGAATAAAGTTTGGCGAAATAGTTTTTTTCGGAAGTAGGATTCGTTAAATTTGAAATCATTTTTGTATAGTATTTCAGGGATGAGAAGATTCTTCTATGTTGCAATGGAAAGATGTTTGATTCTACGTGAAGGCTAGAATCAAACATCTTTCCATTGCAACATAGAAGAATTTTCTCATCCCTGAAATACTATACAAAAATGATTTCAAATTTAACGAATCCTACTTCCGAAAAAAACTATTTCGCCAAACTTTATTCAACTATATGAGAAATACCCAAAAACTCCATAATTTTCGATAGAAAAAAATATCGAAATTATCTACCGTTAATCGATAGATCTTAAAAAATGTTGCCGCTAAAGTAGAAAGAGTAAAGAAAAAAGAAAAAATCGCCGAATATCGAATAACGTCTCTATGCTACTCTTAGTCATTTTAAAATAGGCCACGTCATCGTTCTTACGAGTAGATAACATTGCGTAACAGTTATATATCCCTCGTTTTTATGATTAGCGTCAACAACCCTAAATGCAGCCTTTATCCCTATCTTTTAATTCACATCATAAGTAAACACCGTTAGATGGTTCTACAGAAATGGAATTACGGTATGTGCTAAGTCCACATTATTAAAAAACCTTTCCACATAAATTATTGAACCAGTGAAAATAATCGAGGAATTATAAAAGCCAAAAAATATTCGGAACAAAAAAAACGATTATTCGCGCGAACCAGAAATTTTACTGCAATTACCAGAGGAAAATTTAAGTGAAAATTTTAGAGTGCGCTGTTTATTTCGATTGCAAAATAAACGTTTAATAATACTTCCGAAAGGAAACAATATTTTATAGGTTTGATGACTGTTAAAATTTGAATTGCGTAACCTAAAAGGAGCAAAAAAATTATGAAATTCGAAAATGTTCGGATTCGAAGTTATAAGAGTCTGAAATTCTAAAATCCGTAGAAATTTTCGAAAAAACGAAATTGATGTTTAAAGTGACGGCGAATTGGAATTTAACAATAACATCATTTATATTTAAAAGGAACTTTTCAAAAAATCTCGATTTGTTTTACGACAAAAGCGCTATTTATAATACTAATAAAAAAGTGCGAGTATTTTAACGATAGAAAATTCAGATTCGATGAACTTTCATTGATCAGGATTTTTAAAATCAAAGTCGGTGGTAAAAAGATAAAACATATATAAAGCTTTAATATAATAGAAATGTTATATATCGTCAAAGGCGATTTTTAGTTTCTGAAGAGTGCCAAAAAATAGCATTTCTTCCTGTTACTTAAAAAGAAATATTGAAAAAATTAGAATAACGAAAATTCTGTGCGTATACCCTCATAAAAAACACAATTTAAAAAAAAAAAAAAGGTGGAAAAAAAGTACAATTTTTTCTCGTCCATAATGATTAGTTTGCGTAATTTTTATAGACAATGTTAATAGTAAAATACGGCGGTTTAAAAGAAGATCTTTATCGTTTTGAACTGCTTGATGTAAATAATTTAAAAGGGTTTTTTAACGAGTCTGGCGATTAATTTCATTTTGAATTTCTATATGTTTATTTCTATTTTTTTAAATGATTAATATCTTCTAATTGTCTTTGCTTCACCGTTATTTTGCACACTTTTCTACCTTCCGTCAATTTTATTTTTCCTTGACTTTTCCTTCTGACTGTGTGTTGTCCGTTACGTTATTCCTACTTTTTTAAAAGTACTTTTTCTTCACAGAGACGTACCACCAGCCAGTTGGAGAGTCGGAAGGTGTATCACTGCCAACGCAATTTTTTTAGGCAGCATTTTTAGAAAAAAAGTTTTGAAATGCAGATTTAGATTTTCATCGAAATTTCATATTTTAGTTCTTTTGACTTCCAACGATATTTCAGTTTCATTCCAAAGGTTCGGAGTGAAAAATGTCCGATTAAAACAAAAATAATTAAAATAATAAAAGTTATATTATTGAGTCGACAAATTTGAAAAAAAAAAAAAAAAAAGGGAACAATATCTGTAATCGGAATTCATAAGTATTACATCCATTATACTCTGCTAGTTCCGTTAATTATGCCGTATTATGGATTTCTTACCTATTATCGCTTTTCTTATAACCTCTTTCTTTTTTCTTTCTGAACTATCGGCTCAGCGTCCTTTCCGACTGTTAACATCCAACCAGTTCAAAATTTAACACTATCTTCTCTACTTCTTATTGTTTTTAAGCAGTATTTTTAATCCAAAAAAGAAAATAAATTATAATGTATCAAAAAATAAGTACCGGTCCTCAAACTGTGGCCAAGAATCTGCCTATAAATGAAGGAGTTTTACAGCTCTTTTTTAAAAAATTTCATCAGCAACTTTCAGGGAAGCCAGATTTATCGATTGATGTCTGCGAATTGCGATCTAACTGATTTTGTTATTATCGCCGTTTTCCAAGGACCGAAAGTGCTATAATAAATCTTCATCGACGCACCGTTTACTTTTGATCGAAAGGGCTGGATTGAAGGTTTTAAAGGGAAAACCGCTTTAAGCTATTATTATTATTATTATTATTATCGTATCCGAGACACTCGAGAACTACAAAGCAGGTAGATTACATACATAAACAAAAAATAAAATAAACAAATTTGTAAATTTTCAATCCAATTTTATAGTTTCGTCAGTTAGCTCTGTACTCCAAAGGTTTCTCTGCAACGCCTAAAAGCACCAGGCTGCACTGGAACACCTGTGGCTACGGTTCTGCCATTGCCCACATTTACATTTATTATTCTCGGTCAGGTCCTATTTTGCTAAGTTCTCTGCGGTCCTACCGGAACCGGAACGAAGCCGGCTTAAAATTTTCCAACTTCACTTAGCTGGCGGACCAAATTCAGTTTCTCCTTCACCATGTTTTCGTTACCGGCGTTTTTTCTCCGTCTCCGTGTTCGGGATGTTTACGGTAGCTTCTGCAATAGTTTTGAGTAGTGTAGGAAACTTCTTCTGGATTTAAGGTATGATATGGCAGCCTTCAGACTGAGCATAGGGTGTCTGTAATCTGTTTCTAGTCTCGCGTCCTTTCTGCAATGCCGCAGCCCGCATAGAACTTATCCACTTTGATAGGTTTTAAACAACCTGTGATTATTCGGCATGTATTATTTAGCAAAGTATTGGTATGCACCGATCTACACAATGTCATCGGGCATCCGCATTCTGCAGCCGAATAACATAACACAAAGGTTAAAATGCCTAGAATCGTTGGCTTTGCTCCAATTTAGAAGGTATCAGTTTTCGCAAATGTTGTCCTTAGTTTCTATTTTCATCTTAAAATTTTCGCAATGTCTTTGAAAGGTTAACAATCGGTCGAGGGTAATTCCGAGATATTTTTGTTCTTCGTAATACTCGAGTTTTCGTCCGGTGCCAAGTTAATTTCAGTTTACATTTGGTTTTTGCGTTTTTGAAATGGAAAGCACAAACTTAAGTTTTTATTGCATTTAGTCAGAGTGCATTTTCAGCATAGTACTCGTCTAAACCTTCAAGTACTTTTTGCAATTTTACCAGCACTCCTTCATGCGTTTTGCTTCGCGCAGTCATTACAAGATCATTCGCATATAAAAACCGTCAGCTCCCTTCGTCGATAGGTTGCTCGTTGCTGTAAATGTTAAATAACATTGGCATCAGAACGCCTTCTCGTGAGAGGCTATTTTGCTGCATTAATCACCCGATTGTTTGTGCGTGACACAAAACCGCCTTCCGGACAATATATTTTGCAACATTTTCGTTAGATGGTACTCGTTAATAATCTCGTAGACCTAAAGGTCGCCTGTGATTGATAGTATCGTATGCGACCGTTAGGTCTAAAAATACCGCGCCAGCGATCATTTATCTTCGTACCTATCCTCTATATGCTGAACCAAGTTTACTGTCTGGCTAGTGTGTAACTCATTCCCTTTCTGAAGCCTGTATATTGGAGAATAAGCCTGTTGTCGACAGTATTTATAATCCGGTTCATTATTCTCGTCGGCTTTAAATAAATGCCAGAACAATGATATCAGACAATAGTTCCTTTGAGTTTTTTCCAGGTTCTAGTATTGTCGCAATGTGAGATTTCTTCCATCTGTTTGGTATTCCGTTGGATCGAACAATGTTGTTGAACATATCAGCAAGCCATTGTAGAGAGCACCCGAGCCAAAAATTTTAAATTATATTACTCGGAAGTGGTCGAGACTAGTCTCTTTCCTGTTTTTCATGATGTCTACTACATCCATTACTTCCGACTTTAATTTACCTTTGCTGACTGTTAATTTTATAATTCTTGAGCCTACCAGAAGGTTTACTATTTAGTACCAATTTTTCGGCTGCTATCATATACGAGCTAAATTCTGAATTTACCGGATTCGGTTTTTTTTTCACAGTTTAATCTTATAATTAACTGCCAGGCTTTAAAACTGTTTTTACTAAAATCCAATTCCTCTAGTAGTTCCATGTCTTGTTTCTTTCCTCAGAAATTAGTTTCGCCAGTTCTTCCCCTGTCGTAACGGTTTCCTCACTGAAAGAGTTAGTGTTATAATTATAAATATATCGCTTCACCTTGTCCTACATAACTGCATTCAAGCCCAATGTGTATTAATTACGACACCTGCGAGGGATTGTCTTCCTTGACACTTCTGGTATAGCTCTAAAAAACTTGTTACGGTTTGACAGCTTTGATTCCATTTAGGATACCTGAAGATCAAGTTGCTTCTGAAACTGACTCCAGTCAGCTTTCTTGAAGTTAAATCATCCCTGAAAGGGGACCATAATAGATTTCGTCGTGCAAAAATTTGTAACATTACAGATCTGCGTCGCGTTCGGAGAATAGGTGATAACTAGGGCTCGGATTTGTATGCACTAAAACAACTCCGCTAAAGAACCTCAAAATATGCATTAAAAATTTCATAATAGATAGTGTATATTGCAAAAAATAAAATAAAATCTTTTGTTTTTCGCTTCGAATTTTTATTACCCCATGATGCTTTTTCTTTCATTACATAAATATATATTAAAAAACCATTAAATTATAAATCCAAATATTTAACAATGAGAATTTTTTCTAAATTTTCAACACGGAAATTATGTCTTCTGTTAACATAACTTTCACAACGGAAAATTACCTCCCTACGTTGCAAGACACAAACGGTAAATATTTAAATGTGGCCACTTCAGATGGAGTGTATGAGATTTCGTTTTTATCTGGCACTCAGTTTAATTGGATCGCGATGTGCTAGATATTGAAGAGGGCATATCTTGATCAAATTTGTACCACAAGTTGCGTGTCTATATATATATATATATATATATATATGTGTGTGTGTATATATTGATACGGATTCGGAATTTACGGCGCTGACTAGCGATGACGTCGAGCTAGAAATTATTCTCCGATTAAAAATCATAAATTTTCGATCTCTCCGCATCGATTCTATTATTCATCGTCGTCAGAGAATACGGCCGGGATGACATTTACACGGCCGAATATGTAATTTCCGATTCTGGTCGAATTTCTCGGCTCGGGAAGTGTTAAGGGGTTGTGTAAGTGTCCCGGTGTGTGCAGTCTGCGACAACAGCATAGCGTCTGTCGGCCGCGCGAGCCGTGAGAGAAGATCAGCGCTGTTGCAGCTACGTGTGATTGATAAGGATTTCGGTAATGTACCGTTAATCGTATTATATAGAACCGATAGTCGCGGTAGTCGTCTTATATGTTAATTGTTGGTCAGTCGATCTTTTTCCAGTGAGTCGAACCAAAAATTCTCCGTGCTACGTCGTCGTTACTATCTAATCGTGTTTTTCTTGTGAAATCTTAATTTCATGTTAACCAGTCGAATTTTTATATACAATTTACTTTCTAGTCCATATCTAACAATATATATATATATATATACATGTACATGTGTGTATATAGCACTGATAACTAGCGGTCAATTATATATTAGCGTGAAAAAGGTCGGTCGAAAATATTTGTAATGATATAAATATAAAATCCTAAAAGGTCGGAACGTAAATGCTCTGCTTAAATTCATTTAATTTATAAAGGAGACAAAAAGACCTTTATTTGCAGAAAAATATCCTGTCTGTAAAGAAATACAACAATGATAGTCACACGACCAACAACGAAAAATAAGTTGTTTATTTTTTTTTTAAGTTCCATAAATAATCGGCGAGAGGCGATGGACTTGACAAAAAATAAAAAAATTAAAACACCTTGTTTTTTTAGTAAAGTTAAAAATTTTGTACATTTGATTCGACCATTTTATCGTTTCGAATATATAATTTTGTGTGTATGTGTGCGTTTGTATGTATTTTCTTAAGACGTAATTTGAAAAATATGTAAAAAGACTCGAAATATGCAAAATATGCATGAAACATCCAAAAATGCATTTATATGTACTATTAAATTAGTGCATTTCGAATCTAAAACCCTTGAAACACCTAGATACGAAATATTAAAGCGTTAGCTACAAGAAAAAAAAATATGCATTATATGTAAAATCCGAATCCTAGTGATATCACAATTTTCTCACACAAACTGTTTATACTATCAAGTCAGGGTTATAACCTTTCACGGTCCAGTTTGATACGAACTTGGTAACTTTGCATCGTGAATTAAAGATAGATTGGTACTAGCTATCCGCAACTCAAAATGTTCACCATTTCGTAAGTTTCTTGATACTGGTTACGAACTGAGTTTGCCGTACAGTTTTCCAATTTTGCCGTTATAATTTACATACCTGTATCGGCCATGGCGGAGATTTCGACAGAGATTATTTTAACATTGTTCCACGCATACATTGCGTTACGTTGGGCTCGGTATCTCACCAATCTACCTTACTCCATTCATCCGTTTAGGTGATTTTTTAGCATTAACATAAGTTTCTTGAACACGTGAAATATCGCATTTGTATTCTTTACACATGGTGACCAACAAGGTCGCCTTTTCCTTAGTCAGACCTTTTACTGTTTATCGAGATGGTTGTCAAAGCTGGCTCTAAGAATAGCCGTTTCTAAATTGAGTTTTTTTCTGACTTTCTTTTTGTCGCGACCCAGTATTGGCAAGTATGGTCAGCCGTGTTAGTTTCAAGTTTTGTGCGAAGTTCTCCAATAACTTTTTCACTTTCATCTTGCTTTTAAATTCGCTAAATCGTATAGGTTCCCGCTTTGCTCCCTTCAAGCTATTGTTATAAACTAACGCGCGATTTGTGTAACGGGGCCTTGCAGGAAATAGAGTGGAAAGATTAATACTATCTAGTGAACAGTGAGAAATTGAGTATTTTATTGGGAAGAACTTGAGGAAGGAATAACCCGCCGCGAAGGTGATTAAAAAGTGTCGGTCAAATAAAAACAAGGTAGGGTAGCAAAAGAAGGTGAAAGATATTGGAGACGCCTAAAGCAATTAGGAGTACAGCATTTTGAAACATTTTTTATTGTTGTATTTTTATCCTTTGCAATCTGCCGACCGCTTTCACTATAAACTTGGTTAGGTTGTAGCGTTTACTCGCTAGAAATGGCGTTCGTTAACTTACGACATACGTCTCCTTACTGTAACTGCAGTAGAAATTCTGAACTTAATTTATTCGAGCGTCCGTTAAACTGAAATTATTTGATTAAAATGCGATAAATTATCAGAATTAGGTAACCGGCTCCGCTGTTTTAAAGTGTACAAAAATAACCGTTTATTCTATTACTCGGTCAAAGACCAACTGGAATATCAAAAAGCGCGAACTGAAAACGAGTTTCTTCAGTATCATCAAGGTCGCACAGGCTGAACCTAGTAAACTATAAACTGAAACAATAAAAATATACACGTTAAAGTTTAATTATTTAAACAATTTAATGCTTAATTATTCTTTTAAAAAAGTTAAAAAGAAAGATTTATTATTTTTTTTAATTGTTTGGTTCTGCTTCGGTCAATAATTTCTTCTTTTTTATTATTTTTAAAGTACTTTTCTATTTATTTTCTTTCGTATTTCCCTACTGCTGATAATCTTTTCGATAATACATCGCCAGATGTTTTGATTGCCAACAGTTTCACCCATTAACGTCGCTTTTAATATTTCGCAACACTTCAAAACACTGCGCAGTTAATTACATAACTAGTTTTTAATTAACATGCCATATTTTGTCTGAATTTAAATGTATGCAAGTTACTTTCTGCAATATTCTATGCAACATAAAATGTCGTTAGTATTAATTAGTTTTCCCGAGCAAAGCAAGAAAGAAGTAATTTCCAAAGATCTAGTTATGTTATTATTCGGTTTTACTACTGTAAGAGACGCTCCTGCGATTTAATTTAAAGCTTTTATATTATTTTAACGGCCTTTGTATATATATATATATATATATATATATATATATATATATATATATATATATATATATAATGTTTATATCGTGTTTATCACGTTGTTTGTCAAACCTTAAAAGATAAAATAATACGATAGAAAACTTTTTTAACACCTAAGAATACATTAAAATATTTCAAAAATAATTGTCTGAATTATTTGTTTTCTCATCAAATTATTGACGTAGCATTCTGAGTTCTTGTCTTACCCTTTTATCTTCTGGTGTGTTTTGGTCCCTTTTGTTTTACATTTTTCTTTTATCTCTCATTACACTTCTTCTTATACAGTATGTATAAGCATATAAATAATATTCTTTCCTTCTTATCCTCAGTAATACAGCCTCATTATCTTGCTTTCTTAATGTTCACTCTAGTTCTTTATCGTTATTTCCTTCATTCCTTCCATTATTTTTATCAATTTTAACGGACCGCTTGATATTTAACATTATTCTTTTCAAAGGTTTGATTTTCTCAGAGTCCACATTTCTGAATTTTTGATCTGCGTTTTTCACTGATAGTCTCCGAATATCACCAAACATACTTTTTGCGATTTCTTAATTTCTCCCACTCAAAGCTATTACCTCACACTCTCCACTGTTTGTCCTCTACGGCATATTGGGATGGAAAAAAAAAACTAGAGAAAAGGAAAAATCTTTACATGTCCAAATATATTAATTTTCTGTTACTATAGCAAGAAAGAGAAAAATTTAAAGCTGGTCTTATTGTAAACTAATCACACCGAAAAAAAAAACACAAAAAAAAAACAAAAAAAAACAATAGGTTCTGTTTAAATGGTTCCATTCTATTCCTCTCAGTCGTCGTTCTTCTATTGTCTCCCTAATTCGTCTCCGGATCAATCATTCTCTCCTCCCTTCCTCGCGCTTTCGATTTGCTCTATCGCCTTCTCCTGATTGTTCTCTCCACGATTGTGATCCTCTTCGTACATGTGATGCTAATCACATTTTCTTTGAGTGTCCTGCTCTTCGTAACGAACGCTGCCTTTTATACAGTCAGCTCCTGTCATTAGGTCTCCCTACTCCATATAACTCTTCATCCTCTCCTTTCCTTCATTTTCTGTGGTGTCCGCACTGCTGTCCTTTGTTGCGTCCATTTTGGACCGTTTAATTATTTAATTTATTAGCTTAGTTTTCTTGTTGTTGGGTCAATGCCGCTGGCGCGCCCAAAAAAAAAAAAAAAAAAAAAAAAAGGACCCCAGAAAAAGAAAACGGTGCAAAATTTGAATTACTAAAAGGATTAAAATTTAAATACATAAATATTTTTAAAGTTTTTTTTTATTCATTAAAAATTAGAAAATTTAACAAAGTGACTTTATCAGTTGCTGCGAAAATTTTTTAAGTTAGGTGAAAAATAGGTGTAATCACGAGATTAAGTACTTTCTAAATTTAATTTTAAGCTTTAATATCCGTTCTTCGGTCTTCACAAATGATTCTAGATCATCTTCGACCAAGCAATACCGCAAGTCATCCAGCTACCTTTTACATTTCATTATATATTAGACGGCTTTAAGTTATTTTTGCAAAGTTTGTTTTGCGAACTAGATTTTAATTCAATCGATGTAAAAAATGCATACACAGATCGCATTGAAAAACTAAACGTAAAATCAATAAATATTTAAATATAAATTGACGGAGTTAAAGACAAATATAAAAAGGAAGGAGTAGAGGAAGATTCGTGTTCGAATGAAAGCGACTTGCATTCAAGCATTAGGTGGTTCCGGGTCACATATGAATGAATCATTTATTGGAGGAGCGCGAAAGGCAATGGGGAGCTGGCGTGAGGGAAAAACCGGAAAGCTATGAAGAGAATAGACTGTGCCCGAAGTGTAGACATACCGTAGAAAGATTACAGCTTTGCATAGAAAAGTCAAGAAGTTCGATCAAGAGGAAGGGAAGGGGGACAGGCAAGTAAAAGGAATCCGGGTTAAACGAATGAGAAGAAGTAAGAACTAAACCATAGTTCGGAATAGGGTAAAAAGAAGAGCAATATCAGTGGATGAGAATACATTCATACTTCGTTTTACGGCAGCTATTTTTACGGCTTTTCTGGCACCTTTTCGTTTTACGGCTCTTATGTTTCGCTTTACGGCCAAAAAAAAAATCAGAAGTCATATTACTAAAACCGCTTTTAATATATATTTCGAAAATCCGAGGGCTTATAAAAGGGTGAACAAAAAATAATATTATCTGTCATTTGGAGATCCAACAAAAAAGTTTGGATAACTAAGAAAATCCCTGAAGACTGGTTTAAAAATCATTTTTGTCCAAAAGTAAAAAAATATTCGCAGGAGAATAACTTAAGCGACAAAGCATTACTTATTTTGGATAATGCTCCAGGACACCCAGTTAATTTGTCCAAATTATCTGGAGATGTGGAGATTGAGTATCTTCCCAAAAATACAACAGCTTTAATCCAACCAATGGATCAGTGTGCAATAGCCACTTTCAGAAACTTATAAGTAAAACGAATGATGGACTTTCACTCAAACAATTTTAGAAAAACTACAACATTAAGGGTGCTGTAGAAAACATTGGCAAATCCTGGAAGGAATTGCATTCAACTACCATGAATTATGTTTGCAAAAAAAAAAGAAGTTGATTCTTTTTGCGAAGTTCGGCAAACCATTTTGGCTTTGACGAACGATTTGGGCTTTGAGGATTTCGAAGAAAATGATGTGATTGATTTTCTAGACGCTGACGGAGCATTTTCATTCGAGAAATTGATTCAACTTGAAAAACGAAAGGTGCACTTGATGAAAACCAAGAACCAGAGCCTGCCATGTATGCCAAGTGCTGAAATTGGAGTATTTGACGAAGGCACTTTCTTCTTTTTTGCCAACAAGGAATAAACATCCTACTTCAGAATGAACCGTGACACAACTCGCTGCGCTAATATGTCTCGAGAAATTAACTCAGTCATTACTTGTTACAACGAGCTGAAAAAAGAAGCCGGAAATAAGGCAAGGCAGACAACGTTGGACCAGTTCTTTAAACTATATCATTCTAGAAGAACGGAAAGTGATAATGACAGCATATTGGAATCTACCGATTCTTCGCCGTACATCTCTAACATCAGATTAGAAGTTTACGTATGGTATCTTTAATTTCTAATTTTAATCATATTACACGATACGAATTTATTTTAGATAATAAATTTAACATAATTTTTAATTGTTTCGAAGTTCTGCTATTTTACGTTATACACCTATGATTGTTATATAAAATAAAAAAGCCCTTTAAATAAAAAATTCTATCATTCTACAAAAGATTGGAACGGATCCTATTCGGTTTGTATGAATTTGTATTTAAACATTTGATTCGATATACGGCTTTTCGCTTTACGGCCAATTTTCCCGGAACCTATCTAGGCCGTAAAGCGAGGCATGAGTTGAAGAGATTTTTATTTATTTATTTTATTTTTTTCTTGAAATTTATATGGTCCATGTGCTGTGTGTAATTGCCGGGATTATTACAGTACATGGATTAGTACAAGATCCGAAGTGTTTTAATAGGTTAGCCGCTCTAATATGGTGTAGCATATCCTGTACCTGTTTTGGTTCGTTTGACAACGCAACCAACGGTGAGTTGGAGGTACCTGCAGGCAGACAATGTTCCAGAACGTGTTCAGCGGTTGGTGAAATTGGGGAATTGCATACGGAACAGGCAGAGAGAGGAGATGTTCCTTCCAGTAAATAGTTGTGGGATATGGCTGTGTGCCCTATGCGGAGTCTAGTTAATGCTGCAAACTCTCTGCGGGACATGGATATCGGTGGCCACCAAGGCTCAGTGCTCACCTTAATGGATCGAAGCCATGATGTGTAAGCCGACCACATAGTTTTCCATGTCTCTGCCTTATGTTGCTGAAAAATTATTTTTAATTTAACTCTATTTCTTAAATATTTTTAAGGCTAAGCGCAAAAGCATAATGCGAGAGTAGTACGGTTAACAGATTTTAAAAAAAGAACAGCGGGCATCGCAATGAAGTCCATACATGTAAAAATCGTAAAAATTTAAAAATAATTTTTCTAAATTTGTCGAAAAAAAAAGATAAGAAAAAAAGTTGATAAATTAAAACGATTTACAAATAATAAATCAGCCGCGGCATGTTTCTCAATTCCAATATAATTTTATAAATTCAACGATATTTTACTATTTCATTTGATAAATTAGGTGCGCGTTTTTTAGAATAAAATATGTTATGTCTCGAAAAACTCGCCTCTCTATACTTAAAAGAAAGCTTAACATGAAACATTTGATTTGCAGGTCCTGTAAAATATGTAAAAAACCTCTTTCTGTTGAATTTTATTTATAACTACAAACTAATGCGGCGATTGGAACACTTTAGCATTGCTTCTCCCCCCCCCCCCCGGAATAAAGAATAAAGTAAAATTTTTTGTTCTCTAAAATATGTAAAGAAAAGTAAGTTATTTCAGATGTAATTAGCGCATAATTTATAAGTCGATCTTAATGTTTAAAATAAAATTAGTAACTGTTACTTATTTGAAACAAAAAATTGAGAGATAAGACCGTGATTACGAATATTCGTAATTTTTAATTACGCGAATTTAACGAAAAGCCAAAAAAAGCTGCACGGTAAGAGCCGCTTTGCGAAAATTATTCAACCAACGGTATCGTTATTTCCTTTGAGTGCTAAATGTACGATTTACCGTTAGCATCGTGTAACGAGCAGAGAGATATTAACTTTGACGGAATCTCGGTAAAATAATTGAATGATATCGAAGGAACTTGATGGAAATTGTGATTTGTTGCGGAATTTTGTTTTCAGTTGGAGGGAAAAGGAAACCGAAGAGCTAAAAATAAAACAGCAAACGGAATAAAATTAAAAGCGAAAGTGGACAAATAAAAAAAGGGGGAAAATACGAAGGAACGGAAAACGAAGTAAACAATGAAGAGATAAAAATCGCCAATCAGGGGAAAGCGCGTTTGTGATGGTCAGTGGTGTAATTTGCGTTCCACGTCAGTCAATAAGGGAGAACCGTTGAATGACAAGTCAACAGGGAAGCCACCCTCCTAAAAAGGGCTTGATAGTAATAAATTCTGGCGAACGTGTACGAGTTTCGACGTCGTTATCCACGAATCCAATACGGCAGTCGCGTTTTGTAAACAGTAACGGTTGACCACGTTATATCAGTACTTTCCATTCGCTCGTTGCGGTAAGTTCACTATTTTTTATTTATTTCACGAAATATTTATGACAGTTATCATGTTAAAAATCGTCAGAATTAAGAACATCGATGACAGTAATATTAATAATAATAATAATAATACTAATAATAATGGATAAAAATTAATTGTCCCTCATTTATTTTTAATTTAAAAACAAAATTCAATTTATTACGTCCTCTGAAAAATCTGCTACATCTACCAAATTGGAAAAGCAAAATTGTAACATATTACTATAAAAAATAAAATAATAACAATAATGATGATAAAAAACTAACTATTATAAATGTTTTAATTTAATTGAATAAAAATGCACTAAAAAGTAAAAAATAAAATGCTTTTTTACAAAAAATAAATACCGACTTCAAGGTTTATTATAAAAATTTAAAAATGCACTAAAAAGTAAAAAATAATTACTCCCGATAAAATATATATATCAGAGTGATATAACTTAAGGTGATAACGTAATTCTTATACAACATTAACTTTTTTGAATTGGAATTAAATTCATGTTAGGAACAATTTAATCAACATTTAATGCAGTTTTTAATTATTCTTTTAATATGAATTTGATGCCAACTCCAAAAAGTTAATGTTGTATAAGAATTACGTTATCACCTTAAGTTATATCACTCTGATATATATATTTTATCGGGAGTAATTATTTTTTACTTTTTAGTGCATTTTTAAATTTTTATAATAAACCTTGAAGTCGGTATTTATTTTTTGTAAAAAAGCATTTTATTTTTTACTTTTTAGTGCATTTTTATTCAATTAAATTAAAACATTTATTTCCACGGTAAAAACACCAAAAGCTACATTTCCATGGTAATTTGGCAAATTTATAGTATTTTAAGTCAAAAATCTAATCCGACGGTGAAAACAATCATGAATGAAAAGCATCCAAAAAGCTTCAATCTCCCGCATTATTAAGGATAACTCAAAAACTATCGGTCGGACCTTGATCAAATTTAAATGGGACCACATGACAAACGCCACCTTTCAAATAAAAGAAGAATCATCAAAATCGGTTCATCTAGAAGAAAGTTCTGTGGTAACACACATAAAAAAAAAAAAAATACAGTCGAATTGAATACCTCCTCCTTTTTTGAAGTCGGTTAAAAATGAATATGAAAATATGCAAAAATAAACGATTAAAAACATCTTTAAGCCCGTTCCGTCATCAACGAAATCCACGGGCTGTTTTCAATATCCTTCGCATTCGTTTAATTTTTAGTTCTTATACAAGTCCTAAACACCTGCTGCACATGATCGTTCGTAGACATACGATGGATGCCTCTATTAAATTTACCCGATTTAATAAATTTCATTTGTCGTCATCTCAAAGGTCTGATGTTTAATAATCCTCCAGTTGATTCTAGCAAACTCTTCCATCACCACAGCTAGGTTTAATTTTAAACTCTTGAAAATACATGATCGGTGTAGCGCACAGTCAGTTGATCGAAAAAACAATTTGAGATTTTACACGCATCGACAAAGCTGTCGACAAAGTCATCTAAATATTTTTAAAAATCAAATTTCGCTCGCACACATGACAGCCGATTTTTGACGGCTGTTGATACGACCGAATGTTTTTGGTTATGAACATTTCTAGACTTCTTTTTTGAATACCAGACGTGCATATAAAAGGAAACACTGAAAAATACTTTGCAAAAATCTTACAAGGAAAATCAGAGAAGCAATAGATAAAACTCTTTTCTTTCCTTACATATCACCAGAGCCAAACGATCTCCATCCGAGCAACTAATGTTTTTTTTTTTTAACGGGTTCCAATTACCACAAAAGCTGGGAAGAAAAAACGTTACATACTTAAACATTCAAGAATAAGGAATAAAAATAATTCGAGGACAGGAATAAAAATGAAAGAATATAGAAAGGAAGTTTTAACGGAGCGAAAAAAAAGGGCGTCCGTTCACCCGAAAAGGCCAGACATTCAAATATCAAACATGATCGGCGTCACGAAGAAAGTGAATGGAAGGACACAATGAAGAAGACAGAATGAAAGAGAAAATACGAATTAAAATCGAAAATGACGAATAGCTGAGATTATCGAAAATATTAGAATGGAGAATTACCTAAAAAACTATAAAGGAAAAACAGAAAGAGACGGTTAAATAAAAAGTTTAACCGAAATTGAAAAACCTAGAAGAATAAGAGTTGAACGGTGTCTCGAAAGAATCGTTTAAGAAAGGAAAAACGATATTATGCGCTAAAAGTGTTTCCAAAAATCTACCGCTAGAAACAGAGGAACGAGCTAATGAAGTTCATAAATTCCACGCAATGCTCGAATGACCAGGAATCTGATCGATTTCAATCGAAGGAATGAGGAAAAAATCGTGAGCATTGAGAAATATTACATAACTGAAAGAGCGGAAGGAGCTGAGACGCTATAAGGGGATTTTTTGGAATACTAGAAAAGCAGTGTGTTGGGTAATTATAAATTCGGAAAGAAAATTGAGCCAAAAAAAAGGAAGTTTAAAAGTCCCAGAAACTAACAGAAAAAGATAAAATCAAAACTCCATTTAGAACTGTCGATGAAAAAAATGAAGCTTAAAGAATTAAAAAATTTAATTCTGACGATGAATAAATCGATAAAGAAAATCATTTAATTAAAAACCGAATTTTTTTTTTTTTTTTTTTTTTTTCATATCTAGAACTGACTATATGAAAGAAAAATACGAAATCTTATCATGACCGTAAATGTACGTTATAAATTAAAGAAGACGACCAGAAAATAAAAGGAAAAAATTGGAGCTTTATTAGACGAAAATCGCCATTTAAGAAGAAACAAGCAAAGTCTTTGATCAGAAAGCGATAACCCAAGTAGGAATTTTATCAATGATGAAAGAAGAAGTTCGAGATTCAGCAAGAAGGGCCGAAACCGGGATAGAGATGTCAGGCCGCCAAGGCGGAGACAAAAGAAAGTATTTTGATGAAACTGATTTAAAAAGTTTGCGAAATAATAGTAAAATGGATTAATGATGATTTTACATTAGTGTTAAATATTAATTACAAAATGATGGAGATGTGCACTCACTCTATTCATTCGCATGAGAAACCATAGCACAATTTATAAAAAAAGTTATCATTAAAAAACACTTTTTGATTAATCATTTATTTTTATTTTGTTGAAAAATTTTATATAGTAATCTCTGGCGCGTATGTAAGAAAGAATTTGAGAAAAAATATGAAAAATTAGTTAGCAACGGAAAAATGATTGAATGGAATTTTGCTGAATTCGATTGCCGTTTGTAGCACATGTTCAACGGTCGTGTTTATAGCGTTCGTGAATGTAATTTGTGAGTAGTTTTTCGCGCGGTGGTAATTACTGCTTCCGAGTCGTTGTTATCTTATCTTATCTTGTCGCTCGGCCGAACAGAAACATACAGACGGCTGCTGATAACGCAGGTGAGATCTTTCTTTTATCGGCTGGCTCCGCCAGTCTGTTATTATTTAACCGGCTTATTATTTCAAAACTATGAATAAAGGTACGAATGTAAATCGCCCGTCTATTCCGGCAAGTAGTTCGGGTAATACTGCCGTTGCCTCTCTTCGTTTACAAAAATCATCGTCAGGGTACGTTATTAAACGACAACTATCTACTCCTACAACTAGTGACAGTGACGGTTGGTCCACGCCTAAACGTACAGCGCCAGCGAAGAAAGCTGGGACCGACAAGCTCGCCAACAACGTGTCTGCTCACGATAAAAAACCAGTTAAAGTCAATATATTTGAATTCCTTGCGAACGAGGACGCAGACCTAAATAAAATGCAAACCAACACACCTTCTCCAAGTAATAACGAAACGAATGTAGCAAACGGAGACAGTAATTCAACTAATGTTGAATTGGGTATTAATAAAACTAAACTCCCTCCGCCGATAATGGTTAAAAACATACAAAAATTCACTGAATTTAGACAATTTTTGCTAACCTTGAAAGATATACAATTTTCTTTAAAATCTACCATATCAGGCGTAACTATAAGGACTCAAAACGCGCTAAGTTACCGCGCAGTTGTTAAAGCCCTGAAGGAAAAAAATTATCTTTACTATACGTATTCACTTGCGGAGGAGAAACCTTTTAGGGTGGTCTTAAAAAACCTCCACTCCTCTACAGATACAGCGGACATAACGAGCGAACTACGTTTAAAAGGATATGATGTTATTAGAGTTGTTAACATCTTAAAAAGTAAAACAAAACAGCCTCTTCCGATGTTTTTTGTAGATCTAAAGCCGTCCCCAAAAAATCAGGACATATTTCAAGTCACTTGCATGCTAAATACTATTGTTGCAGTTGAAGAACCATATAAGAACTCTAGACTACAGCAATGCAAAAGATGCCAGCTATTGGGCCACACGGCAAATTATTGTAATTTACCCCCGAGATGCGTCAAATGTACAGGACGGCACGACACCAAATCTTGTCGTAAAGACCCGACGGAACCAGCGGTTTGTACGCTATGCGAAGGGAGCCACCCGGCAAGCTATAGAGGGTGTCCCGTGCTAAAACAACAGGCTCAGTATTATAACAAAGTGCGATCCTCTCACGCTCAAACCCAGATAACCAACTATAATAGTTACCATCATCCTGAAAAAGCTTTTCCTTACGTAAATAGCAAGTCCTATGCTAGTGTGGCTAAAAATGATGCTAAAGCTAATAATATGAACTACGACCGCGTAATTAATGGTAATCACGTCAACGAAAATATCGATAACGTTAATGGTAATAATATTAATGGCAATTTGGCATTGAATCTTACGTCATTTCTAAACGAATTTAGAAGTACGATTAATCCGCTAATATCGTTAATGACAAAGCTAATAGAAAAATTAATACCATCATGTTAGATAACAGCAGTATTGTCACACAACATTCGCTAGTCATTATGCTGTGGAATGCCAACGGCATTACAAGCAAAAAGAACGAACTAGAAATTTTTCTTCAAACCAACTCTATTGATGTTGCACTCGTCACAGAGACACATTTAATATACGAACGCAGTTTCTCCATACACGGATATGAAGTGTACTCAGTGCATCATCCTGATGGCACAGCACGCGGAGGAGCCATGGTAATGGTTAAACGCCGCTACAAGCAACACAAAAATTTTTCTCGCTCCTCGTATGCGTACCAAATCATAGCAGTAAATATTGAGACACTTTCAAGTGAACTTGGAATAGCTGCAATTTATTGTCACGGTGAATTTCGTATTCCACAGACTGAATTCAGCGCGATCTTCCGGCATCTTGGAAACAAATTCATTTGTGGTGGCGATTTCAATGCGAAGAGCAGCGCATGGGGATCAACGATAACTAACCAATCCGGGAAAAGGCTTGTCAAGGCAATACAAGAAAATTCTCTTAGCATTCTTTCTCCGATGTCTCCGACGTATTGGCCTAGCCACTGCGACAGGCGACCGGATATTCTGGACTTCTTTATTATTCGTGGACTTCAATCTTACGGCAGATCGTGCAACACTTTAGCCGACTTATCCTCCGATCACGTGCCTGTTATTGCCGTGGTAAGCTCTCACCCAAAAACTATATCGCAACATCAAAAGCTGGTCAATAATACTACTAACTGGACTCTCTTTTCAGACATATTAGAAAACGATATTGATCTGAATATCAGGTTAAAAGACGCGAATGATATTGATAATGCAGTTGCCGATTTCACTTCTATGGTGAAATCTGCATGCAACGAATCTACCAGCTACAACAGTAATAAATATGTACATAGTACTTTCGTCCCGATTGAAATAAGAAGATTAATTAGAGACACTCGGGCGGCCAGGAAGAAGTGGCAGCGAAATCGTTACCCCTCGCTCAAGCTCATCTACAATACCTTACAATCTAGGCTGAAGACTGCACTCAGAGACTATAAAAATGAAATCGTGACTTACAAGTTAAACCAGTTAAATAACGATAACAGATCCTTATGGCATAAAGCTAGAAAGTTGACGAAGCCCACTGAGGAGCCCTTCAACTTGAAAGTGAATGGATGCTGGGCAAAAACCGATAAGGATAAAGCGGATGCTTTTGCTAGTCACTTGTCCGCAGTCTTCACACCCCAGCTAGATATGGATCAGGCTCATACACAAATGGTGTGTAATGGCTTACAGGAAGCCTCGCAGTCTACAACTAGGACTAAACTCTTTTCGCCCAGAGAGGTGTTTCAGCATCTCCAGGAAGTAGCTTTGAAGAAATCTCCTGGATGCGACAAGATTACACCGGAGATCATCAGACACTTTCCGCGTAAAGCGGCCATCCTATTGTGCTATATATTCAACAGCTCGCTCAGAATCGGATACTTTCCAAACATGTGGAAGAAATCAGTCATCATTATGATTCGTAAACCAGGAAAACCAGAAATAGAGGTATCCTCCTACCGGCCAATCAGCTTATTGAGTTCTCTCTCAAAGGTCTTTGAGAAACTTATTTTAAATCGATTCCATCCAATAATGGAAAGCCTTCATGTAATTCCGGACCATCAATTTGGTTTTAGATCAGAGCACTCAACCATACAACAATGCCACAGGTTAGTTGATGCCATCTCTTTCGCACTCGAAAAGAAGGAAGTTTGCTCGGCGGTTTTCCTTGATGTTGCCCAGGCTTTTGACAAGGTATGGCACGCAGGCCTACTATTTAAGCTAAAACCGCTGGTTCCTTCAGATCTACATAGGCTATTATCATCTTACCTAAACGATAGAACCTTTATTGTCCGAGTCAACAATTCGCTTTCGGAAGAGCATCTCATTCAGTCGTCGGTACCGCAAGGGAGCCTACTTGGACCACTATTGTACTCCGTTTATACATCTGATGTGCCTAAGTCTAATCTAACAATCCTCGCCACATTTGCTGACGACATGGCCATACTTGCAACAAATGAAGATCCAGAATATGCTAATGCTGCAGTACAGAGCCACTTAAACCAAATAGCAGACTGGGCACAGCTTTGGGGTATACACTTCAACCCAGCAAAGTGCCAACATGTCACATATACGAACCGACACGTCACTTGTCCTGCCTTAAAAATTTATAATACAAAAATTCCTCAAGTCGACTCAGTCCGTTACCTGGGATTACATATGGATAGGCGACTCACTTGGCGTCATCATGTCCTTCAAACGAAGAAGACCGTCTCCAGTCGTTGTAGATTATTATATCCTCTACTAGGTCATAAATCAACTTTAAAATTAAATATCAAGCGACAACTTTATCTAACGATGATAGCGCCCATTTGGAAGTATGGACTTGAACTGTACGGTACAACAGCAAAATCCAACTTAGCCAAAATCCAAAGGGAGCAGTCGAAGATACTTCGGATCATTGCTTCCGCGCCTAGATATGTTTCAAATTTAACGCTGCACACGGATCTACAGGTATCCTTCGTCAGGAACACCTATGATGAGCAGTACAAAAAATTCTTCGAGAAGCTGCAATGGAGCTCAAATCCGTATATCAGCCGAATGTACCAGTTAAATATTCCTGGAAATCCTCCCAGACGGCTCAAACGAAGAAAGTGGTGTCGGGATGCGCTTCCGATCACCTAGTAAACTCGAACTATTGACTATCGCTCTTATGTAGATTTCGTCGTTTAATGTAACCTCTCTGTGACGAAGCGTCCGCTTTTCCTCAATCCTAATCTGTTGTCCTACTGAGGCCACCACATTACTCACTGTCCTACCTTGCCTTATCCACACGCCTTCCTCACTCCTCCCCCTTCCCTATTTCCTCCTCCCTTCTTTTCCACCTTTAAGTACACCAGAGATCCTCATTGCTTATGATACCTCTCGGCGCAATGAAAAAAAAAAAAAAAAAAAAAAAAAAAAAAAAAAAAAGCACATACTTAAATTTCGTACTTACAAATAGACAAAGTAAATTAATCGCTTGCAATGCAGGTTGACCTCAACGATTACATATAGCAATTGTCTGATTCCGTCCGCGAATTTCTTACATATAACCGACGATCGAAAATCATCTCAGGTAGCTGACCGAACTCGGTTTGCAGAATTTGTTCATTTCTGCGCTTGATCGATAAGCAGGACTTTAGCTGTAAGTTGATGAATTTTTACACCATTCTTCATTTTAATTTTTCGCAAAGTAGCCTAATCATACATACGGATTTTTCCTGTGTGTTCCTGCATTAATGTTGATGCGCCTCTATTCGATACTCATGAATTGATGCACACGTGGCATCGGCTGAGGTAGCCTCATAACTGTTGCATTCAACATCGAAATGTACGGTGTGAACAGAACTGGTCCAAATATGCTTAATAGATCGAGGATTTTTCGGAAACTGTCGGATTGATCGCATGTGCAGCTATGATAGATACGATTTCAGAAGTTTATATACATTGTCATCATTTATTACGATTGGTTTTCATTTTTATTAAAGGTTCTGACGCCACACGCGGCTAATAGCTTGTTCTATAATCTACAATAAACGAATATGAGAGAAAGTGGTCAATTTGTACGGTCAGCCATTTATTGTGCAACACACACCGTGTTAAAAAAATTCAAGGTATCGAATTATTTGCATTCACTAGGTAGCCAGCTAATAGAGTAAAAGTTTAAACATACAGCATGGGGATCTAGACTGGCAACCTGTAGAGGTCGGATTTTGAAAAGTATACGATAAATAATAAAAATACATATAGAACTTACATCTCATCAGGACAGCCAACACACTGACTAACCGATCCGAATAACTCTTTTCTATTAAACTTTTGTCATATATTACGAAAGGTATACAACGTACCAGTGTATATTTTGATTTTTCTTCCGGTCATTCACTCGTTGTGATGCCGTTACAAATAAACTTGATTGTTTCTTTGTAATTATAAAACCGACTGGGAAACCTACAGAGACTGTTTAGAGCCGAATTCAAATTTGAAAATTCCACTTAAGATACATTAAAAACGCTGTACAATATCTGTGAAATACAGACTGCATTAAACAGAAAAACGTAAGTAATAGATAAAAATAATTGGCGATCTTGCACAAAAGGCGATTAAGGAAAAAGTGATTTCAACTGAGATATCCGTACGATTAAATTTAATGCGATAAAAAAATTAGATAATTAAATAAATTATTAACAGATATAAAGAATCAAACATCTAGTGATCATCAAAATTTGTTGTTGGGTCAAGTCCGTTGACGCGCCCAGTGTAGAAATTAAAAATATCAAAATTGTCGCCGTTGTCTGTTGATAATTACTCGCTATGGAGGTGTTGCAAAAACATTGAAAACTCGATTAAAACCATCCCGTAAATAAGGAATGGGCTGGGAATTAAAAAGAAGAATTTTCTATTTACTCTTGGATATTCGAATCTGACTTAATGCTGGATGCAGCAATTTCCACGTCGGATACTAATTACAGTCAGCGGCGCAATTGTCTTCATCGTCACTTCTAAATTTTCCGATTAATTTACTTCATCCCAAAAGATGAAGTGTACTATAAAGTTCCGTTAAAGAACAAAAAAAGTCTAGGCTATAATACAGTGAAGTTACTCAAGGAGCCTATATTAAGTTCTCACAATTATATGCCCTAATATGTTCGGCTTCCATTCTGGTTGAGAGCCCGTTAATTGTGTCAGTCTTTTTATCTCCCATATGTATATATATATACATCTTTTATCAATAAACAGCACACCATTGCTACTTTTATTGATATTTCCTGCGCCTTCGATAATTCTTAGAAAATTCAATTTTATCGTTATCAATCTCATGCAGAATGCATCCGTTTTTCTTCTTCGTTTCTCCAGGCTCCTACAATTGTCTTTCACGGTCTTCCCCGAGGTTCCTGCCTCAACTCTACTCTTTTCAATATTTATACCATCTCGGCTGCTTTTCTTTCTACAGACTCTTTATTCTTTGCCGATGATATTTCGTTCTTCTCTTCCTGTCACGTTATTGAAAACGCGAATGAGGAAGTTCATTCGTCTTTGACCATGTTTGAACAATCTCTTTCTTCGCTTCACCTTCCAGTTTCTCGTTCCAAGTTTTCCTGCATTATTTGTCCTTACAATTCAGCAAGTGTCCTTGTATCCTTAAACTATACATTTTCTCCTTTTAAAGATTGCTTCTGCTAACTCCGTGTTTTCCTAATTGATCGTCTGCCCTTCTGCGAGCACATTAATTTTCTTCTCTCCTCTGTTCTCAAGATACTGAATATTTTAAAAGCCCTATACCTTACTAGATGCAGGGAGTGTGATCTTTTCCTTTGTGTTTCCCTTTACAAATCCATTATTGCTCTTTTATCTATGGTTGTGCCTCTAAATCTCTTCTGTACAAACTGGCTATCATTCCGAATTCCTGTCTTTGTCTCTGCCTTGATTCTCCGAAATGTTTCCTAATAGCTGCACTTCTTGCTGAATCCAAAACGTCTTCCCGTTTTATTGGTAGATACTTTTTAGGATGTCGATTCCTTTCTCTAAGTCTTCCGTTGACATCTTCTAGACTTATTCCTACCTTTCCATTTTACATAACTAGCGCTTTACTTTTAAGAAAATTACTATTCTATCTGATATTTCTTTGCGTCTTAGTTTTTTTTCGTTTTCCACTATTTCGACTAATAATTTTTCTCACTTTTCCGTTGACTTCGCCGTTCTTTCCTACTAAATCTCTCCCCAAATCTGTAGTCATACAGGGATTCCACAGTACCATCAGGTCCTTATTTCCCTTCCACAAGATCATCGTAACGTATGGTTCGAGGAGCCCAACTGATAAAGTTGGACTTTCATTCATTTTTCCTGAATCGTCATCTTGCGTTCCATTGTCTACATGTCTGCTCATAGCTCGTCCCCAACTATTTAAGTATTTACGACTACATAAGTTCTCTGCAAGCTTTTTTCTCTCCTCTTCCCATTTACTGCTACAAATTAGTCACCGCTCTTCGTATTCGATCGCTCATCTACAATCTTCTCGTTCTCCATTTCATTCGCGTTGATTATTTGCGCTGGGTCCCTAGCTATGTGGGCACTGAGGGTAATAAGATGGCTAATTCCTTGGCTAGAGTTGCTTCTTCCTTATGTTTCTATTTCAATAAAATTACCTTTTCTAACTTGCTACCTATATAGTTAAATTTTCATACTAGATTTTGGTCAGATATTTATACTCCTTCCTTCTCTAACAATCATTCATTCTATCCATGTCTATCCATCCAAATCTTCCTACCCACCATTGGTTTTATAACTTCCCTTACAAAATTTTATCCGTTTGCGCCTTAATCATCCTTAGTTACCTTTCTCACGTTTTCATTTAACTCCCTCTCATAACTGTCATCTTCATCCGAATCATAAAGCTGTCTGTGATCCAAATCATATCTTCTTCGAATATACTTCCCTCTCGTCTCTGAAAGTGATATCCTTTATTCCAATTTGTTATACCTTGGATATCCTATCTCTTCCCTGCTAGTCCATTATCCCAATGCTCGGTTTCTTTATTCTGACTATTTCTGATCGAATCAGTATTTAACTGATCCGCTCAAGTCTTGTTGTTGCTGAGTAAAGGTCCTTGCTAACTTGCCCAAAATTTAAAAAAAAAATATATGTACAATCCTATTTTTCGCTTACATTATTTTTGGAAGGTGGAAATTTTCACATATTATTAGGATTCCCGTAGCCCGGAAAAGATCCGTATAGTATGCCTTCTTTTCGATCTATTACTGACATTATCAAAAGTAATTAAAAAATTAATATTAAATAGACAGCATTCGCAACCAAATAATATAATTCCAAATCATCAGTTTTCGTTAAACGACACTTCACGGTGTAGACACGCAGGTGAGTAAATACCATTGAAAATCATTCCGAAAACAAGACATGTACAGTTGTTTTTATTTATGTTGCTGAAGCCTTTGATAAGGTCTAGAACGGTAAGGGTATAAGTTAAAATTGTTACTTTCGACAATTTATTCCGATTGATGAATTATTGGAATGGATAACCGTCATTTTCAGATACGTTTTGAACATGGGTTTTCTAAGATTCGTCTTATCTTAAGTGGGACACTCCAAAGATCAGTGTTAGGATACCGCCGATTTCCCAGTAACAGAACGTGTACGTCACATTCGCTGATGACGCGGCTCTAATTTCGTGTAGAGTACAGATCCTAACATTTCCAGCATTACCTGCAGAATGCGCTAAACACAGCAAAAGACTAGTTCAAAAACTGAAACAGTAACGAAAATGAATTTCAATTTACTAACAAAAAAATTACGGTTCCACCTGTTAAGATTGGTAATACAATAATATCAATCCGACATTATTTATAAAAAAAAAAATGAACACTAAGAAAATGAACTGGCTCATGGTTTTTAGGGAGAAATAGCGCGTCGTCTCATTGGGGTTAGTAAACGTTTGCTACATGCCACTAGTATTAGACCAAAATAATCCAAATAGTTCAGAACAAAATTTTGAGGATGTTAATAGGTACATCCTGGTATCTAACCATGATACCTTGCATAAAGATTTCAGCGTTCCGTACGTTGCTAATATTGTAAATAGGCTCGGAGGTACACAAACAAACAGTACAATTTAGCTGTACAACTGTAAAACACTGTAATTGTGACCGAAATGTTTACCTGTTTTATTAATTACGAAAAGATATTTGACGAAAACAACTACAGCGTATAGGGCTCGACAGCACAGATATAAATATCAGACAGTTATATTAAAAATCGCTCAGCACAAGCTAAAATTCATCGGCTAACAACTTAAAAATACTCGAAGACTCACGACATTATCTCCAATATTATTTAATTTGTATTCGAAGAGCATTTTTAAAGATGCTTTGGATGGAATCATAAAGTGAATAAAAGTAAATGGTCAGCGGATAAAAATATTAGATATGCCGATGACGAAGTTATTTTTGCTGATAATGTGTGGGACCTACAATACATGTTAAATAAAATAAATCAAATCGGCAAATAACTGGGACTTGTGATAAATAGAGAACAAATTAAATTTATGGTTATTAGTGTAAAAAACATACATTTACATATTATAGAAAAAGAGATAGAAAGAGTAACAAAATTTGAATACTTAGGATGCTGGGTAACAGATGATTTGAATTCTGATTATGAAATCAAAAGTGGAATAGAAATAGTGCGAAGTACATTTCAAAAGATAAAATTACACTGGAAATGCAAAATGTTTTTTTTTTTTTTTTTTTTTTTTTAGTCTTCACCTTTGGCTTTGACCCAAACACTGGAATGAACTATGCTAAGAAATTAGATTCTGAAGCGATAGGAGATAGAAAGAATAAAGGAAATAAGTAAGGGAATTATTGATAGAGATGGGAAGGAAAGAATAAAGGAAGCACTGTAAGGAGCTGGAAAGCCAAAATGTTCGGATATAAAAGGGAGAACGTTGGCTAATAAGAACCGAGTATTCGAAGAAAACATGGTTCGCATTGCATTTAAAAGGAGAATTAGTGTTGTAGAGGAGATAGTAAAGAGAAGAAGATAGGTGAAAAACGAAAACAAGAAACGAAGACGGAATGGAAAGAAACCAAGGCTGAGAGAAGATAGTTGATTATATTGTCAGTTTTAATTTATGAAGTAGGAAGCTGGATGCTCAAAGCAGCATCAGTCAAGAAAATAAAAGCTTTTGAAATGTGGTTATACCGTTGGGGGCAGATAAGGTTCCGAATGAATTCATTCTAAAATGAATGAATAAAACACTCAAAGTCATAGCTTCAATAAGAAAACGAGAAGCAGCATACTTCGGACATGTCAATCGGAATAGTAAATATGCCACATTACAGAACGTAATACAAGGTAAAATTAAAGAGAACAGAGGTCAAGGGCGCAGAAGAACGTCGCGAATTAGATATGCCTGACACGGCTACACCTGTCCGTGTAGCACGAGATGATAAAGAGAAATATTATCAGATTGTTACCAACCTTCGACAACAGAGGGACTTAAAGAAGTAGAAGAATTGAAGCTCAATAGCGACACTATTTTACACAAGGATGTCGACTGTGTCCGTGTTTCTACTTACCAAAAAAGAAGAAAAAAAAGTACCTCTTCAGGGTTACAATTTGTATGCGACAACTCACTTGATGCAACAACTATTAATTTATATTGATTAAATTTTTGATCATTGTTTTTCTTCTGTAATTATTTTGATTCCAACTTGCGCTTATCGTATTAAGTTCTCGTGGACTTTAATCTCTCCTCGAAATGATCATATTTGGATGACGTTACATAACTATTCTATGAAGGCTTGTCCTCTAAGTATAGTGGGTTCAGTAGCCGGTACAGGCTATTTACATAGGAAAATTACATGTACATCAGTTCAACGTTATATATTTTCTGCGGATACAATTCCAAAACAAGATCGCCAAGTAACTATTAGTAGCTATTGTAGGATTCGTTAACTTAAAGTCAAAAAATTAACTCATTAAATAAACCGACAAATGAAGCGGTCAAAGCTTAAAAATTATGATCATAGCCACAGCGAACAAAGTAAGAATTAAAAATCAAAAACTTTCGATATATTTCTCGCTGATTCAAGTATGAATCTAATTTAATCGAATTAGTTTTGATTAAAAAAGAAACGTTATCTTTCCGTACTGTCGCTTATTTAGAATGCGTTATGGCCGGTTGTGCGTTCATCGCTCGTTCGTTTAAAGTGCTTATCTGTGAAACATACGGTATCGTGCTATCGTGCTATCGTGCTGCGCTGGGGGTTTCTCGACGACGATTGCTTAGTATAAACATTTATCGCGGCGGCGATTGCTCACATTATAAACATTTATGTTCTCGCGGTTTCTGGGAAGGACGAATAATGTAACTAAGGTCAATCGGATTTTTCGTTAGGACTCTGTTCTGGTCGGTAAGGATATTTTCACTTTTTCTTTTTTCTCTCTCTTTCTTCTCACTTTTTTCTTTACATCATCATTCGAAAAACAATAAGGGGGTTATATGGCTTACATTCAATAAGAATATATCTTACATGAAATATTTCCGCTTCAAGAAAAACTTATACGATGGCGGGAAAATGACAAAACAATTTCATCATTAAAAATAAAACTTAATGACAAGCCGAAACGGCAAATCAGTGACAATGATATTAACACTGTTAACGGAGAAAAGGAAAACAAAAGGAAAAAACTAGAAACACGAGAAACTTCTACTCTGACACAGTATGCAGAATTAATTTCCAGCAAGGATAACCGAATAGCTCAACTGCAAAAGCAGGTAAATGAACTTATCGAAAGGTTTAACTACATTGATCAGTCATATTGTGTGGAAACTCCCTCTGAATCAGTAGATATTTCAACTATGCTTGGATATATCAAATAAAAATCGGCTAGTAAATAAATTTACTCCACTTCCGCCACCTATATTTGTGAGTAATGTTAAAAACTTCAACTTACTTAAAAATAAAGTAATCACACAAACAAAAAAAGAACCTACCTTTAAGGGACTTCCCCTAGCGTGGAAATATTGAAATATCTGTTCGTGATAGCGATGATTACCGCTCTGTTACAGCCTTTTTAACAAATCTGAATAATAACTCAGCAAGTACGTTAAATGAGCTACTACATGAAATTACATATCGCACGTTTCAAGCGAAATCTGAACGTCCTTTTGCGTTTGTGAACCGTGGATTACCGCCATCAATCGACCACGAGGACATAAAGAATGACTTGGGAAAAATTGGTCATGAAACTATTCGGATAACACCTATAGTAAAAGTATATAGGGATACAGAAGGAAGACGGCAAATCAAGAATTTTCCACCGTTCAAAATTGAAATCTCCTCAAAATCGAACAATAAAAACATATACAAAATAACTAATCTTGCAAATTGTAAAGTCTCTACCGAACCTCCTCGCAAAAAAAAATAAAATCAAACAGTGTCATCACTGTCAACGAATAGGGCATACTAAAAATTACTGTACTCATCCTCCTCGATGTGTGAATCTCACGAAAGAGTGCAAGAAACTTAAAAAAGACCAACCAAATATGACCGGACATACAGCTAACTACGCTGATTGCGAAGTCCACCAAAAGTCGAAAACGCAGTCCCAGCCTTCAAAAAAAGTGGTAGATCGTGTTAGAGAGGAACGGATCAGACCTGCAGAAAAAATGAAAGCAGGGAAAACATTTGCACATGCCATCAAATTGAATTTAAATCCACAGGAACAATCGCAAATTCCTCTACAACAACAAGGCCCAACCATTAATAACGTTATGGCTACACAGTATAGCCATAACTAATATTAACCAACTAAAAATACATGTTACTCAGTTCGAAATTAAACCTCTGAGCCAGCACACAAAAATCCAAGGAAAATGACTGACTCCTCGTTTCGAATACTAATCTGGCTCGAGTTAAAGAGCTCAAGAACTCGAGGCTTTCCTTAACACAAATCTTGTTGACGTCGCATTAATCTCGGGAACACATTTTACAACAAAAAGTTTTATCAGAATTCACGGCTACACTACATATTGGACTAACCATCCAAGTGGCAGAGGACGAGGAGAAACAGCAATGATAATTAAACAGAATATCAAACAATATTTACAGGAAGAAATGAAATTGAATTTCCTACAAGCCACAGTTGCAGCAATAAACTATAATGGCGCGGACCTCAATCTAGCTGCAGCATATACCGTCCGCCCAATAGTAAATTTGAAAAAAGTCAATTATTATTAATGTCTTCAACCAATTCGGTATTCGTTTTATACTTGCAGGTGACTTTAATGTAAAACACACCATATGGGGCTCGCGTTTGACTACACCAAAAAAAGGTTGCTAACTTCTCAACGCTATCAATATATGTTCGTGAAAGTTCTTTTCATCACGGAAACCTACTTATTGGCCAACAGATAGCGCGAAGAATCCCGATCTCCTTGACTTTTTCATTACCAAAGGAATCGCTGCCAATTATGTGCAAGTAGAAGGAATTACGGACTTATCGTCAGATTATACTCCGATATTTATGACACGAAGTTCTGTAGTAATTTAAAAAAGAATTCGGCTAAATCTCACCAATAAATATACTAATTTGAATCAATTTAGAAAAAGCCTTGACTCTTCAATTGAACTTAAAATCAGGCTTAAAACTACTAGTGATTTGGAACAGCAAGCCCAGCACTTTATCAACTTGGTGCGAAGAACTGCTAGCCAGGCCACTCCAGCTCTTAAAGAGAACATTTCAAATGAACTACTGTAATCGAAGTTAAGAGACTAATAAAAGAGAGAAGACGTGAACGGAAATTATGGCAACGCCCTCCATCAAAACAAAATTTAATCGAATTAGCAATAAAGTTATTAGGTTAATCAAGGATTTCAGACAAAAATGCGTCACAAACTACTTAGAAAATTTAAGCCCTGCAGCGGACACAAATTATTCATTGTGGCGTGCAACGCGACGCTTTAAACGTCCACTACTTCAAATTCCTCCTCTCAAGAATGAGCAAGGGCAGTGGATTCGCGACGACAACAGTAAAGCTGAACTATTCACTTCTCATTTGTCTTTACAACACATAATATAAATTTCCAGATCGCGATATAACGAAAAATTACCAACCTTTCCAGCAAAAATAAAATCAATAACTCCTCTTGAAGTTGTATAAGAGTTAGATAATAATATGAATCCCAAAATGGCTCCTGGAATCGATGAAATTTCACTCGGAGCGCTTAGAGAATTACCACTTAAAGGAATTATCATGCTGACATATATGTCTTTAATGCCTGTTTCAGAATGAGATACGTACCAAAATGTTTCGAAATCGCTCAAATCATCATGTTAACTTGGAAAATCAACAGAAGTAGTAACTTCGTATCGACCAATCTCTTTATTACCTTCCATATCAAAATTGAGAAACAACTGCTTAAGCGGCTCAAGCCCTTATTAAAGGTACCAAATCATCGGTTTGGTTTCCGCAATCAGCAGTCTACGGTTGACCAAGTGCATCGTAAAACTAAGTTAATTGAAACAGCCTTTGAAGAAAAAAAATACTGTCCGGCGGTTTTTCTAGACATATCGCAAGCTTTCAATCGAGTCTGGCACAAAGGGTTGATCTACAAAATGAGCAACCTGCTACCGGAAAATATATATCAACTTCTTGAATCATATATCTCTGACAGATCCTTCGGAGTTTCTTATGAAGAAGCAAAGTTCAAATCTCAACCAATACAGGCTGGTGTTCCGCAGGATAGTGTGTTAGTACCTACTCTGCATTTATTGTATACAGCTAACATTCCAACAACAGCCGAAACGATGACTGCTGATAACACAGCTATCTTGTCAGTTGGCGATTCCCCAGAATTTGCTATCTTGCAATACGCTGAAGAAAAAATTAGCAAATGGACATGTGATTGGAAGATCCATGATTAATAAAAAAAAAATCGGTTCACGTTATGTTTACGCTTCGTAAATCTAAGACCTGTCTTATTTGATCGCCTTCCTGTTCAGAGATCGGACTCCGCTATATACCTGGGTATGCATTTAGATTCCAGACTAAATTGGAAGACGCGTGTCAAAATGAAAAAAGAACAAACCATGCGTAAATTAAGACAGATTTATCGGTTAATTAGGCGTTACTCTAAACTCAACCTATCTAATAAACGTACGATTTATCGCCAAATCATTAGACCGATATGGATGTATGGTATTCAACTCTGGGACTGTGCAAAGACATCCAATCGGTTGATTATTCAGCGCGCTTAAAACAAGTGTCTCCGAAGCATCACTGAAGCTTTCTGATACCAGCGCAACCAAGATAAATATTCAGATTTAAACATTCCGTGGATCAATGAAGTTATACGCTATATTGCCGAAGCGCACGAAATCCGACTTCACAGTCATCCTTAGAACCGCTACTTTCTGATGATGACTTAAGGCGCCCTAAGCGCACAAAGCCTTATGAGCTGGTCACCTAATTTATTCTATAATTATATGTATTTTGTGGGTATGTGCGTATACATGGTGTTCGTGCGTGTGGGTAAACTTATATGCGAATAAGATTATTTATATACCTACATAGTAGGAGTTATGTAATTGTACGTAGAGTTTCCACTCTGTTTATGTTACAAATTAGTTAGATTAAGTTGTAGCACCGTTTCCAAAGTAGTTCTACTTTATTTACTGTAATAAGATTGTACTGAAATATACATGTAAAAAAAAAAAAAAAAAAAATGGTCGTTTATTTATTTATTGGTACCGTTTTTCTATAATAAACTCTTGAATCGAGAACATCACTGGTAAAACTTCTTTGATAGAAAGTATATAAACTGGTTTAGCGTTGGACTCTAGTTTTAGATTCATGTTCACTATCACATTTAACACGCCTAGTGGATTTAATGAAGGCCCTACGGCCGGGTTTATTATAGAAGGTATCACTAAGCAGAAATTTAAATTACCTCCAGAAGCTTTGATTTTCACGGCCGAGCTTCTTGCAATTGAAAAAGCGTTAGATTTTGTGAAAAACGTGTTGCAGTCCAAGGGGGAGTTTGTAGTATTTTCGGACAGCCTTGGTTCTTTCTTGTCGCTTCAGAGAAGTAACTTTGAATGTAATTGCCATCGAATTATTTATGAAATTAAGGAAAAGTATTTTCATATTTCCGAACTTGGAGGAGTCATTAAATTCTGTTGGATTCCAGGTCACTCTGGTGGGGTACTACTTGGTGACCGAGTTGATTTAATCGCAAAAGAAGGTGTTAGATCAGGTATTAAGTTTCCATTTATCCCATCCTTCGATCTTCTAGATAAAGCCAAAAGAGATAATCATACGGATTGGGTAAGCCTTATTTGTAGAGAGCAAGGGCCTGGTAAATATTTTCATATGGTCCAACCATCTCTGCCACCTTGGTTTTATCGCATTAGTGTCCCAGTTAGTTTGACCCGTAGGTTTGTGACCGTTGTGTGTAGGCTCCGCTTCGGCCATTGCCGATTGGGTTTAAATTTTTCAAACACCGGGCACTGCACGGGTTGTAATATCTATTGTCGACAAAATTTTAGGAGAAGACACTAACCACTTGTTATTTAATTGCGCCCAGTTCGATAACACGAGACTTGGGTTTTCTAAAGACCCCATGTCCTGCGGTGTTTTTTTTTTTTTTTTTTTTTTTTTTATTTTTAAATAAGAAAGTTGTGGGTCTCACAAGGCAATTTTGCCCGTTTCGTGAGTTCCCGTCACCCTCATTATCGTTTATTTGACATAAATTTACAATTAACTAATAACATTTCAATACATCTAAAATAGTATTTCTTATCACTATAGTAATTTGATTAATTTAGTACAGTAACTTCTTATAACTACACACTTAGCACTTATACATCACCAACCAGTCACACTCAGAGTAATCATACCCACTAATGTACAAGAAAGAAGATCTTTTCCGCTACATTATTGAAAATTGTCTACATGCACCTGTTGTAGTTCCTGTGCTGAGCAATGAGAATTTTAGGAACCTAATTTGCGAAATAAAGAAGTCACCGACATGGTAGTACAAATAGAAGAATCCTCGAAAATTTCTTAATCTGCACACCAATCTATCAGCCATTTTTTTACGTCTTCCTTCCACACACCTAATCTTTTCTCCTTTAATATATTACTTGGAATTTCCCGTAATAATTTAATTAGAACTGTCTGCTGTATATTATCAATCCTTAAATTGGTCCCCCTTGGTTGAATAAAGTATTTTTTATTTCGATCTCTCGTCACTCTAATTTTAGGTCTTGAAGGTATTCTGATATTATTGGTTTTGAGCTCCAATAATCTATAATAGTAATAATACATTTTTGGCGACATCTCATTGTTTACCTTCCACCATGATGATGTTGAATTATAATGCCCCCCATGAGGAAGCAGTAATTTTAAGCATCTTTTCTGCAATTTCGTTATCTTGTTAAGTTGTGATTTCTTCGCTTCTCCCCATATTTGAATACCATATAATATCCTAGACATTATCATTGCGTTAAAAAAAATTTTTAGTGTTTCATATGGAAGTACTTGTTTCATCTTATATAATGCTGGAATGGTCTGTCTGATTTTTACACTTAAATTTTGTATATGTTTTTTCCAATTCATATTGCTATCTATAAAAACCCCTAAATATTTAAAATCCTGCAAATTTTCTAATGGTTTACATGCACAAACTGGACTGTTGTTCCTTAAATATAAATCATGGACACATTCGTTACTGTGGATGATAATCCTCGGTTCATGAGTAGCAAGTTTGGATATGTTTCGAATATGCATTATCTTTGATTTATTTATGTTCACTGCTAACCTCCTGTCATGCGCCCATTTACTAAGATTATCAACGTCCTCCTGAAGTAACTTCTCCGCCATTTGTATATTATTGTGTTCTATTAATAGCGCAATGTCATCCGCAAACACAAACACCTTTGCATTTCTAATATATTTGTGAAGCGAGTCAGTATATATCAAGAAAAGAATGGGAGCCAGTATGGTTCCTTGTCCGACACCGTATTGTAACCACCTATCCCTACTTTATCCTCCATTGTGTATTTTTTATTTTCTCTGTTCCAGTAATAAAATTTTATTTGTTCTTTTTAGGTTTATTGAAAGAAGCAGGATTGTTATTTGATTTTTTTTCCCCATTATTTTTACTTATTTTTTCTTACATTGTAGTCTTTGTCCAGTGTGGCTGTGGGCTACTTCCTTTTTCTCACAATGCATTGTGAGCATTGCCGGGCAACTGTGGTCATAATGTGAGATAGAAATATTTATCTATTTATCTATTTTTTCTTTTGCTCCTTTTTCCAGAATGAAAAAATCTTGTTTGTGTTTGTTTTGTTTCATTGAGCATTGTGGGCACTACTGTAGAATGAAATTTCTCTTCCTGAATTTTCTATTATTAGTAATTTTTAATATCTAGTCGTGGCGTAGATTGCTGGCCAAATAAACTGTTCTGTTCGGACCAAAAAAAAAAAAAAAAAAAATCTGCAAATAACGTATATTCGGCACTTTTTCCATTAAACCGTCGTTCGCTGTACTGGTTTTAAAAATTCGTTCGATAAATAAAAATATTTCATTTCGAAGTAACGGGTTTAAATGTATAATTGTTTAGTTTTCGAAGCAATAACATTTGTTCCGCTGTTTACGCTAAATCATTTTTTTTAAAATTTATTCCATTTATATTGACAAACGCATTTAAATTACCCAGCACAACGCTGAAGGATTGCGAAGAAATATTAAAAATTGCAATAATCATTAGATCGTAGTAATCTAATGATTTTTTTGTAGCCGAGTATTGGACTCGGGAGTAATAATAATGCCTGTTCTAGTTGATTAACAAATTTTATGTTTCGTTCGGGCAATAAAACATCGTGTAATAACGATGAGGTGTTGTTAATATCTTCAACTATTTGTATAGTACCAGGGAAGTTATGTTTTTTCACCTAATCTGATATTTTACTATTTACCTTATGATTGCCGTTTATTCTTATTCGAATCGTACATATATTATTATGTCGATCGGAGGATACCGAAAAAACCGGGGGATTATTTATTTCTATTCCGTTATCATTATCGCGTGTTTTTTGTTTTTTTTTTTTGTGCTATTGACCAACGAAAATTCGTAAAAACTGTAAATACGGATTGTTTTTTAATCTTCTTTCTACTGGACTCGTGACAAAAGACCTCCACGTTCGGAAACGATAAGAAGGATAGTCAATTAGATTTCAAATACCGGATATGGTTAGTTTGAAAAGGAACTACCATAATAGCATCATTAGAAAATGACACGGAATATAGAAAGTACGATAAAGAAAGCCCAAATTTTAAATGATATTTGTCTTACTGTGGGTTCCTGGTCACAGAGGCATCGAGGGCAATGAAATGGCGGATGCTTTGGCTCAGGCTGCTGTTCGTTCTCGCTTCTATTTTAAAAAAATCCCGGCTGTTAATCTATTACCCCTAATTAAGAAGCTTCACTTCAGATTTTGGTCGGATGTGTACCCTTCTTCTTTTTCCAACAATCGTTCCTTCTACCTTTCAATCCAACCTATACTTCCTTCTCATCCATGGTTCTCGGAGTTTCCCTCTCTTCCACGATTTATAATTTCCTCTATTGTCCGCCTGCGCTTTAATCACACACTGCTGCCCTCTTCACGCTATCGTTTCTCTTTGCTTCCCTCTCCTCATTGTCCGTTGCATCCAGATGAAGCAGTTGTCTGTGATGCTGATCACATTTTCTTCGAGTGCTCTGCTCTTTCTGCGGAGCGTTCTTTTTTCTATCTTCACCTTATAATGCTGGGGCTTCCCACTCCTTACTGTGCGTCTTACATCTTGTCCCTTCCTTCCCAGTCTGTTGTTCTTGTCCTTGGTTCCTTTATTTCAGCTGTCTCCAATCGAATTAGGTTCTAGTTAGTTGTCTCTTCTTCCCATTGTGTCTGGGCAATGGTCCATAGTTGATGCGCCCAAAAAAAAAAAAAAACAAAGGATGGTGAACCATTGCAATGCGGCTAGAAAATTTATTTTATTTCTTTCTCTAATTATATAATTGCTATCTAAAACGCTTATTCGGATTTTCATGAACAACTGACTATTTTGGTTTAACTGATAAATAAAAAACTCGCCCCTAACATAAATGTTTGCTCACGAAATAATAAGTAATTACCACGGTTTTAATTTGCGACAGACTAAATTTTTAAATATTAATTTACAAATAAACGCTGCCAGAAATGTGAATTTTCTTTTTCGTGTTATAATTTATAACTTTTCCGTATAAAAATTCTTCCATTTAAAAACAAGAAGACGTTATAAATACAGGCAATATTCGAAAAAGTGTACCCTCAAAATTACCGTTGTCAATAGTTTCCCTCGCATTCCATTCGGCGAAGGAAAACTATTACACTAATTCCAGAGAAGGTCGAAGAGCAGCACTCGAAACGGCACTCGATTCCCGTATATATTTGTTAGAAATCTGACTAAGAAATCAGGGCGGGCAACTTGCCAATTTTAGAAGCTTTGATTTTTTTAAAATTAAACGAAATTTTATCGAATTCCGTTCTCTATACCAAACTCGGGCAAAAAATAATTTCATTAAAATGCGGATTTTAAATTTATACAAATGGAATTTAATCTGTTTTTCGATAATGTTTATTACGTATCTCGTTATTATCATTTTCAGCTATAACCGTAACAGTTACTTTAATTTCCGCTAGTATTTCGACGTAACGCAGACTGCGTTTTTGCATTAAAACCGAAATTCCGATAACATTTTCAGTAATACTTTCCGTTATCGAGCATCTTCTTTCAAGGACGTTCGATTAAATCGTTTTAAAAGGTGCAGAAAGTGTGCCAGTATATAATAGCATGAACTGAATAGAAAAGAGCCAACGAATGAGCATGAACTTAACATAAATTTGTACACTTGTATGCGGCAACAAAGAACGGGGAGACCTTAACACAAACAAAACTATAACACGATGGGTGTTAAATAAGATAAATGACGCGTGATAACATTGGCTTGTTAGTTCGATTGTTTTTCAAATTCTAGTCCTAATTTTCCCCTTCAACGGTCTTACAATTTTACGCTTAATAACAAATAATATTATTATTATTATTATTATTATTATTATTATTATTATTATTGGTATTTCAATGTATGCACTCAATGTTATATTAGTTTTTCCCATTTAAAACCTTGTCTCTTTTTTGTACCTTTTATTTTTTTTCCGATCGAATTTAAGAAAAATTATTGTTTACATATTTTTGGCTACGCCTCGCGTTGCATTGCATATTGTAACCTCAATATTGTTTGATAATAATAATAATAAAGATTTGACTTGATTGATTATTATTATTATTATTATTATTATTATTATTATTACTAGATATTAATATCGTTGTTGTACTATATATCTTCAAATGTGTATTCAGAACCTTTTAAATTCCCTTTCTCGTCATCACCTCTCTCTTTCTCCTACTAAGTCGTCTTGTATCATTTTTTCTCTCCGACAATTTAACCGAGCTCTAACTCGCATCACTGTATCTGGTATTCCTATCCCCGTTGTCAATTCCATATGCTATCTTGGCCTTTTTGTAAATAGCCGCCTCACATTCCATGAGCACATTAATTTTCTCTATAAATCCTGTTTTAAAAGACTTAATCTCCTTAAATCTCTCTCTCCCCTCAGATGGGGAGGCGATCCGTTTATCCTTCTAATTCTTTTCAAAGCCATCATCCGGTCCAAGCTCGACTATTGTTCCTTTATCTACGGTAATTCCTCCAAGTCTCTCCTCACTAAACTTGACGCGATCCAGAACTCTTGCCTCCGTTTGTGCATTGGAGCCTTGAAATCCTCCCCCATTCCCGCAGTTCTATCAGAGTCGGTTGCCCAACCACTGTTTATTCGCCGTTCTCAGCTTGGGTATCGCTTCTTAATTAAACGGCTTCCCATCTCCTTGTCCAAACTTATTTCCTCCTATCTATATATCAAAAACTGCTGGCGTTTTTCTCCTCATAAAATCCCAATCCTGTCGCTCATTGCTACCCGTCTTTCTAATTTCTCTCCTGTTGTCCTTTCCTACAACACTCTCCCGTACTTCTTTCATGACTTTAATAGCCTATGGCAGCCTATCAAATTTTCCTCTCTCCCACTTCGAGCCAATTCCTCCTCTCACCGTGCAGTCAACAATGAATTTCTTCATTTGTTGAATTCCTCTTTTCCTGCTCATGTGTTGATCTTTACTGATGGTTCCAAGAGCGAGGACAGCGTGGGTGGTGCGTTTACTGCTCCGTCGCTTCGATATTCTGAGTCCTTCCGGCTTCCTTCCGTCTGCTCTATTTTTTCTGCCGAGTCGATCGCCATCCTTCAGGCTATCTCTTATATTTCCTCTTTAAGCGATCTTTCCCAATTCCTCATTATTTCGGACTCTAAGGGCGTCCTTCAAGCCATATCCTCTCCTCCTTCACATTCCTCTGATAATATTATTCTCTCAATTCGTTCTCTTACCTCCACTTTGCAGTCATCCCGTTCTATTCTCATTGATTTTTTGTGGGTCCCCAGTCATTCCGGAATTGATGGCAATGACGCAGCTGATTCTTTGGCTCGTTCTGCTGGTCGCCTTGATTCATTCCTCAACCATTTCCCTTCTTCAGATATCCTTTCCTTATCCACCTCCAATCACGCCAGACTTTGGCAGGATATTTATCCCTCCCTATTTTCTAATCCTCATTCTCATTACCGTTTCATTCAGCCAATTCCTCGTTCCCTGTCTTGGTTCCATTCTATTCCTCTCAGTCGTCGCTCATCTATTGTCTCCCTAATTCGTCTCCGGATCAATCATTCTCTCCTCTCTTCCTCTCGCTTTCGATTTGCTCTATCGCCTTCTCCTGATTGTTTTCTCCACGATTGTGATCATCCTCGTACATGTGATGCTAATCACATTTTCTTTGAGTGTCCTGCTCTTCGTAACGAACGCTACCTTTTATACAGTCAGCTCCTGTCATTAGGTCTCCCTACTCCATATAACTCTTCATCCTCTTCTTTCCTTCATTTTCTGTGGTGTTCGCACTGCTGTCCTTTGTTGCGTCCATTTCGGACCGCTTAGTTATTTAATTTATTAGCTTAGTTTTCTTGTTGTTGGGTCAATGCCGCTGGCGCGCCCAAAAAAAAAAAAAAAAAAAACTTTTTAAGTATAAAAAACAATAAAGTCGGCGTGTTTTATGTTATATCACGCGTTAAATCTGAAATTTTATTACTTTATTTTTATTTCAAAAACATTTTTTTGTAATTTTCCAAAGTTATTGTATAATCACCCGTAGTATTTAGAATGAAGATTTTATCGTTTTCGCGTATTCAAAATAACACTCCCTACATTACGGACGTATGAGTGTGTTTAAAATTTAATCTCATTATGGATGTCAATCGATGCATCTTAACATAGACCATTATGCACGGTCTCTAATATTGGAAAAAAATTAAAGGCTTCAACATTTTTTTTTTCTTAATGAAAATACTTTACTATTTTTTCTTTTTTCTTGGCGGTTGCGGGTGTTTGTGTAAGTGCATGATGTATATGCGCACGGAGTTTTGTATATTTATTAGTGTACCTTTTGAAATTTAGCATATTGCTCAATTTCGGTCATACGCAACAATTAACGATTTTTAAAGTAACATTTAAACTTATTAGTCAAAATGAAGTCTACATAATTGCAAATTATATACGCATAGTGGATTTTTAACTTTGCCGAATATTTCGAATTAGAAAACAACATAATATGCAATTCTGAATGACCAATGGAAAAAAAAAAACAGCTAAACTTAAATTTACGAACTCACACTTATTTGGACTGGATGTGCATAACGATTAAACGAATGATTTCAGCCAGTCTCTAAGGTGTAATTTTTCATACTCGTTCCCAATGCATATTATAATGAGTGGACTTAAATCTGTAAACAACAATATACGAATAGCCAGTGTCGACAAGTCACTGTATTCAGCAATGAGTGTTCAAGAACAATAACTTTTTCATCGATCAGGAATAAAGTTATATTTCCACTTTTGACGCTGAATTTTCATTGACTACTATTTTCATAATTTTACTCGCTACCCGAAAGTGCTTAAGTTTCATTTTGTGATTTCAAAAGATCACCACAACATAGGAAATTTCATGAAGAATATTTTTATCGGTCGCTACAGCAAAACAAAAGATGAACAATTAATGCTTGGCTGAAATAGGTATGAAAAATCGTTGGAAAAGCGACGGGAAAATTTATTAGGTTACAATGTGCAGAAAACTTTCAGTTAAAATATACTCGAGGCACTTGCGAATAAACATAAGCCGGCCGGTAAAGAGATTTTGAAATTTTCCGAGTTTTTTTGAGTTTTTTTCTTTCTGTTTTTTTCATTAGCGTTCGAATTTAATGAAGCGCTTCCAAGCTAATCTACGGATGCAATAAACACCGCGGTGCCGAAATATTTCATTTCGAAATTTAATACTTCGCTACTGAATGTGTTCAATAAATTACGTCCGAACTACAGCGCAATTTCAGAAAGAGTTTGCAATTTCATTCTTTTTGTTTCCCCGCCGCGAAGCTAAATTTTCCGAATGCATTTTCAATTGTATAACCGATAAAGTCGAGTAACTTTTTCCACTTGGCAGATAATTTACTAGTGCAGAGCGTAATAGGATCTCGTTTGCGAATAGACTATACCGGTAGATGTCATATAAAAGGCTCTGTTGGACCCGCAATGGCAGTACATGGAACTAACTCGTTTCCTAATAGTGCGCCTGTCATTGTCCGCTATTTCTTCGCCAGCAAATTAAGACAGACTGATATCGTTGCAAGTGACACAATTTATGGCTGTCAAATCACAAAACGAATTCTGGTTTTTCTTCTTTTCCGGTAGAGAGTATTTGCCTAGCAACAATTAAACGCGCTTAAATGGAAAGTTTTAGAAAAGTTAATTTATTTTCAGGAGCAAATCTTAAAACATGTAGCTTTTTTTTTTTCTATAAAAAAAAGAATAAGATTGGGCTTGCCAACCAAGGACCTTCACCAAGAAACAATTAAGGAAAAACGAAAGTTATATAGTGAGGCGATCAGCTATTGTTAATAGGAAGGATACAATGGAAGGGATAATAAATGTAGAAGTAAAAGACAGGATATAACGAACACAAAAAGGAGCAGGAAGCCCCAGCCTAATTAAGTGGGAGTACAGAGCCGAACGCTCCACCGAAAGAGCAGAGCACTCAAAGAACACGTGATCGGCGTAACAAACAACCGCATCATTTGAATGGAGAGGACAACATGGGGAAGAGGTCAACGAGAAGCGAAAGCGTGAGGAAGGCAACAAGAAATGGTTAAAGCTCAAACGCACAATGGAGACAACAACAGAACGAGGAAGTGAAGGAAACAGAAGGAACCAAGGATTTTAAGGAAGATTAGGCTGAACGGACAGATAAAAAGAGCGACAATTAGAAAAGGAGGAAGGGTACATATCCGACCAAAATCTGAGATGAAAATATTTACACAAAGGCGAGAGATTAGAGGATGGGATTTTTTTGAAGAAGAATGAAGAAGAAGCAGCAACCCGAGCCAAAGAATCAGCCATCTCATTACCAGAGCTGCCAGAATGGCCAGGAACCCACAGCAAGTCAATATGGATCCCATGGAGAGAAGGAGAATAGTAAAATCGCAGGAATGATTAGGAAGAGGAGAGGAGATGGCTTGAAGAGCACTCATGGAGTCGGAAATAATCAGAAACTGAGAAGAAAGACGATTGGAGGAGATAAAAATAATGGAACGTAAAATAGCCATCAGCTCGACTATAAATATGGAACAGAAAGAAGGAAGACAGAAGGATTTAGGGAAGTTATAATTTGGAAGAATAAAAGAAGCGCCAACACCATCAGGTCCCTTAGAACCATCAGTGAAAATGGTTACATGAGAAGGAAAGAGAGAATTGACAATACTATGAAATTCCTGTTTAATTACAGCTGAACGGAAGATTTTGCAATTGTAGGCAAAATAAATACTCTGAGAGGATGGCAGAGATCGCTGAAGTTAAAGGAGAAATAAGGCAGACTATTAAAGGAAATTGTATACGGCTAAAATGAACTAGGACGGAGAGAAATAAGAGACAGGATAGGACTTTTCCTTGGCACAAAGCGCCAATTCCGAGAAACTGAAAGGTAGGAAAAAATGAGAGAAGAAGATGAGAGTGAAAGACATTTAGCAAGGAAGTGACAGCCTAAATAAGATCTGCGAATAGACAGGGGAGGAGCATTCGATTCAGCAAGCAGTGCTAAAATAGGAGAGGATTTAAGAGCACCAAGACAGAGTCTAAGGTAAGAGTTTTGGATCACATCAAGTTTAGGAAGACGGGACTTGGAGGCGCAGGCATAAATGAATGAACAGTAGTCAAGCTTGGAGCGGACAATGGATTTATATAGAAGAATATGAATGAAAGGGTCACAACCCCATTTAGTCGGAGACAGGGCCTTCAGCAGGTTCAACCGTTTAGTACAGGAGGAGGAAAGATATTTGATATGTTCGGAGAAAGTCAGACGACTATCGAGAAAGATACCGAAATAACGAATGCAATTAACACGAGCAAGAGCTGTACTATTTAAGGATAAATTAACAAAAGCAGGGTTATAAGGCGAAGGGTAAATACAACGTAGGAGGACTTAGAAGGAGAAATCGAAAGGTTAATTGAGGCAAGAGCACTTTCAAGCAAATTGAGGGACGAATTGAGAGCTTCATTAGCTGCATCAATATCGTGGGAAGAGGGAAAAAGCAAAATATCATCGGCAAAGAATAAAGAGTGGGAATTTAAAGGAAGGGAAGCGATACTAGCAGTATAAATGATAAAAAGAGTAGGACTGAGGGATGAACCTTGAGGAAGACCGCAGAAAACCTTTCTAGAAGTGTCAAATAATGGAGGAGAGAGGTGGATAGAACGATTGGACATGAGCTTAATAACAAGGGAAGTGAAATTGTCTGGAATGTTAATTGCTGTCATTTTATCTCTTAAAGTTGGTAGATGGACATTGTCAAAAGCACAGGAGACATCAATAAAGAAAGCCAGAGTATAATGTTTTGGATAAAAGACTTATATAAATGAGACACAAAAAGACTGATACAATCAAGAAGGCCAATACCCGGTCCGAAAGCCGAACATATTGTTAGGAAGCACATTATGGTGTTCCAACCAACAGACAAGACGCTTGTTTAGCATACCCTCGAACAATTTTCTGATGCCGGAGGAGATGGGGCCTAAGTAAGAACTTTTCTTAGGAATAGGGACAATGATGAAAGAATTCCAAGAGGGGGGATTGAACCCCTGGAAAGGAATACCATCAAGGCCTGGAGTAGGGCTGGAAGATTTGGATAAAACCGATAATAATTCATTAAGATTGAAAGCCGAAGTGAGGAAGTGGGAAGGAGGGGAAGAGATTTACGGAGAGGAGCTGGAGTACAGTTCGTCAAAGGAAGGAACGTAAGCAGGAGCGACAGAATCAATGAAGGATATTAGGCTATCTTCAGACATATTAGAAAGAGCAGGACGTTCAGAGGATGGAAATTTAAAAGCTCTAGCCATCCTCCAAATATGTGAGAGAGGGATATTTCTAAAAAAGGAAGAGCAGAATTTCTTCCAAGAGGCCTTTTTCACGGCTTTAACAAAGAACCTAGACCTGGCGTTGACTTGTTTATGAGTCAGAAAATTTTGGGTTGTAGGATTTGTAGCTTTAGCAAGACTTCATTATTCACATCTACTCAGAGGCGGATCCAAAAAGACATCTCGGGGGAGGGATTATATAATAACGTAAAATCTTCTGCGTTGGGTAGTAAATTTGAGAAATACCTCTTGTTTCATAAATAAAATCAAATAGCGATCTCTTTATAGAAATTCATAAAAATGTTTTAAAAATACGTAATTATTAGAATTTTTAATTTAACTTTTGTCTTATATTTAAGAGTGAAAAATAAAACGAAATTATAAAATTATATTTTAAATATGGTAGTTTAGAAATAATAATAAAGATAGTATTTTTATTAGACTTTACTTCTTTTTTATGTTTGTTAGTAATCCGATCCGAATTCTCTTTGCTCGTGAGCAAGTTTAAATATATATATTTTTTTCTCATTGAACTATTTTTAATTAAAATTACAAAATAAAAATTAAAAATAAATAAAAATGGCAAAAGATCGACGACAGTTGCGTTTAAAATAGAACAAAAAAGAAACATTAATAGTTTTACTAGAAAATATTATTAAATATTAATTATTAAAATCCGTAGGTAAAATTCATACAAACCTTTTATAGCATAAATTAAGTTTCTCTGTTATAACAAATTTTTTCATAGAGGCTTTGGTTCTTTGGGAGGGGGGGGTCCCCTATTTCCTCCCTCGGGGATCCACCACTGGTTAATGAGTTTTATATAAGTGTATGCATTGAAGGGGGGGATCTAATAAACAACTTTTCCCAATGAGCGAAGTAATTCAAGTAAAAATTATCAGGGCGCTCATTAATGTAATTAAACAATTACGTTTAGCATGCATAACAGTAAACTATTATATACTTATAATTAATTTAAATAGCACAAGACAGAAACCACTAATTGATTGAATAAAATAATTAATTAACTCTAGGTTTTCATTTTTTGTGAATTTAAAATAATAAAAATGTAACAATTAATTATTTTTACTTTATTTGTTTTGTTAGCGTTTTCGGGGTCCTATGTTTTTTTCCGTTTCCTGCTGTCCTCGACATCGTCTTTCCCAACACCAATTTCTCTCGTTTCGCTTTTGACAGAGTCTATCCACCGTTTTTTCAGCCAACCTCATGGCCATTTTCCTCCAAGATCACAATTCGTTACCATCTTCACCGGGGCTATCGTCTGCTTTCCTCGTAATGCGATCATACCATCCAAGTCGCGCTTCCCGTTATGTTAAGTGTGTAGCTGCAACTCCTGAACGTTTTCTTATATCCGAGGTTTTGATGGTAAAGTGTGTACCCGAAAGACACCAGCGCAACATTTTCATTTTAGTTACATGAAGAGTCTTTGTTCAGTTTTTGTAATTGTTGCCCCGCATTCCGCTCCGTGTAGCATATTGCACGTTTGATAATTTTTTTATAAATCCTTCCCTCGAGGTGAGCCGGGGTATTCTTTTGTCACGTAATACTCCCCGGTTAGTTGCTTCCACTTCATCCATTCCATTTGAATTTGGGAATCTGTGTCATGGTGTGTGTCACCTGCTAAGGTTAGAAGCCCGGGTATTTGAATTGAGTAACCTTCTTTAAGTCTATGTTGTCTGTTTTAACAGTTCTATAGGTGTTCCACACTCAAAGCACTCGATATTTCTGATATTAAGTTTTAGCCCATTCTCTTGTAATCCGTTTTTCCAATCCTGCACGCACTTTTCTAAATTGGCTTTACTCTTACAAGAGTGTCGACAGAGTAGGAATGTGTAGGTCTGCCATTGTAGTGTGTCCATATAAAGGATGAACAGTAGCGGCAACAATGCTGAACTTTGGTGAACTACCACAGTGATCTGGAAGGGAGGTAAAATGCCCGCCAAGCACCGCGCCACGGTGATTGCTTTTCGTATATAGATTGTATACTATCTTTACATATTCTTCAGGGGCTTCGTGTGTTTGTAGCGCTTTCCAAATTAATTTATACGGAACTTTGTCGAAAACCTTTTCTAGATTCAAAAAGCCTATGCGGATTGAACTTTTCCCTTCCCTATGCTTTTCTGTGAGAATCCGCGCCATATGGATCGCACCCATTATCCCGGGTTCTTTTACAAATATGCGCTGATTTTAGGATGACTTGAATAATTTTTCGCAATCAGCGATTCAATATACGTTCAAGTATTTTCAGGGTTTTGTGGTAAAGTAGGTAACAGTCAGTTACGTCCCCTTTCTGACATGGAGATATAGTTACGTTGATAAACAAGATTTTGGGAATGCTACCATTATTCGGATGAATAAAATTGTCAAAAAGTTCGCTAAATTTTAATATTAGTTCAAGTAGTTCTGAAATGCGCAAAATTGACTGCCATCATTCAAATTTTGCTCGCTTTATTAGATATCCAAACTCATGATAACCAGTTGATGAAAAAATAGCTGCCGAGAAATTTGTAATATCACTGCTATAGAAGCAGTGAAATAATTTGTGTGTATTTAGGCACTAAAAGAGGATGTGAAGCAGAGATAAAACATCGCATAGAATTAGTAAGAGCACCCCGAGCCAATTAAAGAGCGTTATGCACCCAATTCGATGATAAATAAAAATTGCAAAGTATTCGCCCCAGTTCTTTTATATAAAGACCCGAGACGACTTGCGAAATAGATCGCAAACGTATAGCATACCTTAGATACTGCTGAAGGCCTGGCTACGTATCTTATGGTTAGACAGACGGTACCGACTTTCGGGGGTTCTGGAAAACATTAAGAAAACAAGAAGGCTTTTATTAATAGTCGCGTTATGTAACACTTTTTCGGTCACATGGTTTGAGGAGGAAAACCTTCTCGTCGAAAGTTCAGAACTGAAGAATACAATCCAACTAAACGGACCGACACTATGCGGAAACTAACAGAAAGATTATTGCGACAGTAGGTAAACGGCGCGGGAGATCGAGATCGATGGTGAAATACATCACAGGCTTCTTCACGATGTCCCTAGAAGATGCAATGCGACTCGCTGGTGATGATTACAGAAAATGTTTTTTTGAAAATCTACCGCATAAAAATACCACCGAAAAATCTCAAAAAATGGATATTTCTCTTTGTTTAGAGAAGCACAACATAACGCGTAATATCAAAATTATTTATTCTTTTTTGGTTCGTCGATGACGATATTAGCCGATGGATTGAGAAGGAATGTAAAATGTAATCAGAACGGATTCAAAGGCTGAAAAGAAGGAAAAAAGAATATGAAAGACGCGCTATAGACAGTAGAAAGATCTACTAATAAATGAGAAGAGTGAAAAAGGAAAGCTCAGCATCGATCGAAGAACATCGAAATAAAATATGATCAGCGCTCATATAAATAGCACAGAGGAGGACAGAGCGTGGTGAAAGAGAAGCAGGCCGTATTCAAAACGTAGACGACAGATTGTAGAAAGAGTTGAACATAACGAATAAAGGATTTGTAGAACATGAGCAAATGCATGGGTCGCGTTCTCAATTAGTGTAAAGGAAAAAAACTTAATAGGATTAATATGATTAATGGAATGAAAAATAACTGTTTGAAAGACTCGGTCAAGACGTAATCCGCAAAAGGTTAGTCTAATAATGGTGTAGAAAGGGAAGGAGAAAATGATAAGGTCATTAACAGAATCCGACAGGTGATCCGAAATATTAAACGAGAGTATTATATCAAAGAGAGTGAGAGAAAAAATGACGATAGGAATGAAGTCGTACCGTCCGAACCATAAACAACTGAGGCCAAGATTAGAAGAGGTGAGAAATAGATCATTATTCTGAAGGATATGAAATTTTCTAAGATCGTGTACGGTAATTATAGCATAAGGTGTTCCTCTGATCGCCGTCTGTGATGAAAAGAAAGAAGAGGGAGTTTTTTTTTGTTTTTTTTTTAACTTTTTTATTGGGCTTGTCAGCTACGGACGATTACCCATCAAGAAGGAAGAACGTAGGATAAAAGGAAACTGAGGACACTAAGAAAGTTATTCGGGGAAGAAAGACACGGCCAGAACTACTATGGAGAGATAGCAAGGGAGTCAAAAAAGATCGGTACTAGAACCCGTGCAATTAGCAGTCCGAAGGGAAAGTTGATAATAGTTTGAAAAGCGAAGTCTCGTAGACTGTAATTTGTAAAAACAGGTGAAGAAATCAAAATAAAAGCTCCAGAAAAATAGTTAAATATAGAGATGCAAACTAAAAACGAAATGTTTCTTACTGAAGTAGTTGAATCATCGTAAAGCTATTACTATGGTTTGAACTAAGCAGCAATGCTCGCGGAATCTAGAATACCTCCCCTCTCAGTTCGAAGGTCTTATTTGGGCTATCGATTCCTTTCCAAACGTTTACCTTTCACTTCGTCTCAACTTATTCCTTCCTACATTTACATTGCCAAGAACTGGCGTTTTGTTTCTAATAAAATCCCTATCTTAGCCCCTATTTCTCAACGTCTTAGCCATTTCGCCTCCCATATTATATCCAGCAATAATCTTCCGTACTTCTCATTCAATTATTTCGACCTCTTACACCCTCCCAAAGTACATTTTCTCCCTAAATTTTCCAAGTTTATGCCTCAGAACGTCATTAAACAGGAATTTCACAGTACGGTCAGTTGTCTTTTTCCTTCTCATGCACTTGTTTTTACTGATGGCTCTAGAGGACCCGGTGGGGTCGGATCGTCTTTTATTCTTCCCGACTCTAATTTCTCCGAATCCTTTCGCCTCCCATCTTTCTGTTCTATTTTTACGGCCGAATTGATGGCTATCCTTCGTGCGATCATACATATCTCGTGCAATCGTACGTCCTCCGACTATCTAATCATTTCTGACTCCATGGATGCTCTCCAGGCTATCAGTTCACCGCTTCCTCCTCCCTCTTCTGACTTCTTCATTCTTCGTATACGATCTCTTATTTATAATCTTTCTTTCCATCACTCTGTACACATTGACTTACTGTGGGTTCCTGGTCACAGAGGCATCGAGGGTAATGAAATGGCGGATGCTTTGGCTCAGGTTGCTGTCCGTTCTCGCCTCTATTTTAAAAAAATCCCGGCTGTTAATCTATTACCCCTAATTAAGAAGCTTCACTTCAGATTTTGGTCGGATGTGTACCCTTCTTCTTTTTCCAACAATCGTTCCTTCTACCTTTCAATCCAACCTACACTTCCTTCTCATCCATGGTTCTCGGAGTTTCCCTCTCTTCCACGATTTATAATTTCCTCTATTGTCCGCCTGCGCTTTAATCATACACTGCTGCCCTCTTCACGCTATCGTTTCTCTTTGCTTCCCTCTCCTCATTGTCCGTTACATCCAGATGAAGCAGTTGTCTGTGATGCTGATCACATTTTCTTCGAGTGCTCTGCTCTTTCTGCGGAGCGCTCTCTTTTCTATCTTCACCTTATAAAGCTGGGGCTTCCCACTCCTTACTGTGCGTCTTACATCTTGTCCCTTCCTTCCCAGTCTGTTGTTCTTGTCCTTGGTTCCTTTATTTCAGCTGTCTCCAACCGAATTAGGTTCTAGTTAGTTGTCTCTTCTTCCCATTGTGTCTGGGCAATGGTCCATAGTTGATGCGCCCAAAAAAAAAAAAAAAAAAAAAAAAACTAAGGAGCTTGCAAGCCAGAAGAAGTTTTTAACCGGGTTTCCGCAAACAGAGCAATGTTAACACCGATCGACAGCCGTTCTGAGGAACTAGAAAAAGAAGTACCTCATAAAGGAATATATAGGAAAAGTGATGGAAGAACAGGAAAGGGGAAAAGAAAAGAAGTTAAAAATGACGCGAAAACTAAAACCATCGTCATAGTCTTATTGCAAGACATAACTAGTTATTTTCATTTCGGTTTGGTTCGAAAAAAAAATTTCGATTCAGTTTTCGATTCATCAAATGACTTTCATTACCTTTTATATATTTTATGAAAACTTTTTTAAAAGTAGGAAAAAAATTAACGCTTTTTTCTTCTTTTTCAATTGAATGCTCACTTTTAAACCACATTTTCTCTAGTCCGCGTGAGCCTAAAATATCCTAAGCTGTTTTGTGTTCTATCTTTTCTTTCTTACCCAATATTCCCCGTGTCCTTATCAATTTCTTAATAATTAATATTCAAGTTTTCTAGTGTTTTTTTTTTTCTTTTTGGCATCATTATCTTTATAAATAAAATCCATAAAAAAATAGACACTTCAAATTACAAAACTGCCCATAGGGAGATATTTTTAGTATTAAAAAGATAGCTTACATTTGCCGACTTTGTAAACTCGATGAAATTACTTTCCCATCTCTTTCATTGATACTTCCTCTTAGCCCTTCGATAAGAGATCCAACATTGATGTACCAGATATCCGGGAGAATTTCTCACGAATAAATTCATAACACGGAGTACTTCAATAACACCGCAATACTGTGTAATCTCAATTCAGACAAAAAAAAAACAGTAACAGCTGAGTAATTAATTTCAGTGCAAACTTTAAAAACCAAAAGAAAAGAAAAAAAAATCATTTCAGTTACAGTTTTTGTTCTACCGAGAAAAATTATTACGGCTCTTTTTGGTTTTCGGCTTGGTTCAAAGAAGAATCGTTTAGTGTCAACTGCGGTTCGAGGGAAGTTCCATGCGTAAAAAAATCAAAAAGCAAAAAGTTTCTTTATTTTTTTTTTTTAATTTTTTACTTTAAAATTAAAAAATGAGAGACTTCTTTCGCTTCATTCTAAATTTCGGATGGACAAAATGTTTCTGAGCTCAGGTCGCATCCGGCTCGCACCTCGTAGTTACCATACACCCCTACGATATTTGAAAAGTGGACTTTCATCATGGTGCAAAATAGGCCTTTCCAGCTGAAACCTAATTCTAGGTCTAGTTTTTGATTCCGCTCTGTCCTGGTCTCCTCATATTTCCAAGCTTAAAAATAAATGCATGAAGAACCTCTCCATTATAAAATACTTGTCCAGTCCTAAATTCAATATTGATCCCAAGCTACTTGTCACCATTTATAAAGCCCTTATCCTTTCCAGATTAACCTACGGGTGTCAGGTGTACTCCTCGGCTAGTCAGTCGTTACTCAGGTCACTTGATCCAATACATCATACATCTATCCGATTAATTCTTGGTCTTCATCGAACTTCTCCATCAGCAAGTGCTTGTTTCCTTAGCGGCATACCCCCACTTCCCCTGATCCGTTCTTCTATTACCGCACGCGATTTAATCCACTGGTACATTCATCAGTACAAAATTAATTCCTTCTCAAACATTACTGATATTCCGCTCCCTTCTTTCCCTAGTGACCCAATCCCTGGATTATGCAAACAAACTATTGATAGTGGCGTACAATTGCCAAATCCTGACACCCCTTATTATAAACTTCCCTCTTGGGAAGACATCTCGGCAAGGATAAGAGGCAATAATTCGCGGACCGGGTATGGACATAACTCACCGCGTAGCCGAAAAAATCAATAGTTATCCCAACTCTTTGCACATATATACTGATGCTTCCAAAGCAGACCCGCAAATTTCCCCATCTCCAACCACGTGCGCATATGAAATCAGTGGTGAAATCACTTCGTTGCGTCTAAATGACTATTGCTCGGTACAAGAAGCAGAATTGTACGCCGTATACAGTAACCTCGTAACTTGTTTGGAGTCAGGATGTATAGATAGAAGCATACTTTTAATGACTGACTCTTCGGCTTCTCTAAAATCGATTTCCTCACAGAACAACATGGATATTTTAGCCCTGAAAGTCAATTATACGTTGAAGCTGCTACATCAAGCAAGAAATCAGGTAACGCTCTTGTGGGTGCCGAGTCATATAGGAATTCAAGGCAACGAGCGAGTTGACATGGCGTCCAAATCAGCTCTGCGCGCACCAATGCCGTTTGCAGCGCCACCAATCTGAAAAGTGAAGATTTATTTTCATGAACATATGATGGCTGAGTGGATCAGCCAGTGGCAAAGGGATCGATCCTTTATGAAGAGCGTAAAATTTACGGCTGATTCATGGTTCCCTTCTCTTTACCTTACGCGTCGAGAATATGCTGTGTTAAATCGGTTGCGAGTTGGGCATACAGCGGTCTCACACAATTATATACTTGAGGGTATCCCTCTCCCACCCACGTGCCCTTTCTGTTCCGGCCCTTCTTACCCATCGGTAGAACACCTACTGCTACAATGTACGGCGTTCGACCGCTCCGCTTTTGCCGGTATTCCTCTGTCAACAATACTGTCAAATGACCCAGCGTGCATACAAACGCTACTCGCTTTTCTTAGTACCAACAACTTAATAACTAAATTATGAAATAGCCTTTTTACCCTGGCCCATGTGCTGGTGCATGAGCGCCAACAGGAAAAAAAAAAACAAAAAAAAAACAACATAGACCCTTGATAGGCTTTTTTATAATTCATCTGATTGTTATTGTTAAAGTTTTTTGTGAATATATTAATGAATTCCGTAATTTTATCATTTATTTGCAGTGATTGTAAAATTTAAGGTTTTTATCTATTTGAATGTTATCAAATTTGTTTTGCTCATTTTAGATTACACGGGGCAACAAATTTTTTTTTTGGTCCCGGAAAACTTAGAACTGATTTTGGATATATTTGACGAGCTGAATTCAAAAATACCTAGCTTTCTTTGTAGCAGCTCCAGTTTTCGAGATACAGGGTTAATTGATTTTCATTTTTATAAAAGGCACAAATAATGAAATAATGGTACCACTTTTACAGGCCTAAACGGAAACGTGGTACCTAAAACTAGATTATATTAGGCAATAAAAATTGCCGATAACCGTACAGTTTAAATCTTCTATACCTGCCTAACTCCCACTCTTATTCTTCCCAGTAACATGTTCGGTTTCCGTACGGGACTGGGAACGGCGGACTGTTTATCGTTGTTTTTATCTGACGTGTACAAATCCCTTATTCGCAAAGAATACACTGTCTCTGCTTTCCTTGATGTTACCTCCGCATTCGATCATGTTCACTTACCTTCTCTTCTACATAAAATGTGTTCCATTAATGTTCCTTTACAGGTCGCTTCCTTAATTCTCAAGCTTTTCTACAATAGATCAATTCAGCTCTCCACTCCCTTCTTCTCGGAGTCTAGAGTGGTCTTTCGGGGTCTTCCGCAAGGATCATGTCTTAGCCCTACTCTCTTTAACATCTATTTCCATAGCCTAGCTACTCTTCGGATATCATCTACTTCCTTATTCTTTGCCGATGATATACTCATCTACTCTTCCTCAGTTAATCTTTCTTCCGCCGTCATGGAGCTTAACAACTCTCTTTTCTCTCTGGATAATGTGTTATCCGATCTTCACCTTTTTACTTCTCCTGAGAAATCAGCAGCTATGGTTTTCACTTATCGTCCTTATGGTCGTTCCTCAGTCAATCTATCCGTGTGCCATCTTCCTATTCCTTTAGTTAGTTCTGTCTCCTACCTTGGCATTGTTCTTAGCAGTAACTTGTCCTTTCATCATCACATAAATTATCTCTATACGTCGGCTCTCAAGAGGATTAATTGGTTGAAGGCTCTCTCCTCCCGTAATTGGGCTGGGGATCCTTATATCCTTCTGATGCTATACAGGGCCACTATCCTTTCTAAATTCGATTATTGCTCGTTCCTTTACGCCAGTGCTCCTAAATATCTTCTCCTTAAACTTGATAAAATCCATAATATGTGTCTTCGTCTTTGTATCGGTGCCTTGAACTCCTCTCCTATTGCAGCCATTTTGGCAGAAACTGGTTCCTGTCCTTTATTCATCCGAAGACTTTATCTAGGTGAACGATTTCTGATTAAACGTCTTCATATTTCCAATTCCTACTTACTTAATTCCTACTGGTTTATATTCAACAACTGGCGTTTCTCTCCTCGTAAAACCCCAATCCTTTCCTTGATTTCTTCACGACTCAGGGCCTTCTCTCCTTTTGTTCTATCCTACAACAAATGCCCTTATTTTACCTATAATTTCCTAGATTTTATTTACTCACCCAGTTTACTTTTTCTTCCTTCGTATGTCAAGTCTCTTCCCTCTCCCGCTGCTCATAACGAATTTAACTATGTTTTATCCTCGCTCTTTCCTTCGTATACCTTAATTTTTACAGATGGCTCAAAGTCAGCTTTGGGGGTTGGAGCAGCTTTTACTTTGCCGGATTTCGGCTATTCTGAGTCGTTCAAACTCCCCTCGTTCTCCTCCATATTCCTAGCCGAATCTATTGCGATCTTACAGGCAATCCTTTTTATAGCCTCCTCTAACAACATATCCAAGGTTCTCTTATCTTCTGATTCAAAAGGCGTTTTACAAGCCATTGCTACTCCCTTTCCTAAACCATCCGCTGATCCTATCGTGCTTCACATACGTTCCTTAATTTCACATCTATTTCATTCCCGTTCTGTCCGTATTGATCTATTGTGGATTCCTAGTCATTGTGGAATTTCGGGCAACGAGTTAGTCGACTCGTTGGCACGTTCGGCTGCTTTAAACGGTCGCTTTATTAGGCATTTCCCAGCTCAAAGTCTTCTTACTCTTTCCTCGCGTTGCCATCGTGACTGTTGGTCTGATCTCTATCCTTCTTCTTTTTCCAATCCTGCTTCCTTTTACTTATCCATACAACCCACTCCTCCTCTTTTTCCGTGGTTTGTTGATTTCCCCAACATGAGGCGGTCAACTATTTCATCCATAATTAGACTTCGGTTAAACCACAGCTTGCTTCCTGCTTCGCTCTTTCGTTTCTCCATTACTCAGTCTCCTCTTTGTCCATTTGATCCGTTAGAAGCAAACTTCGTTTGTGATGCGAACCACATTTTCCTTGAATGTCCTTCCATTTCTTCAGAACGCGCGATACTGTATTCCGGTCTTTTGCGTCTTGGCCTCCCTACGCCCTACAGCGCTCACAGCATCCTTTCTTTTCCGTCTCCTTTGGTTATTCCTTTGTTAGCTTCTTTCGTATGTTCCATTTGTAATATTTTTCCTTTATAATTATTAATACCATCATACCGTTGAAGTGAGTAACGTCCTTAGCCGACATGCTCAAAAAAAAAAAAAAAAAAAAAAAAAAAAAAAACTCCCACTCTTTCACACCCACCGATATATATTACCCGGAATCTGCCACTGCTGTATCCGGTTCAGTTTACAATTAAGTTTGCGTAATTTCAATCGTGCTTTCACGTTTTTTGTTATGTATGTGGCGAATACACTTTAAAAGAAAGCAGAAAACCTATTTCTACCTTTGTGAAACGGTGTTATCTTGCTTATTTCGGTGTTCACTTGGAAAACCAAAATAAAGCTTGGGCTCCATATTTAGTGTGTAAAATATGCATTGAACATTTTGCGACAGTGGAGGACAATTGGAAAGAGAAAATGCGGAGGGAACCGAAGAACCATTATGATGACTGTTATTTTTGCATTGTAAATATAAAAGGCGTTTCTCGGAACTATAGACACAAATGGACATATCCCGATTTTAATTCGGCAAAGGAGGCCGGTACCGCATTCGGATGAAATCCTCATTCCATCATTTAATAGTCTGCTTAGACGACTCTCGGAAAACGAAATCGAACCATCAGTGTCTGATGAAGGTGGTAATGTGCAATCAGACAGCGATAGTGATTTTGAAGAAGACGCAAACAAATCTCAACGTTGCAATCAACAAGAACTGAACGATCTATGTAGAGACTTGAACCTTTTAAAAAAGTCTTCAGAATTACTCGCCTCCGGATTAAAAGAAAAGAATCTGCCTTAACTAGGCACTAACATTACATTTTATGGTAAAAGAAAAACGGATCTGCTGCCCTTCTTCTCTCGAGAAACTAACCTGGTATTCTGTAATGATATAAAACGACTCTTAGAAGCAATGGGTTTATCGGAATACACATCAGACGAATTTATTGATTGTTCAAAACATAGTATAAAATGTGTTCTTTTGAACGACCGTAACAAGTATGGAGCAATAGCTCCTGGTCATTCTACCATTTTGAAAGAGGAATGCGAAACAATATCACTAGTCCTGAAAAAAATTAAACATGAAGAACAACGGTGGGTGATTTGTGTTGATTTAAAAATGGTAAAAACTTCCTCCTTAGACAGCAAAGTGGAATCACAAAATATCCTTGTTTTTTATGTCTTTGGGATAGCAGAGCTAAGGATCAGCATTGGGTTAGCAAAAATTGGCCCCTAAAAAACGTCATAAGAACCTTTAGTTGCAAGAGAGAAAATCATATTTCCATCTTTGCATATCGAGTTAGGACTTTTGAAACAATTTGTGAAGTCGTCAAACCGTGATGGACTTTGCTTTGGGTACTTAATACGCAAATTTTCTGGGATTAACATGAAAAAACTGAAAACAAGCATATTTGATGGTCCTCAGATAAGACAGCTTATAAAAGATGCACAATTTACCGCATCAATGAGCGAGGTTGAATGTAATGCTTGGTGCTCATTTGTTGAAGTTGTACAAAATTTTCTTGGCAATCATAAAGCCGAAAACCACGAAAAATTAGTAGAAATTAGGTTTTCTAACTTTAACATTCTCGGTTGTAATATGAGCATAAAACTTCACCACCTTCACAACCACTCAGATCGATTCCCACAAAACCTAGATGATTATTATAGTGAAGAACAGGAGGAAAGGTTTTATCAGGACATTAGAACGATGGAAGAACGATATCAAGGAAGACCATATGCTGCCCAACTACAAGAATGTTATGCTAAACTTCATGCTAGAAAGTCGTATAAAAGAAAATTTTTAAGTGTTAAGCGGCGAATGTTATGTTTTCTACTTTGTGAAATAAATTCCGTATTTTGTATTCATTGTTTTTAATGAGGCCTTGTGGTAAATACCATTATTTATAACGTGAAATGTATATGAGTTAACGAAGAAATTATTTTGTTCTAAAAGAGGTCAACATAGCGTATCTCAAAAACTAGATCTGACAGACCAAATCCAATGGTTGTTTTCGATTCTACACCCAAAAATTACTTAGAAACAGTTCAAAACCAGCAGGCACCAAAATGTGTATTGGGCTGTGTTATATATTTCTAGAAACACTTTTATATTCTTAAATATACTATTGCTATTTTGTTTTCTAACTTGTCTGTATTTCTATCTAATGAAATAACAACCGAAACTCTTATAAACCGCTCGCCCACTTAGAACCCTAACGCCTAAAACGTTTCTACAGGTCTCCAGGGTCGCGTGAGGAGTCATGCTTTGTAAAAATTTAGCAAAAATTCGCTTTTCACTAATACGGCACATTGTGAAGATCGCACTTTTTTGTAATGTTCATTATCGAGGTGTGCATAAACTTCGAAAAGAGCACTTTTATTAACTTAGACGTGAAATGTTTAAGGGAAACCGGTAGAATTATTTTCGAGAAATATCCCGAAATAAATTACCATGGAAATGGTGAACTTGAAAAATATTGTAAACACGAAAGAAATTTACATCGCGTGTTTAAAATGTGAAGAAATGACTTTCATTTGTACCATCATTCTGATCGCTCATTATTAATCGTTCGCCCGTGTTCAATGAAGAAACAACCAACTTCCCAACTGCGCCGAATGAATTATTAAAATTTACGAAACATTCTTCTGCGTGGCCTTTCGTTCAACGACCATCAAACGCTTCTTTCCAAAAATTAGTGTAGGCTTGCTTGTTAATCATACGGAATACAAAATAGAGCGAATCACGAAGAAAATTGTTGAACATTTCTCTAAATTTGTAAAAATAATCGATATATAGGTAGGAAAAAAAATTTACGAATCATTTTCCCCCTTCACAATTTGGCTTTTCGGCTAACAAACTTTAGCTGTAATAATCTTTCCTCTTTTTTTTTTTTTTCTTTTTCTATTGGGCTCGTCAACCAAGGACCCTTCACCCAGACACAATTAGGAAGGGAAATGAATATCAGTTATATTTTGATGCGGTGAGATATTATTAAAAGGAAGAAACAAATAGTAGGAACGATATGTGGAGAAGGAAAAGACACCGGATATAGGAGGCGCAATACAGCGTAGGAATACCAATCTGTAGCAAATTGTAGTAGAAAGCAAAATGCTTAATAGTAAGAGGTGAACATTTGCTCTTCGTTTAGGTAGAGAATATGGAGAAGAAACAAACAAAAAGCCGAAACGAGAGGAAGATAATAGAGTATGGCTTAAGACGAATAATTGAGACAACAACAGAATGGCAAAGTGAAGGAAACCGAGAGAACTACGGATTGGCAGGAAGACTAGCTAAGCAGACAGATAGAAAGAACAATAGTTAGGAAAAGAGGAAACGCATACTATAACCTAAGATGGAAACTTTACACAGCGTAAGCAGATCAGTGGATGGAATTTTTTTAAAAAAGGGGTGGGAAGAAGCAGCAACCCGAGGAATACGCCGCTTCATTACCAAAAATGCCTGAATGGCCGGGGAACCACGGCAAATCAATTTGAATGGAATATTGGATGCACACAGTATACTCCAGTCCTGTTTGATAGAAGGAAATGAAAATTTTACAGATTTTTCGGGTTAATTTTTGAATTAACAATTGGTTTATTAGTAACGGTCACATGTAAAAAAAAAAAATTAGACAAAGTTAAAATCGAGTTAGTGAACCGAAATAATTATGCTCGAATCACGCGACGTATTAAGAAATAATTAAGCCTGGAAATAATTGGCTCGTCGCCGGATCACAAAAAAAATTAATGAATGCTGAATGAAAGAAAATAACAAGACGAACCTAGAATAAAGAAAAAAAAAAGAAACCAAAATTACACTGCCCCGTTCAACTAATGTCAAACGGCGCAACTCATTTTAGCGAATCCTCGATTAACCATAACAACGACGGACCACGAAAGCGCGTTTATAATGATCATTTAAAAGAAAAACGTTAACGTACTGTGACATAAAAATAAAATAAAACGAAAATCGACAACAGGTCGTTTTCGTACATCCGCATACAATAAAAAAAAAACAAAAAGAAACGCACGCAAAGCGCTCGCTAACCTTCGACCCAAGTGAACCTTTATCCAAAATTAAAACTGAACTGGTCATCCAAATAAAAACCGACACTATCCCTTCGAAATGGCTACCCGTTTCTGGGGCGTCAGCGTTCGATTTAGATTTAAATTTAAATAATTATAAATTTAAAGACTAAATATATTAAATAAAATATAAACAAATAGTGATTATCATAGTATATCGGTCTTTTGTTCGCGTGTTTAATCTCTTATCGTGTTCGACAGCTGATAAGGAATTATTCGATGAGTTCGTTCCGTTTATCTTTCTAACTCGAATATTATTTCAGTTTTGATTTACAGTATGGAAGCTTAATTTTATTTCGTACAGTTAATTCGTCTCATTCCTTTTCATTTATTTATTTTATTTTATTTGTTTATTTATTTATTTTATTTATTTTTTCTTATTCTAACTTATTTATTTATCTGTATATTCGATGAGCTGGTCTAGTGGGAAAACCGTTATAGGCGGGATTAACTCTTCCTCTGATAGAGGTTGACGTTGCTATGAAACGTAAACTGTCCGATCCTCTCTCGGCAGCAATAAGTATCTGCGACTGTCGCAATCTGATGTATCCAAGCCCCCCCAGTAAAAATAACAATAATAATAACAGTTCTCATAGAAATAGTAGTAAAAATAGTAATAACAACACTAATGCCATTGAAGCAATCAAAAACTTTAATATTAGTAAATCACTAGAGAATATTAATAATAATGGTAACAATAGTAATAGTAATAATAATAATAGTAATAATAATAATCAAATCAAATCAAATCATTTATTATTATTATTATTATCAATACAAACCCACAAATGTGTTGCAAGCGCGAGTAGTGGAAATGAATTATTAAAATGATAACAAAAAAAAAAAAAAAGAAATATACAAACTAATTAAAATAAAACATTATCTGTTAGTAATAACGTGATTTACGGTCAAGTTATAATATTTTTACAAACAATCAGATACATATGCCCACATGAGTATACATGTGTGCATTTTTTTTTTCATCCTTCTTTTGTTTATTTCACCTCTACGTCATAAACCGAAATAGCTTACCTGTAATTTGAATATACTATACTGTTAGAATATGTTTACAATGCTTATTTAATAAATACAAAGTAAACCGAACGTAGAAACTAAGTTGATTTAGAGGAACATTTCAGAATTGCTCCTGTTCACCAGATGTAGCAACTTAATAAAAATAACTGGTGGTAATAAAAGATAACTGCTAATATAACAATAATAATATTAATAGTATTTAAGTACTTAAAACCAGTTTGTACATTTAATCCTAACTGAATTGTAGACATTCATTCATTCTTACACAAATCGGCACATCAAATTCACTTATATACACTCGTATAGATGCTTACTAAGGTATTCGTATGATTACACCCTTAAGCACACAAATACATACACACACATGTACATATTTATACATACCACCTGAAAATATATATTATGATATAATAATAATAATAATAATAATAATAATAATAATAATAATAATAATAATAATAATAATAATAATAATAATAATAATAATAATAATAATAATAATAATAATAATAATAATAATAATAATAATAATAATAATAATAATAATAATAATAATAATAATAATAATAATAATAATAATAATAATAATAATAATAATAATAATAATAATAATAATAATAATAATAATAATAATAATAATAATAATAATAATAATAATAATAATAATAATAATAATAATAATAATAATAATAATAATAATAATAATAATAATAATAATAATAATAATAATAATAATAATAATAATAATAATAATAGCATTACCGATGTTAAATGATCATCCGAGATTTTTCATTGTGTATGTCGAAAATTTACCTGCTGGTAAGAACATAGTCAATAACCACTCATTGGCTCTTGTAAGATTAATAAATTCCGTCTCTCCATCATTTTATAGTGTTTCTCCTCAAGGCAAGGGCCGCATTTCACTCACTTTCCCTTCTGCTCCTACTGCTAATTATTTTTTATCTAATTCTGATTTATTCCTTAGTAAAAATATTGAAACCTATATTCCTAATAACGTCTTATACAGAATGAGCATTATTTAAGAGATCTATCCTTTTGGGTCGCCCTCTTTCGAGCGCAATCGGTTGGGCGTGAATCGTTCGGACGGTAGCGAACGAGGGTTTTTATTCTTAATTTGCAATATCGTATACATTTCTCGCCCAGCATTAACATAAATGTGTTTATTTATGTGTTCAAAAATTTTTCCGCCTTTATTTGTCTTTTTCGATAATTTTTTGAAACCTAGGTAGCTCCGTCAAGGAATTAAATATATAATTAAAATTAGAAACTTCAATAAACGTATCCCTAGATAAACTTGCTAGATACGAATGAAGAAGAAAATATAACGAATATATATATTAGAAGCAAATTCAATCCGGTTATGTTACACTTTAAATGGATGGTTTGTAATTTTTTAAATATGGCTGACTATACATAAAAAAAAAAAAAAAAAATGAAAAGAATCAATATTGCATTTGACCAATTATTAATATTAATCATCTTCATTAAATTTATATCGCAAAAGTATGTTTATTTGTAATTTACACCGAAGTCGTTATTTCAAAAAAATAAAAAATATTTTAAAAAAAAGAATAACCCAATAAAATAATGTATAATATGTGTTTTGTGATTATATATGTGTATATATATATATATATATAACATGCTATACACTTGGTTTAAACTAAATCGTTAACGAAGAGCGGTATTTTATGTGTGGAATTTCTGATAGCAGTGAATGGGTAATGTAGAAATAAATTTGTTAACTCGTGTTTCTCACTAGCAAAAATGATAACGTTTAACGGATGATACCTGAAAATTATCGGAGGTAGTCTGTCAAAAGGTCTGAGTTTGCTATGCCCGAAAGATCGCGCCTAAACGATCACGCTCGGAAGAGCTGGTACTCATCCGTTAAGGGAGGGGATTGAATTATCAATTCCCATAGCATCCATTCGTCATATGCCTGGAACACCTTTATTATCCTTCCTATCCCTAAGAAAAACTCCTCCCTTCGTCCGATCTCGCTAGCATCGTGCCTCAGAAAACTGGGCATGCTTAACAATCCATCCAGGTTTAGGTCCTGCTGATTGCATCAGTCTTTTTGTTTCTCATATTTATAAATCTTTCATCAATAAACAGCATGCAATAGCTACTTTTATTGATGTTTCCAGTGCTTTTGATTATGTCCATCTCGCTACTCTTCGAGATAGAATGATAGCAATTAACAGCCCGACGCATTTCTCTTCCCTCATTATTAATCTGATGTTAAATCGTACTATTCCCCTCTCTACCCCCTCGTTCAAGGCTACAAGAGTTGTTTCACGTGGTCTACCATAAGGATCCTGCCTCAGTCCTACTCTTTGTAATATTTACACTATTTCTGTTGCTTCTCTTTCTACGAACTCCTCTTCCTTATTCTTTTTCGATGGGATTCTTCTTTTTTCCTGATCTTGTGATATTGTAGACGCAACGGAAAAAGTCAATTCGTCTCTAGTTACATTGGAACAATCTCTTTCCTCTTTGAACCTTTCTATCTCCCCATAAAAATCGTCTTGTATTGTCTTTTCTCTTCGTCCTCTTAACCCCGCTTTAATCTCTGTATCCTTAAACTCCATACTTATCCTGCGTAAGGATTACTTTTGCTATCTCAGTGTATTCCTTAACAGTCGTCTGTCCTTCTACGAACATATTAATTTCCTTTCCTCTTTTGACCTTAAAAGACTGAACCTACTGAAAGTTCTTTCCCCAACAAAATGGGGAGACGATCCTTTCCTCCTCATTTCTTTATGCAAATCGATTATCCGTTTTAAACTCGATTACAATTCCTTTATCTACGGCTGTGCCTCAAAACCACTTTTTTCCAAGATGGATATAATCCAAAATTCTTGTATTCGTCTTTGCCTTGGTTCTCTTTGATCTTCTCCAGTACCAACAATTCTCGCTCAGTCAAATTCGCCTCCCCTTTCCATCCGCAGATCTTATTTAAGATACCGTTTCTTGTGTAAACGCTTACCGTTTTTTTTTTTTGTTTCTTTTGTATAAATTCATCAACATAGACATTGGGCCAAGAACAATGGAACAGAGGGGCAAAGAGAGACTCAAATACTTACACGATCAGAGATAGCCGACAGAAAAGAATTAAGAGCTAGGATAACAGAAAGAGAAGGAAGGGAGAGAATGAATGAAGCACAGTATGGAGTGGGAATACCGATTTGTAAAAGGAAGGAATAAAAAGAAGCTTGTTCAGTTGAATGCGACGAACAACCGAATATTATATGATTAGGATCACAAATAAATTGATTGCCGGAGGCGTGCAATGGACAATAAGGAGAAGGCACGAGAGAATAACGAAAAAGCGACGAAGGGAGCCGCAGGCGGCAAATTCCGGAGAGGTTGGAGTGGCGCATAGGAAGAAAGTTAAAAAACCAGCGGAAGCGAGGAAGGGAAGGTTGTATAGACAAGAAAAGTCAACTAACTCATTTCCTTCGATGCTTACCATTATCATCCTCTAGACTTATTCCGGTCCTTATTTACGTGATTTCAGATTTTTTTTTTTTTGCACACCCCTCTAGATATCTTCTAAATATGTATATATATATATATAAGAAAAAAAGAAAATCCTATAAAATCCGAGCTCTTAATTTTAATATTAACACGCTCCCCAAAGTCACCAAAGTTTTAAAAGGAAAATACATGCAATTTTTTTCCATAACGCTTATAAAAATTATAACTCCGGTAAAAATTGATGAATCAGTTTGAAATTTAGTACAGTTGTAGCTTATACTATTGGGTACAATCCTTAAAAATTTCAATTTTTAAAATTTATTACTTCCTTATATATCAAATCAATAAATATGAAAAAAAAATTCTTGATATGTAAGGAAGTAATGAATTTAAAAATTTGAAATTTTCAAGGATTGTTCCCAATACTGTACTAAATTTAAAAGTGATTCTTCAATTTTTGCCGGAGTTATAATTTTTGTAAGCGTTATGGAAAAAAATTGCATGTATGTTCCTTTTAGAACTTTGGTAACTTTTGGAGGTGTAAGATTTTACAGGAATTTATTTTTATATATTTAGAAGACATTTAACCCAGCCTGAAATATTGGGTATCAGAGAAATCTGGAAAAGTAAAGGCGGCCGAGAGTAAGGAACTGTTACTCTCATTAATACCGTTGGACTTAGTACATTGTGAACCTCAACTATCGAAGGTATGAGAGTCCCTTACTTTAATTTTTTAGGGGGTGGGCAAAAAAAAATTTCGAAATCGTATAAATAAGAACTACCCTAATGTATATATATATACTGACTTCGGGATTTACTCTAAAAATTTAATAAAAAAATGCGCCATAAAGTAAAAAATAATTAGTACAGTTAAATATACTCTTCAAGGAGGATCTTTATTCGTGAACAACATTAATGCTTCTTGGAGTAGCCGGGAAAAATTCTAATTGCGACAGTAATTACAACGCTGTTTACTACATGTTTCCAGTGCTTGACTTACGAAAAAAACCAAATTATTTTTTATTCCTATTTAATACGGTCGCTAATTATTATTATAATTTGTATTTCGCGCCGTCTTCACTAAGTACACTAATGTTGTTTATATCATAATATCACATTATACATACATACGTTACTATAAAATATATTATCCGTTGCCGAATAATTATTACTTTTTGCGGTAGTTTTATTAAATTTGTGGAGTAAATCGGTGTCGCCAGTGTTTCCTTTTTTTTTTTTTTTTTTTTTTAGTATCTGTAAAGGTCTACATTTTTAGCGGTTTATCCGTGTGAAAATTAATTTGTAGGGCTGGTTTAATTTAATTTTATTGTTAATTATTTTTAAAATTTTTAATTGTCGATTATTAGTTTCCCTTTATTTTTTTTCACATAATATATTTATTTTTGCAAATTACAATGTTTCAATAACGGTTGATTAATAAGTTCAAATCTACACTAAGTTTTCATAATACGTTAATCCCATTTTACAGTATCTGATTACATTGTTATTATAGTTATTTATTTAAAATATGTAATTAATACCGAGATTTTTTAATATAAAAGTGTACTATTTTTACGATATTTCATTAACCGCAAATTCATTAAAGTTTCTACTAAGTTCATCTATACTGCTATTAAATATTATATTATTCCTGTTGAATCCTTGTAAGATGTGTCCTATATATTAAATTCATCTGAAATTTTAAATCTTTTTAAATAATCCTTAATATTCCATGGTCTGATATAACTTTATACGTTAACATAATATAATTTTCCCATATTTCCCGAAAGTTATTAATATAACGTTCATTTGTTATCGTTTTAAATCGCTTTAAGGGGGTCTTTCGTATACTACGTTAATAAATTCAACGAGTTATGTTCATTTTATTTTTAATGGAAAATAGAGACTTACACAATTTGCCCATTTTTCACTTCTTTCTCGGTTTCTCTGCACTCTGTTGTCCTCACCATCCTTCCACTTGTAACTTTATAGGTGACGCTGATCAACATTTTATTCGAATGCTCTTGCATCCATTCCAAACGTTTCTCTTTCTATTCTTCCCTTTCGCTAGTTGGTTTCCCAGCTCCCTACTGCGCATTTTTCTGTCTCTCCTTACCTTCCTCTCGGGTTATTCTGGCCCTTGAGTTTTCTTTATCCTCCAATATTCGTTTCGTTCATTTTAGCAAACCCCCTCCAACAATAACGACAACAACAACAACAACAACAACAAAAAATACGGGTGCGTGTATCAGTGTGTACACGAGCAAGAAGTGACACTTATACAGGTTATACACACTTTTTTATGTATTTTATTCGATGCTTGAAAAGAGGTCTTTTTTGGGGGGCTCCAAATAAATTTAAGTTAATTATCAAATGTATAATATAATATATTGCACTCGTTATAAGCATTTTATCGCGCATTTAATACGAACGTAATCAGCTATTTGAATAAACAAAAACATTAAATAAAACACTTGTAGTAAAGTAAATGCTAATTAAACATTTTCCTTCTCCATTTTAATCATATAATACATTATATTATAATTTTCATTTTGACACTTATACATACTTACACACACACACGCACACACACAAATACATACCTTACGTTTAACGCGTAACGCGTAACCAAAATTTGTCCCTACCGCGCGATAAAATGTTTCACTTCAAAAAAAAAAAAAAAAAACAAAAAACGATTGTTATTTATTACGTAAACATAATTTATATTCGTATATTTTTTGTATAAAGTTTACTTTATTTACACGTTTATTTGTGTAGTTTATTATTCAAAAATATGACGTTTTCCGAAGAAAATATTAATTGACAAAAACTATTTGATAATAATAATAATAATAATCATAAATGTAATAAATCCATTGCCGTCTGCCGATACACGTACACTATAATGTACGATGTATGTTAACCAAGAATATTTGATAATAAGTACAATTATTCGCAATATGTCGGGAGAAAAAAAAAAAAAAACAGCTACAGATTATGTGATTAAACAATCTCTTTAATATTAACCAAGTTTTACGAATTATCAAGTAAATTACAGTTAACTCAAAATTATCATTTAACCGATAAAAAATTAACGGAAATGTCCATACATCGAGCGCATCTTATTACAGAGACCGGAAAGTTTAAATGACCGGGGTTAAAATTCTTCGAAAAGAGTAACACTAGAGATTACGAAAAAGTCTACAAAGAAACGAAGTCGATAAATATAATAGTGCGACGCATTGCTTACTACTTTTATGATTGAAGAAAAATCACCATGAAAGAGAGAAAGATCGCGGTTTCTTCGGGCAACCGACCAGATAACGAGAAGAATAACATCGTGTACGGAAATCGAGGATTCTAATGCAGAAACTCCTCGGCTACGACTGCGGCGACAAGAGCAAGAGATTTTAATGCAAGGTAGAAGAAGGTTGATGAAACACAACCTACCTGCCTATGGTATACAATAATTATCTACAAAAAAAAAAAAAAAAAAAAAAAGTTTTAAATCCAATTTTGCACGGTCCTATTCTAATTTATTACAATAGTTGACAGTCTCTTCTTTCGCGACCTAGACGTAACTATCCTAAAATTTTAAATACATCGCACGATTAAGGAGTTGATGTAGAATGTTTCTGTAAGTTTTTTCGAATTGGATAATCGTATTTGTTTATAATTTTCTATACGCGTATGTGTTCCCAAAATTAAAAAAATATTAAATTATCGATCTTCTCGGTCCGACTGGCAAATAAGCAATTTTACATATACTTCGCGTATAACATTGGAATTTGAAAATTTTCAGAAGCAGCCAATGACCGCAAAAGCAGTTTCGTTCCTCTGTAAAGTTCCGAATTTGTTTTACTATTTCTTTTTGAATAAATTCGATTATTGACCAGTTAAATAATATATAAGTAGACCATCGATACAATTCCTCTAGAGTACTCTTGCTTCTTGTTACCCTATCTTTTCTTTGCATCTCATTTAATAAATCGCCTTTTTAGAATTTGCGCCATTCACGATCGCGCTTTTAATATCCCCTTCCCAGAAGACCAGTAGAGTTCATTACATCATAATAATATACGAAATGTGTTCTTTTCGCGGGGAAACTTACTCTCCCTACGTAATTAGTAATACTCGGATATACACGCGCAAGTTCCTTTTGCCGATTCCAGCAAATACATCTTCGCCACTAATTGATTCCTGTGAAAATTACTTTTAAAGGTCCCGTTCACTTCTAGAGACTGGTCGCTTTTCGTCTACACAGTTTTCCGATAGAAATTTCCACTTTTGTACGATTTTCTTTCATGATTTCTTCACTAGTCTTTATATATATATCCTTCGATACCAAAGAAACAGACCATGTGCTACACACTCGGATGATCTTCAAATATCCTCGTTGTACGAAAGCTAAACTAATCATCAAATGAACGATGTACGCGAGTTAGAGTCTGACAAAAAGTAAAACAATTTCAGACAAGCTCCGCGTTCTTAATGTAATAGCCGCTGATGATAAACCGTAACCGCGTGTTTTTTGAAAACGATAAAAAATATATACGTATTTTACGCGACATTAATGGTATGCAATTGTCTCTCTTTATCTGTATCATAGAACGAATTACGGTCGAAATATTACGAATGAAAGGTCGATATTTGAAGAGGAAGGACGAGGGAAACAGAAGTGCTCGAAGAAAAATCACGGATGAATCAAAAATGAAGAAAACCTTCGCCGGAAGAAAAACGAATCGGGAAAGCCCAATTTTTCCCCGTTCACGGGGCAGCAACAGGTAAGTCTGGAAGTATAACTTTTAAAAGTCCAGTGTAGATTGTATTGTAAATCAACTTCACCGCTACTTCATAATCGGATGTAAAAAGTCGGATAATTAAACTGCTCGAGTTTTTTCTGTAATAATTTAGAACGCAGATATACCAAAAATCACTACTGATCTACAATACAAGCTATATGGAGCGCTTTTAACCGTAACTCTTTTACACTTCACCGGCGCTCAGAGTCACTTGTATTATTAGATCTACCTCCGTTTTTTTCACGGGAATGATATATATGAACACCAGCTTTTCAAGTCTAGACTTTCTATCAAAAAAAAAAAAAATCTGCCTATATTCTTAATCGGGGGGAGGGGGGGGGGGTGAGTCTTCATTAAAATAGTCTCGGAAAGTCCGACCTTTTATAACGGCATTAATACCGAGTAATCGAATAATGAGATCCTCAGGACATCGGACGATACACGGGGGCTGCCTTTTTGGTCCCTTCACTCAACTACTTTGAATCGTATAAACTGCCATCTTCTGTCCTATATTTACCGTAGAGTACAAAGCTTTCCTTCGTGCTATCCGATACATCACTCTATGGTTCTAATAAATTTCTGCTAGTCTCGGATTGTAATGGTGTGCTACTGCCCAGCTCCTCTCTTCTTCCTCGTCGTTCCACAGACTTCATAATTCTCTTGATTCGTTCTCTTGTCACTAAAGCGCTCGTGTTCGGTACAAATCGATTTTTTATGGAACCTCTGTCATGTTGACATCGAGGGTAGTGAACTGACTGATTCATTAGCTCGATCTGCCGTTCAATTTTCTTCTTCTAATCTTAATGTTCTTTCCAGGAAGTGTTATCGTGGACGATGGCACGATATTTATCCCTTATTATTCTCTAATCCTAAATCCTTTTATCTTAATATTCAAACTCATCCTCCTCCTTGTCTTCATCTTTCGCGCCTGCAAGCTTCGCCTTGACCATAGTCGTCCTCTTTTTGGTTTTTTTCTGTGTCCTCTTTTCCCTTTTGTTCTTTCCATGCTGATGATTGTAGTTTATTCTGCGATATCACATCTTCTTCGAATGCGTATCTCTATATCCATAGAACAGTCCCACTTTTATAGACAACTCCTGAATCTTGGTTTGCCTACTCCATATCGTTTATTCTTTCACTATTCCTATTATATAGTAGCGCGGTTTATTTCTTCTCTCTCTCTCTCTCTCTCTCTTAGCATTCAATTCTAATTCGTTTCTCCCTTTCTCCCTCACACGAATATAATCTAATGCTGGGTAAATCCCTAGGCTAGCGACTCCCCTCCAAAAAACAAGAGATCCGTAAGGGAAAAAAGTTGAACGCCACGTTTTTTAAATTTTACCACGAGGCTTTTAAAAAACGTATCTAGATGACCGCGTACAAATGGTACCGCTAAATGCGAAGACCTGCAGAACTATTCAAAATTATCGGCTGCTATAAAGACATAAGCTACGATGCAGGTATCCCAAATCCCAGCCGTTTGTTTTAAATAAATCCCAGTTTACTGATTGTAATAATTGGAAAAATCGAAAAAAGAAAAAAAAAAAAAAAGGCTCCCCCCGTATATTTCGTTTCTGACTAAAGTGGCTATTCAGTCCGATGGAAGGCTGCTGGATGAAAGATTTAGTAGATTGCGGAACTAATTCATAAATGCCCAATGGATCCGATTGTCGGTGTTTGGTTTCTTCGCAAATTCGCGAAAGAGTTGTTGACAAATAATCCGCAGATTTTCATAAGAAACCCGGTTAGTTTAGCGAAATGGGAAAAAGAACCGAATCTGGCAGTAATGACGCAATGAAATTTGAAATTGATCTTATTACGCGCTTCCAATACAGACGTAAATATGTGTGTCTTATGTTTGGGGGTCATTTCGCGAGATTCGTATGTAATTCAGAAGTGATATCCTAACTTATATATATTTACACTGTAGATTTTATTTAATATTAATATTTGATAAACACGTTATTTCTATTACTTATTAAACGAATCAACAGAGGCACATAGACTTTTATAAAATAATACATATACATATTTAAAAGTAAACGCTGATGCGTCTCCAAGCCAATAGCTTCACGATCGCACAGTATGTATTAATACTGCGTGATCTTGATTAGCTTCGAAACACGTCAGTGTGTACTTTTAAATATATTATTATTTTATAAATGTGTATAGGTTTAATTTTATCTAATTTACACAATCAGTAGTTTCAGTTCGTGTAATCCGAAATAGTCGGATCATTACGCGCCATCCGAAAGGCTCGTCGCATGTGCTTGCATAAAGAACATATATACGATACGGCAGTAGTAGTGGCTTGTTTTTCCGTACGAATTGTATGATACAAGATGTGAGTTTGAGAAAAACGTACAGACTTCTGAAACTCACATAGCGGCCGGATGAATGATTATCACCGTGCGATGCGTACGTGCCGAATTTCGAGCTATTTCAAGATGCCTATCGCAGTTAGAGCGGATTATTAAGTCCATCCAAGTGTAGCACGAAGCACATTCGAATTGCCGGCGACAATATAGACGGTCCAATTCGGTTCCGTACATAAACAATTTGCCCAGACCATGATGTAAAGAGGAAACATATAGATATGCCGAAATAACCGTAGAAAATTGTCTATTTGGAATCGTTAACAGCGACTAAGGTACCACACAGTCGTGCAGTTCACCGCGATCTAGACTGAGAATGTAACAACCGCTAATTACGTCAACATAAATGACATATCGAATCAGTTTAGTCTGTGTGTGCCCGCCTTGTTACGAAATATAACTTTCTTCCAGCTATTCTTCGCTGGCCTGTCAATAACGCGGCAACAATGATTTCAAGAAAATCATGTACATTTTTCACTTTTATAAAAAACTAGTTTTTGCAAAGTGACGTTCTAGCGAAAGAACATCCCGGCGCTCTCCTATTACGCTTGGATACAAGCATAGCTTTCGCACGTGGATAAACTTAAAAGTAACTCAATTCATCGAAGCGTTCATACGACGCGAAATCAAATACGAGTTTTTTTCGCGTCACTACAACTGCGAAGAGTAACATATTCTTTTACTAGCGATATACTTAAACTCCTTGACCGGAGATATACGGTGCTACAGGTGCCCATCTTGATACCGTTCTCTGATATTTCATCGTGCAAATACCGAAATTTGATTCTCTTGATTTAATGGATCCACTTTTCTTTTTTTTTCCCGTCAGCCACGCGAATACGATGATCTCATGTCCGGTCCACGATTATGGCGCGTAAATTTCGGACTGAAATATTAAAATATGCACATTAATAGTAAAGACGAATATTTACGGCAATTAAATTATCTACCATTAAACTAATAGACAATAATTCGGCATCAGCTAAAGATATGTAAACGTGTTCGGCTAATATATATTACCATTAAGAGAGACAATCGCAAACAAAATACACCGAGGCTCGTACTATTAATAATTGCAATTTACACGCTGCGTTTAATTACACGAAAACAATAAAGAATATCGATATATTCGATCAAAATTTAAATTTGCAAAGTACTCGTACTCGCAAATTTAGAACTTTACAGTGAATTACCACATCCTACAAATAACTCAAAATTTACTATGTAGTTCTAAAAAAAACGCCGCTTTACCAAACCGCACGCACAAAGTGAAACTGTTTCGCTGAACCCTGAACGATTTTATCCGGAAATTGTAGAAAGTACATGTATTTTTTGGTTTTGGTCACTTTCTGTTAATTAGAGTCTATGAGTGGTAATTTAACTGAGGTGGCAGAAGCTCGGAAAATGCAAAAAGTCGGTTAATCCGAATTTGTATTTTTACGGAGAAAAAATTTGAGAAAGTGCACAATAGAAATGTGTACCTTCAACAATGATAGGGAACCGTTTTTTTTTTTGTTTCAATTTTTAGGCACATCAACAGTGGAACTTACCCAACGCAGAGAATTGTACATTATAATATAAGAGGAAAAGATTAGAAATTGAGCAGCAGATAAAGTAGGCTAACAAAGGAACTATATTGCGAGAGAGAGGAATGCAAGAGTAAAAGGGAGGCCAAGGCGCAGAAGATTAGAATACGGGGTAGAATAGGGAACCTTATTGAAAGAAAAATAACTCTCCCTTATTGCATATAAAGAGTGTGCTTTTTTTTCATGAAAAATACGAAAAATTTCTATAAATTATCAATGGTAAGCTAAATATAATTTTTTATGAGAATAAAAAGACAACAGATTATTTTACCCCCTTTTTTTTTTTTTTTTTTTGTTCGTAATTCACTAATGGGCAGTAAAATCACATAATTTATGAAAGTTCAAAATGTCCACGAGCCAAGTTCGTATCGCTGAATTAACTTCGCACCTGCGGGTTCCTTCGTTTTCTTCTTAATCACCATCTTACAGTATGCGGTTATCTGGAGGTAAAATGGCTTCTCATCGTTCTTCATTAATGTTTAGACCTACACCTTCAGTTACCCATTATGCAAACACTGTCAAGTGTCACGGTATTTTTCCAAAATTTTATTCAATTTCACATCGTCTTTATATAGCCGATATTCAGGAGCGCACATCAAGCTTTTTTCGAAAAGTACTTATCGTAACATCATCTCACGCTTTCCTAGAAAATAATACCTTTATAATTTTCTTCTAACAGTTCATCATGCCATTTTGCTCACAATTCAACGGAATTTCTAGAAGAAAGCTTTTTCGATAACATTGTTTTAATGATACCACTCCTCGTTCATGAGCTGAATGTTGGGAGGTAAAAATTTGACAGTACTCACATTCTAACGATTAAACTGAACGACGTAACGACGCATTATCAATCGATAAACTATCTTTTTGAGAATATGTCTTTCGAAAATTTCCTAACCCGGGGGGAGGGGGGGGGGCGCGAGTTCTTCAACAAACCGAAACTGTATGACCGCGTACGGATACTACGGTGTTCATTCGGAAAAATGGAATGCGCCTTTAAGATTGGCATAATATAAATGTTGTCGTCTCCAAATTCTTAATGACCTTAGTTGTCTGCTCAGGTCAGTCGCGCCTACATGCCACTGTTAAACTATCGAAAATGCTATTTTAGCGTTTTCATTTTAATTAATTCTCGCTATTTGATTAATATTAACATATGTGTATTTTGGTTTCTATATTAGAAAATTAAATCAGGCAAAAAAAACCAAAAAAAACATGGAAAAATGTGGAAAGCAAGCGAACCGTAAAATGCTCCTGATTATAAATTTCGACTACGTTACTTTGAATTGTGCACTTGCAAAGACTGCCTCAATTGTTTCGTTATTACGGTCTTACCGCCATACACGGCGATCACCGGAAACAGTCGATGGCAAATAATTTTGTGTAAATTTTGGCTGCAAAGACAAAATAAAAAAGCGTTGTTTCTTCAAAACATTCGGGATATATTTTTAATTTTTAATTTTTTTTATTTATTTTTTTGATTTTTAATAAAGACTTCTGCGATTTTTAAAATATTACCGAAAAAGGAGTCAGATTAAAACTTATAAATAATCCCCGATTGCTCGTAACTATTATAATTCGAAGTTAAATTCCATCATCGAGTTGTCAAATGATTAATTTAAAAATAAAAAAAATTTATAATATTTTTGTAATTTATCCCGGATAATTATAAATTCTGTAAATATTTGTCGACATGTCGCTCGGGACATGTTTGAACGGAAAACGTCACTAAAAAGGTTTCACTATTAAAACTAACGCAAATCGGAACTACATATATTCCGCAATCCCGTAATCCACGAGTAATATTTCTATTCAAATAGACTATTTTAAATTAATGCAGTGACAGCCATCCAATTAAGCTTTGCATTCCTCCCTTCCACACTGTACGATCTTTATTATTTACACTGCTATAATTTATTCTTAATACAGATTAATATCAGTTTCCCGATACTTATTTCATACGTAATTGTCGTTATGTCCTGCGATCTTACTGTTATATTTTCGTTGAAAATTTTAAGTATCTCTTGCCGCTTTGACTTTTGTTAAATTGCAGTTTTTTTTTTGTTTTTTTTTAGTCATTCTTTTTTTCTCTTGATTCTGTAATAATTTTATTCATAATTTATGCTAGCCTAATTTTTGCTGCCCTTTCAGTTACTGTTTCGAGAATAATCGTCAATCGATTATTCGAAAGTAATTCAATATTGACTGAGCCTTTTTGTGTTACTACGCGTTTAAATTTTATTGTTGCTTTTTCATTTTTGCTATTGATTTTAACCAATTTGCTATACTTACCCTTTACGCAATAGATATAATTAGACTAATATGAAAAAAGTTCAATATTACCAATAGTGTGGTATTTTAGCGTCATTTGGTATCAATACAATACTGACAAATATTACACAACAACTAAATAAAACATTACATATCATAACAGTATCATAATATAGTGTGCGTTAACATTGTTTTTTTTTCGTGAATTTTTTCCCGCGGCCGAATAATACTTTGCTTCTAATTATAACTCTGTATGTATTCATCTATAGTATTATTGTATTGTGGTATTGACCGATATGCAACGTCTAAATAATAACTTACTAGCAATTGTAATGAACTTGGTTAATAATAAAAATTGTTTTTCTTTTGAATGAAATACAATACTTTCGAATTATAACGAGATAAATGTTTACTCGGGAGTTTGCTAATAATATACGTTCGTACGAAATAATTCTACAAAATTTCATTACTAATAAAATTTAAAAACCAACGTAACAATTTCATAATATACTCTCAGCTATTAATAGTTTATGTTTTTCATTTATATATTCGGGAAATTTTTTCTTTAACTTTCATTATTTGTTTATCTTTTTGGATTGTACATTGTAAATGTATCCCTTCCCGACACGGTTATTTCGAATTTCTAATCACTGGTTGTAATACGTTTCCATTAATCTCTTTCAATTATAACCTGCACGAATAGAGTTTTTTCGTTTTATCTGTTTCTATTTAACCAAAGACACACACGGGTCGGTAATGAAATATTACAATATTTTATGGAAAGAGATCATTGAGGAGCAGTTTTAATCTGTTTCTTTACGAGTGAAGTAATCATTCGAATTATATTCTATTTACAAATTAAAGAGTTCTTCAAAGTATAATTCCCATACCGATAATGTGTCTCGACTCGTATATATATTTATTATTGGCTAACAGCGGAGCTGTATAAAAACGTTAAGCACTACCGACAGATTTGATTCTGCACGTGTTGCTTTTTTTTTTGTTTTTTTTTTTTGTTTTTTTTTTTTGTTTTTTTTAAGGAAGGTTATTGAACTAAATCCGACATTAAAGTAAGATGTTCGCGCACGTTCGTCAGTCTGTCAGTCATATGAGAGTTAGAAATTTTCAACGTTAATCACCTGAAAAAACTTTTTAAACGCTACTTCGTAATCTATTATTTACGACGTTTGTTACTTTTCCCGAATTATAATTACCTTTTAACCCCCTGCTTTATGTACATAGCTGAAAAATCTTCGCCAGTCCGCGTTTACCAGTCCGTTCAATGACCCGTACACACTTCATTCGATGAAGTTTCAAATACTGACAGATATATTTTTGTTTTATATCGGCCATTTTTTCCCTGAAAATCTTTGATCGTAATTTTAGTATTATAGTAAGAGTTTTTAGAAATCGAGAAATTGAAAGAAAAAAAAAAGAAAAAAAGGAAGCAAACAAAAGAAACAATATAGTACGTGAAAAGCATAGCAACTTTACGTTTTTTTCGTGTGTGAAAGGCGACAGTTTCTAAAGCACTCTTACGAAATACATCAAAGAAACAATGGGAATTTGTAGCAAGTTGCCTTTTTTTTTAAAAATCTGGTATGTTCAAATGCGCGTACTTAAGAAGTAATAAAAGTATACATTTAGCACAAGAACCAGTTTAGAAAAATCGCTTTTCGAATAATTACAATCGGCAAAATCCCGCGGATTCGTAACTACACATTTCATACTTTAGCATGTAACCGACATGTAATTTTTTTGTTTTTGTTTTTTTATTTATTTTTTCATTTAACAAAAAGACATTGTAAAACTGTCTATTGTGAAACTCAGTCGATAAGGAGACACTGTTTTTTGGTAAAACGTATACTCTACAGTCCATGAAATCGCCAAGTGCGAACTACGGGGACAGCTGAGTTTGCGACACCTCGCTGTATTTATAAAAAATCTGTTAAAACCGATTTTCTTTGTCATAAAAGATATTATTAGTAACACAAAAAATAATAATAATAATAATAATATAAAACAAAACCTTATTAAAATACGTAAAAGGCTTTTACAGTTTGAAGTATTTCTTGTTTAATTTTTTTTTTTTTATTTTAAAAATAAGCTGAGGGTCTCACAGGTATGCCCGTTGTGTAAAGTGCCCAACACTCTTATCAACGTTTATTAAAAAAGATTACAACTATCTTAACTTATTCCATAAATAACAATATTAATAAACCTAGTAGCATTATATTTAAGTAAGATGTACCATATGACTATAACGAACATAAATTCAGACTTGGTACTAAGAATAAAGGAGAATTTATGTCGACTGTTTGGCGTTCGCGGATGATTTAACTATCTCTGCTAATGATTGTTAGTTAGCAACGAAGAAGATCAACCAACTAATAAAAGTCTCGGAATGTGTAGGCCTTAAAATATCTGTTGAAAAAACTAAGAACATGACAAATATTGAAAACAGCCCGGGTTATTTTAATACATGTGCTGGAAAAATAACGCGAATTTAAATATCTAGAGGAATATATACATACATACAACAAAATGAACTAGAAGAAGAGGCAATGAATAGTAGAATATGTAAATTAGGTCGTGCATATCACTTGGCGAAGAATGTCTACGAAAAAAAAAAGCAATGAGCATAGGAGCAAAACTAAGACACTATGCTACAGTTATAAAACCAGAGGGGTTATATGTGTCAGAAACGTTAAATCTAAACGAAAGAAAATATTAACAAATCAATTAGAAATACGGGGAACGGGGAACCCTGAGAAAGATTATAGGAGCCAAATGGAATGATGGGCAGTTCAAATGGGTTTCGAATGATAAACTATACTTAGCAAAATTGAACCATTGTCCATATCAATAAGGAAAAGAAGACTATTATTTTACGGGCATATTACCAGAATGCAAGCGGACAGGTTAACCAAGAGAATTTATGCATTCGTGAAAACGAAGAAAATAAGACCGGCATAGTTCAATGAATATGAAAAGGATATGAAATTAAACAGATGTTTAGTAAGGGTTTTATAAAACAATTGCGACCTCAATCTTTGAAATAGAACAAGTTAACCGGAAGAGATCGCTTTCGACAAGCCATAAAAATGCCTTGATGGAGGATCTCAAAAACAACCGGAAAGATAAATCATTTTCGGAAACAACAGTTGTTTCCGAAAATTATTTATCATGAGTAATCACTGTGAAAGCTTTAAATTTTTAACTGGAAAGATGTTAAGGAAGCAAGAAGGGGAAAAGATGTAAAATGAAAACTTAGTTGTTTAGCGTAGTCCATAGAGGCTGAAATCGAGGGAAAAAAACAAAAAAGAATACATATGACTACATAACATGCCGCGTAATACGCATCTATACACCGGTACATGCGGGCAGCTTAATATTTTCAGATCGAAAAATATGATCCTCTGATAGAAACTTAAAATCCAGGAAGGACACGATAAATCAAAATGAAAAATCGTAAATAGAGAAGCATTAATGAGTAGTAGCGAGATATAGGACGTAACTTGATCTTCAGTCTTTGCACCATTCCCGCAGCCATTCTTGCACCTCCTTTTTCCACCTACGATCGGGAATTGTACCGATTAATTTGACTAGCACTGAGTCGTTAGTGTTATCAATTCGTAGATTTACACCGCGGGGATAGATGTTCAAAGTTCTTCCGAAAGATAGAAACCTACAGATAAGATTGTCCACAATGATAAAACTCCGACTTGTAATAAATGTCTTGAAAATCAAAAAATAACAGAGAAATGGTCGCAATTTTGTATTCATTTTTACTAAATTTCTTTGATTTCCTCTTTTATGACTAAAAATAATCCATTACCATAGCTCTTCTTTAAATGTTTACATAATTATACCGCTTTTTTTATCTTTACACTAATAAGTTCCTATTTCATAATCGAGACGAAAAAAAAAAAAAAAAAAAAACCTAATACGATTTACATTTTTAGCGTATTTTATATAATATTCAGCCTCAAAACGTTCAGTTACGTTCGTATAAACAAAGTAATCTACTTATTAAATATATATATATAAACACACGTATTACAGAAAATTATAGTTATAAAAATTTTGTATTTTCTGTAATACGTGTAATAATATATATATATATATATATATATATATATATATATATATATATATATATATATATATATATATATAATAAAGTGACAAAACAGAAAATGGATACAAACATTTATAGTTCCAATTTAAAAAAGTAATCTATTTTTCAAAAATCTCGCTGATTGATTTTTTAGCAGAATACTTGAAATTCGATACACATGAGAACTTTTGATCATTATGTATTCGCTAAAATTCTTATTAGTTCTTTAAGACCTGGGGGACCTCTTAATGAACAATTAAATGAATCAACGTGAATAATTTAGGCCCGATAGTTCGGCTGATATACGAATGGGCCACCACCACCAATGTGTTATCATCGGCTGTGGTCGGATCGACGAAAACAGACAGTTCAAGGTCAATTGAAATTGCTCGAACGTTGCCATACTGTACGAAACGCGAGTACACGCAGCTAGATTAACGCGTACACAATTCCGCAACAACATGCAGCGAACGACAACAATGTGTTATGGGACGGCGGGGTATAAAGTACGCAACGGATAAAAGCTCAGGTTGTTCCGATGGAAATGTAGAAACGAGCGTTAAATTTTTGCGCACAATTCCGTGCTACGATTTTTGATTATCCAGAATGATAGAAGGGGCGAAATTCCTAAATGGAATTCTGGAATAGCTTTTTTTAAGAATAGATCTGAATCCTACGCTAGTCGTGCAGATTGTATTACGATTCGGCTGGAGAATACATTTATATTCTAAAATAATTTCTTCGAATTTGAGATATTGTGTTTAAAGAGGTTTCAGTGAAATAAAATAATTGCTTTTAAATATCGATAAAAGGAGGTAATTGTTAAAAATACATACGTTAACCACGGTACTTGTTAGAAATAGCAATGAAAAAAATCAGGTTTGCATTTTTAAGTATTTTTATTATCGAAACGAAAAGTTCGTTTTCAAACACGACGTGATTAATACTTTTTTTTTTTTTTTTTTTTCAGTTAATTAAAAGAAAAAACGAAAAAATAACTTTCTATAAAATCAATCGCGCAAACCTTTGAAAAATATTTCAGTCGCTTGACAATTAAGCGGATTTTCGAATTTTTTGTCACGACACTCGCAAAAAAAAAAAGGTTTGAGTATTTGAGTTGTGCGGTAATTCAGAATTTTTAAAAGAACTTTACTTCCCGCTTTATGCACCGAACAGAACCTGGCGTCATTCTTTCTCTCGTGTCAGTACAGATACCAACAATTATTTGTATCGCAGTATCACTCATGATTAAAACACTTTGGCCTATACCTCTTACTCGTGCGTTATTCTCTTCGCGGCAGGCAGGTAAAGTGCAGCATCGTAAGCACATGTTCTAACATTTATATTTCGTCTCCTTTCCATACTCATAAAATCCGCGCTCCTAATTATTCTCGTTTTGAGAGTTGGACATTGTCGGTAGCCTCTTCTAGATTTCCTTCATCATCTAATTCGGAATATTTCCTAGCCTTAAACTGTGTCATGCTCTTTCTCGCTTCCGCCATTTCTCTTAATTCCTCCGATCATCGAATTTTCCTGAATTCGTTAACATTCGTGGTTAAATAATCGGTAAAACACCTTCTTTTTCGCTGATACTTTTTCTGGCATTTAATACGAATTTGAATAGGGACTCTGCCCAACGAATTCGAAATATGTTTTTACACAAATCCCGTGTAGTTCCCGGTCGAAATAAAATTATCGCATTTGTCTAATGTGGTATTAATTGTGTAAGTGGAATATATACGAAAGAGAGGTGCTGAATTGACGGTTTCCCTGATTAGTGGACAATTTGACAAAGTTTGCCTACAATCATACGCGTCTGATGTAGAAACAACAATGGTGAACTGGCAAAACTTGTGGCAGAGGATACAGAGTTACACAGATATGAACATCGTTAAAACCGATATTAGCGGTTTGGCGAAAACGTATTATTTCGAAAACGTTTTTATCGGTACGTCGAAGTTAATTAAAAAAAAAAAATCGGTTAATCGAATAAAACCGATCGACGACTTAAATGTTCAAATTTTTGTCCGACTATTTGAATCGGAACAACTGCCGTAGCCTCGTTTAAAATTATTGCTGATGATGATACTACGGCAGCTGATACAACACTAACCGTCTAGACGTTGTATCCCTACCGGATTGAAGCTGACTACGATAATAGTTAATGAACTTGACATCGTTCCGAAAACCAGTTCAATATGATAATAAACTGTACAGAAACAAGTTCAATTGTTGAACGTTCCCAGTCAACATCCGTATCAATCAACGCGCTAACCGTCAATTATGATAATTACATCTCGGTAAATAATTCGAACGTATTTTAGGCTATACGGAAAAAGGCGTAAAATAGCGAGATCGCAGTGTCAAATTTCAAAAAAGGGTTATAGCGCCTAAAGACTTCAAATACCCCGGAGGACAATTGCACTCTCCTAAATTAATATTAAAACAGACGATTGATTTTTTGTATATGATTAAGTACGGGTGAGCGCAATCATCGAAAAAAAAAAAAATGGAAATATAATGAATTCGTGAAATCAGCAATTTAGAAAAAAAAAAAAAAAACTCAAATAAATCGGAAACGTGTTGGTTCTTGTTTTTCTTTTTTAAAAATTGGAAATTTTTCTAAATTTATTATATTCCTATTTTTCGGTCGGAGTTTATTATTACATTCCAGCCTCATTTAAAAAGATTTCTTTTCCTCTACCGATTTCAATTTTCAATACTATCATAGCCAAAATTTCAAACTATAAGCGTTAAAATTCCTTAAATTAAAGGGCCTAATGGAATTACAGCTTCTTTCATCCTTCCGAGCATTAATTTATCTGAATCTTTTCGTCTCCCTTCTTTTTGTACTATCTTTACGGCTGAGCTAATATTCTACGTTCCATAATTTATATTTCCTCCCATCGTTCTTCATCTAAATATTTAATTATCTCCGACTCCATGTGTGCTCTTAAAGCTATTTCCTCACGTTTCCCCTCCTGACTTTTTTATCCTCCGTATTCGCTCTCTCATTCGCGTTCTTTTCTCACTTCATGCTATCCGCATTGATATGCTTTCGGTCCGTAGCCATGTTGCGATAAAGGGTAACGAAACGGCAGATTCCTTGGCTCAGATTATCCTCCCGCTTCTATTTCACTAAAAATCCCACTCCTAATTTACTCCCATTGTGTGTAACAAGTTTCACGTTAGATTTTGGTCAGATTTTTACGTTTCCTCCTTTTCCAATCAACCTTCCTCTTAAATTTTTCCATCCAACCTAATCTTCCTACCCGGCCTTGGTTTTACGATTTTCCTTCGCTTCGCCGCTCCGTTATGGTCCCTATTATCCGATTACGTCTCAATCATGCTCTTCTCTTCCTTCCTCACGTTTTCGTTTTCATCTCGCACTCTCTCCCCTAATTATTCTCTTCATCCTGACGACGAAGCCGTCTGTGATCCCGACCTTATATATTCATTGAATGTCCATCTCTCGTGAACGAACGCACTTCTTTGTACTCCGATCTGAAATTCCCTAATCCTTATTGCACTTCGTATATGTTATTGTTTCCGTCGACCTCTATTGTTCCGATCTTCAGTTATTTTATCCTATCAATATCTGACCGAATCTACAACTAACTGATCCTTTTCCCTCGTGTCATTTCCGGTCGAAGATCCGTTGCTGACATGCTGAAACGGGAGGATGAAAAAAAACTGCTTTTTCTGCTCCATTTTTTTTTTAATTTTTTTAATTTTTGTTAATTTAAGCTTTTTCGTTAGTGCGCTTGAGCGGATTTGTGTCAAATTGTGACATCTCAATTAATCAAAGAAACACACTAAAGTCGTTTCTCTGCGTCCCTTGAACGCACGCTTTCTGCAGTCAAAAATAGAAAGAAAATGAACCAGAACTAAGCTTTTCATCTTTCTTCCTCTTATCCTTTTTCTTCTAATAATTTCCCTTTTTTTTCACTCGTGTTATCTTTTCAGCCTTTTATTAGCAGATATTTAAGTCTTGTATCGTTTTCTCTAACGCTGTTGACACATATGAGCTCAGTCAAAAATTTTGTCCGTTACGAAGAAATGCCGCGAAATTGCACATTGATTTTCACTCATTATCAAGAGGGTCTATCATTTCCTTCAGCCCACGGAAAAACAAAACACATCCGTTCATCATCAGTCGTTTCGTTCAAAAGACTCCATTTCTTCATCTGTTTATATGTAATTTCGTGTACCTATTAATAACTATGCTTACACCGTGGCTGAATATCCTGCTACGTTCTCACTTTTTCCGCTATTTTTATGAAACATTTTACAACCAAAAATCGCTACACATATGACAAATGAGAAAAGGAAATGAAATATATATATATATATATAACGTATCATCTAAGCGTGAACTAAAGAGTCCTACATGCTGGCAGATCACTTTCAATCAATCAATCAATGTTTACTATTATTATCATTACCGTTACACAATAAAGTACGAGTAGTGGAAAGTAGTACAGTTTAAGAAATATATAAATATAAATAAACATGAACAAGTACGTAATAAAATAAATGAGCGGAGTATAAAATAAAACACAGCCTACAATTTTAATAAACATGAACAGATATGTACTGAAAAAAGTAAGATTAATTAATGAAATAAATAAAGCGGAAAAATGAAACGCAACTTGTGATTTTAAAAGAAAGAAGAAAAATAAAGGGGTAGAAGAAAATAAAGTAAAATAAATAAATAAAAGTGAAAAAAAAAAACAAAATAGCAAATTGATGACCCACAATTATAAATAAGCAAATGAAAATAATAATAATTTAAATAATTCGATAAATACATGCATGTACACATTCATACACCGATTATACATACATATACGTACACACCAAACATAAACATGTACATATTGCTTTGACTATAAATCATAGGCGTACCGGGGGAGGATTTGGGGTTCAAACCCGTCCCGAAATAGATTTTTACGTTGTTGTATTGTCGCTTTACGGTCGTAAGATGCCTTTTGGTACCAGGTATTTTGACAGTACAACTAACCATGTATTAGTGTGTAAATTATTCTCAAAATGAAAACGAACAGAAGTGTAATCCTAATCGTCACGCATTTAGAACTATTGTACAAGAGATTATTAATAAAATATAATTACTAAGTAAAATCCTTTTTTCTGGCAAGTGTTTTTTTTTTTAATTGATCGACCCCCCCAAAACCGGCCTGGGTACGCCTATGCTATAAATATACATAAAATAATAATTAGCACAGCGACTACCGAAAACCTAGTTTTGCGCAACTACGAAAATCCGTTAATATCACTTGGAAGAGCATCATATCATCCTTCATTGAATTCAAAATTATTCTGCCAGTTCCATGCAGCAAGAAATTGTTTGCTTTCAAAACCTTCGTCGTCGTAAGACCACTCGATAAGATTCATCTTCCTTTGCTGAAATAAATTCAGATGTTGAATTCAAGCAAACTTATCGGGAAATTTCCATTTCGGGCGTATTTTTCAAGTGCGACAAGTGCTCTTCTGAAATGGTTTTTATGTTTTGAGAGAAATCAAGTTCACTTGATGTCAAAAATTGCCGCAATATTGCTGAGCGCGCCTTCATTCTGTTTTCTTCTCTGTTAATTGAGTCTTTTCTTTTTGTTTTTGTAAAAATTGAAGTTTTTTCCATATCCACTTAAAAAGGTACCTGTGCGTTTTTCATTCGCGAAAAGAGATTCAGGGAATTCAGCTTTTCAAAAATTTCGCATGAATGCGCTGATTTCATTGAGAAATCAGCATCAGCCAAAATTCAGAATCCTTCTGTCTTTCTCCCTAAAGGAAAATAAAAATTTCCTGCCGCCATTTAAAAGTACTCGATAAAAATAACCATCTGCATTGCTGTAGCACAAAAAGGACGAGTGTTCGGGTCCCGCATCCTCACATAAATTTTTGGAAAAACCTTCCCTTCAATTTACTACATTCGCCAGCGCAGGACTCTCGAGTGCTTGACTCAATTCCGTGTGAATAATTTAGTGGATCTACCATTTCGCATCGAGGACTTTGCTTCGAGTAAGTGCCTGCAATCGTTTTCATAGCAACCCCAAAAAAGATGGCGACCTTCATCAGTACGGACACCAACGCATTAGGCAAATCTAAATTATTTTCAGATACAAGTCATCGAGGATCTTAAATCTCGAGCTCCTCCTTGCGATGATATTTTTACAAAAAGGAATTCTACACTGTTACTACCACTATCAAACATTAACACAACACATGAGCATCCATATTACCATATTCGTAACCTCATTTAGCTATTCCGAATATTCCTTTTACTTTCTTTCAATTAACTTACCCGTTAATATTCCCCGCCATATGTTGTATTCTGCGACTGATTATAGGACAAACTTTTGAAAGCAGTTTCTCAGCAGACCCGCCAACACCATGATATTCACTGTGTCTACAGTAGCAGTCGGTAGGATAAGTTCTTCTAGAGCTTCTTACATTTCGCAGTTGAGCCCCACCTTATGGTCCGGCCTTGTTTTAGGAAGACGATGATTTAGAGTTTAATATTAATCTAATAACAATTAAGGAGGAATACAAAGGCACGAATGCAAAATGGATGTACATGAAAAGAGACGGAAAGAGGTTAATCCGCTGCTGTAAATAAAACAAGATGATATCACAGCGTCGCTCGATATTCTTTTGAAATAACAACTTTGGTGTGACAGTCAAACTTTCGCGTCGTATATATTTAAGATTTCTGCTGGCAGTAATGAATAAAGATGTTTCGTATTAATAATCTCGGTCAAATGCATTAGAGGATGTTTGCTTTTTTTTTCTGATTTAATATAAAAGTTATAAAAATTGGTATAGCTCTCCGTTATTTAAAACACGCGACATGAATGAACTGAATTTGATTCTAATACACATTCAATATTTTTTCTTTTTCGTTCGTATTCAGCAAGTTTATTTGGAGATATATTCTTCTGAAGTGATTCTTTTATCATCTAACGGTCAGGGGCGTAGCTACCGCCGTATCAGCCGTATCAATGATACAGGGCCCCCAACGTGTGTGAGCAAAAATTAGTAAAAATGTAGTATGATTTTCAGATAGCTAGTGTATTTTACTTAGCAATCTTTTGAATAGATTGAACGAAATAAGAAATCAAAATTCGTTCCATGCCTTACTAAACGAGTCCACAGATTTAGCAAAATAGTGTGTGTGTGTGGGGGGGGAGAGAGCTTAATGTTTTGAAAAATAAAAGACGGAAGATAACGAAGCGTTTTTTTGATGATCTAACAGAAGATGAGAGAATTTCAGACCCGGAATCGTACTTCAAAATCAATGTGTACTTTTGCTCTTTAGATATATTAATTTCTCTGAGAAGAACTAAACAAAGATTTCAGAGCCTCCGTGACCTGAGTAATACGCTCAAAGTGTTACAACCGGAGAAACTGTTAAATTTTTCAAACGAAATGATAAAAATGCATGCCGGAAAATTGTCATTTAAAATACGGTAAAGACATGTCAGTTGATCTGTATTAATCGTTTTGAAAACACGCTTAAAATCTGAAATTCAGAAAATTCATTCCGTTAAAGAACTCACGGAATTATTACTGAAAAATTCAATAGTCTCAACCAGTTTTCCGGAGGTAATAACAGCATGCTATATATATATTTCGGTCTGGTACCATTTCGCCTAAAAATGGAATGACCCATAAAAAAATAATAATAATAATAATAATTTGAAAAAATCAACTTGGCAACACGGTCACGTTTGGTAAGCAGAAAAAAAGATTACCCTCACGCAGCGGGGGATCCCTCGATTTTTTAACCGAGAAAGCGTCTTTGACAAACAATGCCGCGTTTGCCCGCTGCCAAGACCGTCCGAGAAATTGAATGATTGTTACCGGAATTTTATTATTTCGCTAGCTCGGACAGCGTCATTAAAGGTCGTAAGAAATGCCAAATCCGTCTCAATACGCGGAAAATCACCGCATACTGATTGCTTTACGCTATGAAGTCGCAATTTGTTCTGGCTTGGGTGTTATATGCGTATCACCGTTCCGAAGGAAACTATTCTTCTATCTTGAATATTATAAGTTGTCGCTTGTGAATAAAACAAAAATTTTGAGTCAGTCTAATATAGTAATGGATGTATCATTTATAAAATGAAATCGAGCAGGTAAATAATATATTTGAAATATTTATTGCAAATTACGCTTTACATGAAATGGTATTCAATTAGATTTCGGCAACAGAGAATAACACAAAATTGTCATCCATAAAAAAAAATAATTTTCTCTTAATTGCTATAAATTTTTGTTTTGTACGTCAAAAGTACATTATAAAACATTTGGTTAATTGAATAGCGTCTTTTTATATTCCCTTTCTTTTTCCCGTTTGTAATGTTAAATCGTGATCTTTTCGCAATTTATTGAATTAAGACATTTTAAATAGTAAAATAAAAGGTTTTTTTTCTTTATCTTCTTTTGGATTTGCCGAAAAATGGCGTCCGAACCAGTAAAATGGTCGATTCACATGAATATGAGTTAAGCCGAACAAACATAAAAAAAAAAAAACATACGTGACGAACATACATAAACCTCTTTCTTTTTGTAAGTCGGAAAAAATTAAAAATTAGAGACAAGTTTATTGACATAAAAAAATTAAAGTATACTATTAGATTAGTAAGTAATTTTTGCTGATTAAAGCTGTATTAACTTTAATTTTCGTTTATTAACTTTTTAATTACACCTTCTCTTTGATGGGTGATCGTCCCCGCTGCTGACAAATAAACAAATAAATACACTTTTTGCCTCTTTCTTAAGATTTAAAAAGAAAATATTAGAAACAAATTTCTGTTCAAAAAAAGAATTAAGAAAACGAAAAAAGTTATTCTGTTTGTTTTTTAACGAGGAACTTGGATAAAACTCGCATAAATGTGCATTGTTTTCAATTTGTAATAAAGCATTTATCCGTTTACAACTCTTTATTTAGATTATTTTTATTTCTTTTTTTTCTAGAACCCCTAACACTTCAATGTTCATGTCACACTAGACAGCAATAAGGCTTTTATATACTGACTGATAAGGCGGGTGGGATTTATACAGCACTGGATTTAGAATGGAATAACTCGCAAATATTAATCGGAGTCGTCATTTCGCGTACATTTATATTAAACATTTTTAACGGTATTTTTTCACTTCTGATTTTCATATGAACCTTTTTTGTTGTTTTTCGAAAAGAAAAGATTAACAGCGAAATCAAATAGAAAAAAAAAAAATGATGCGTTTAGTCTGTTTAAAATTCGAAAATGATGACGCGCTGTTGCCAACACGAAATCATTCGTATGTTTGTCTGACTTTTTTTTTATTACCTGAGTAACCGAAACCTTAAATTTAGGCGAATTGGGAATTAGGCGAAATGGGAAATCACCATATATTTCTGACCCTTCCGGTTACAACTGCCACAGCTGAAAGAAGTTTCTCGAAATTAAAACTGATAAAAAATTATCTTAGGACTGCAATAGGAACGGTTTTCAGACTTGTCTTTATTTGAACTCCATAGAGGCAGAAAATCTGGAAAAACTGAAATCGTCTTCATCTATGGATGATTTAATAAATAAGTTTGCCGAAAAAAAGGCGAGAAAAGTGTACATTCGATTGAAGTGGAATTGTTTGGATTAAATTGTAACTTAGCTCCCAGCAGCATTTATTGTAAGTAATAACTTATAATCGATAAATAATTATTTTAATTTAATGCGAGCCTTTTTGTTTCCTTCGTGAAAAACCTTTACACTTTATTAGGGCCCCCCAACAAATTTTGATATAGGGCCCGTCTAAGGCAAACTAGGCCACTGCTAACGGTCTTGATTATATGCAGTGATCGTATTCGTTGTATATTTCATGTCCTAATTTTTTGTTATTAAAAGAAGTCAAAATATCATGTATCAGGTATTATAATAATTTTACTATTGTAACGTAATAAAATAATTAAATTTGGTGGTTTCGATATCATTAACAAAGCTTCGTAGGTTTCAAAAATTCCGGATAAAAAGTCGCAAACATTTTTAAGCGCCAAATAAATATACACATTTGTACGGTGGAATGCTGGGCACGATATTATAGATTTAAAGGTGAATCGGTTTCGAATTTCGTATTATGTAAATTATAAACTACAGTGGTGACACGTCCCGAATTGTTTGACTAACCTTGTTTACTTTTAGAAGCGGTCGATTAATAAATTTTGGTCGGCACTGCGTATTTCGACTGAAAGCTCATTTTACCGACGAACATTACAAATCGAAAACCACTTGCCCCTTCTTCGCCTTTCGAAAAATTCTTATTTATTCATTTGCCTTTCTTTAAAGTATCGACAAGGACGCCGCCACATCTAGCTAATGAAGCCTAGTACTTTATTACGTTAAAATGCCAATTACGAAAATTTCATTCGTAACGTCAGTCAATATGCGGCCACTCTGTTTATTTGATTAAAATATCTCGCCGTAATTGATGAGCAAATTAATTTCAATATTAAAAAGTTCACCGTTGCGTCAATCACTGTTACTCTACCGTTACTATTAATAGCGATTATTCGTATTTTGAACAGTTCTTGGCTTTCACAACGAAGAATACGTGAATTATTAAAAAAGGGAACACTTACGGCTATAGAGATTTCCTGTTAAATTTACCGGAACTGAGTAAAGGAGAACAAAGGGGACAAAATGATTCATCCTCCCGGAGTTAACGTTCTTTTTCCTGATTATATAAATGATCACAACATAAACGAACTCTTACGCACATCTAATCGTAATTTTTTTTTTTTTTGTATTATAGTCATTAGCGTACAAAACGACGATAAGTTTTAATTAGTTGGTTCTTCTTCCTATCGTGTCGCTGGTTGACGAGTCGAAAAAAAAAAAAAAAATAGATACAAACTTTTTTTTTTTTTTTTTTTTTTTTTTTTTGAGCATGTCGGCTAAGGACGTTACTCACTTCAACGGTATGATGGTATTAATAATTATAAAGGAAAAATATTACAAATGGAACATACAAAAGAAGCTAACAAAGGAATAACCAAAGGAGACGGAAAAGAAAGGATGCTGTGAGCGCTGTAGGGCGTAGGGAGGCCAAGACGCAAAAGACCGGAATACAGTATCGCGCGTTCTAACAAAAATATTGTGAAATAAAATGTTCAAAATTGTCGCTCTTTTTTGTTTTGTTTTTTTACGATATTTTGCGATATTTCCTGTTCCGTCAACTAAACCTGATCAAAAAAAAAATTAAAAAAGAAACAAAACTGTTAACAGTTCGTATTTTAAAGAGATATTATCGATCTTTTAAAATCGACTTGTAATCAGGTATATCATGTTAAGCTGATTAAGGTGATGTGTGAAATCGAGCGGCCTTTCAAACATTAAAATGTCATACCACATCGATGCCGCTGTTATATATTTTTTATTAGTTATTATTAACATTAGCCCAGATATTTATTACTCAAATATCAAATAAATATACCATCTTTTGATGTCTTAAACAAAAGTTATTTCGTTTTATCAGATTTTAATCGATAATTAATTTTATTCCTACTCATGTGCGAGCTTACTACAATTCTCGATTTATTGTTCGGTAAATTTGAAAAGCTTAAGCTGTTTTTGTTTTCTTTTTTTAGATAAAAAATTTAACCTAATTAATTTTTTTTTCACCTTTCAAGTTTTTTCTATAGCTATAAAATTCGTAAACTGATATCTTTTAAACTGCTATATTATAAAGGGAAATGGTAACGCAGCTTTTTGAACAGCCATCGAGAAACGATTATTAAAGAAAGGAGATACGGTAGTTTTGATTTTTAGCAAATCACAGAATTGCTCTGTTTGATAAGACGGCCGCCGAATAATATAATCGCCATCTTTTTTTTTTTTTTTTGATAAAAGTAATCGTTCCGGTTTTGTATGACATAGCGTAAAAATATCTTATTTCGATAAACTTTCTGATATTATTCATTTCTACTGAAAGTGAATTAGGAATGCACGCACCTGATGATTTACCAACATCCGTCGAAAATTGTAGTAAGCTCGCACATGAGTAGGAATAAAATTAATTATCGATTAAAATCGGAAAAAATTAAATAAATCGAAAATTGTAGTAAGCTCGCACATGAGTAGGAATAAAATGAATTATTGATTAAAATCTGATAAAACGAAATAACTTTTGTTTAAGACATCAAAAGATGGTATATTTATTTGATATTTGAGTAATAAATATCTGGGCTAATGTTAATAATAACTAATAAAAAATATATAACAGCGGCATCGATGTGGTATGACATTTTAATGTTTGAAAGGCCGCTCGATTTCACACATCACCTTAATCAGCTTAACATGATATACCTGATTGCAAGTCGATTTTAAAAGATCGATAATATCTCTTTAAAATACGAACTGTTAACAGTTTTGTTTCTTTTTTAATTTTTTTTTTGATCAGGTTTAGTTGACGGAACAGGAAATATCGCAAAATATCGTAAAAAAACAAAACAAAAAAGAGCGACAATTTTGAACATTTTATTTCACAATATTTTTGTTTGTATCTATTTTTTTTTTTTTTTTTTCGACTCGTCAACCAGCGACACGATAGGAAGAAGAACCAACTAATTAAAACTTAATTCGATCGAAAATAGCTGAAATAAAGGAACCAGTAGACTGAGAGGAAAAAACACGATGTATGAAGCACAATATGGAGCAGGAAGCCTTAACTTTAGGAGGAGTAAATAAAGAAAGAATGTTCAGAAAAAAGAGCGGACCACTCAAAGAAAATATGACTAGCATCAGAGACAACTGCTTTATTAGAATGAAAAGGACAATAAGGAGAGGAAACCAAAGACAGAAACGACAGCGGGAAGAGGGCGATAAATTGTGATTATAGCGTAGGCGAATAATAGGAACAACAACAGCAGAACGTGGAAGAGAAAGGAATTCTGAGAACCAACGATTAGCAGGAAGGTTAAGTTGAATTGAGAGGTAATGAATTCTCGATATTTTGGTATTCATTTTTGACTGATTTATCGCAACACCAAAGCTACACATGTCATAAGTTCAGCCGCAAGGGGGGTCTAATAACAGTATAACAGCATGCTGTTTTTGCCTACAGGCCGATTTATTTTCTTAATTCGAACATCAAGAAGTTCCACTTTCTTTTTCTTTTTTTTTTTTTTATCGAAACGATATAGACATTAACTAAATAGCGCTCTAGATATTTCATGTTTGGGCCGGCATTAAACGGTGCGACGATTTTTTGACTTATTTACTAGTTTACACTTACGTTCCATTGTTTGAAATGATTTACTTTGCACTCTACTACCGTCAGTGATACACGTGAGTAATCATCAACGAATGTAGAGCCATATTTACCTGTTGCTGGGAAATTGTCGATGTACATACAAGCTGGGTTCTAACGCTGAACCTTGATGCACGCCGAGTCGAAGACAGGGTGAATCTGGGAGGTTTTATGAAATTAATCCGCTAGAGATAAATACAGGCCAGGACCAGTGACGATATAAAATTAATAATAGTACACCAACAAATATGATAATCGTACACGTATGTACAATTCTATACGGAATAATGAAACGCGCGTACATATACACATTCCTGAGTAATATTTTGTTAGCAGGATATGAAAAACAGAGTAGTTCGCCTAGAAAACAATTAGAAATTATGTCAGCCCTTTGCGATAACCGGATTATGCGATATGTTCGATTTTTTTATCGATACAACGAATAACGGAGCATAATTACGCACACTGGTAACATAGATTGCGTACAATTCTTAATTCGAATAATTTTCGCCTTCATTTCTTTTTTTTTTTGCATGCTGAAGGTAATCAACGCAATTGATCATGAGCTATTCTAAGTTTCCTAAATAACGATGAATGCCGATAGATGACGCCGGTTGTTATACGTTGTCATTTCATTATTTGATAATTTGTATTTTGTTACTATTATTATTATCTCTATTATTATTAGTGAGGGCGGTAAGCGCATCTCTGCATTGCTTTTTCTTTAGAGTTCTGACAGGATTGTCAGGAAGTCCGGTAGTTTTCATACGCGATATCAATGGGTTTAAATTATGACTCTGAATGCAGCATGCATTTTGTTGTATTACTGCTTATGTATCGCCAAAACCGAGAAGGAAAAGTCATTCTTGATGATACAATTACGAACGTAGTATGGCGCACATTTTGATGTCATTATCCTCATTGATTGGAACGACTGTATTTTTTTGAGGTGCGTTTTTGCGGCTGATCTCCATATATTTCTAAGCCATATTTCCATACAAGAGCTATAATCCATGTTATTTCTCCGGACTGAGTTTCGATTTTCTTCCTCTCAGTAGATATCCTCAGGAACAACTTCAATTTTTTCCTTGTATTAATTACAGGCAGATTCCATACCAGGCGCTTCTGTCAATAGTTAATCCGAGATATTTTACTGATTGTGCTCGCGGTATTTTACAGCTGTTGTAAGTGTAACTGACGGACATGTTTCACGTCTATTTGCGATATGTGATGATTTCCGTTCATTATTTTCGAACTTTCCAATTGGAGAGTCTAGTTCTGAAGTAACAATAAGTGATGTTGAATGTATCTTGAGAAGCTTCATGATGATCTTCGTGCTTGGCTAGTGTATAGCAACGTCATCCGCAAATGTAGCTTGCAAAATTTGCAGCAAACTGATATTAGACGTCACTCTTCTCTGCCGGTCTTGCAACTGCTCGGACGATGTGAGCTGCGTAATTTTTAGAATGTCAACATCAACTTTTTTTCCATCAATCTATCTATACGATTATCGACGTTTGCAATATATATTCGGTCTATGTGTGTATGTAGAATACGGAACATGAACTGGCAGCGCATGTCGATCTAACATGAACACTATCGAGAATCCTTTTAAAGCATGAAATAGTCTTTCTACTGATTAGATTACGTTGATTATCATTGTCTGTTCAATCGATCTGGCAGTTTGTTAGAATAAACTTGGGACAACGCAGCCTGTTCACGGCGATCACTTTCTTCGAGAAGGTGTGTGTCCGTTTATTCCAGCGAACATGATGACAAAAACAGACGGAAATTTAATAAATATTGATAAGTTACGTACGTAAATTATAATGTACGGTGTTCGTTGTATTTTCCGTTAGCGTGAACGCGACAACATAATAAGTACTTTCCAATTGTCAAAATCGGTGTGCGTGCGCGACGTGCGTAAGTGTGCCTGAGTGAACGAATTTATATTTCAGTTTTCAGTTTAAATACATGCACTACAGCGGCCTTATTGGCTGTTATAAAAACACATATACATCTATATATAAGAATATAAGTTGCATTAATATATTCATTTGAATAATTTTGCAAAAACTACTCCAGTAATAATAATAATAATAATAATAATAATAATAATAACGGTAATAATAGTGGTCAGTCATAATGGTTAAATTTTTATTCATAAACGCAAGAAAAAAAATTAAAATCACATGTTACAAATTTTTTACACCACTCGTAGTGAATAAAATTCAGCGCCCGGAAAATAATTTTTTGGTTGCTCTGACCAAGTTTATTAATATAAACGAAAATAATAACAATATCTTGCGTCCCGATGGATTGTACTGAAAGCAAGACAAACGTTAGGCAATGTGTCGTTGTGTCGCGAGGTCAACTTACGATTCATAAATAATTCAGCAGTCGATTACTTAAAACTGCCAATGTCCACCTTGTAAACAACTTATTTTGAAATTTCTGAAATTGATATTTTTTCACGATTACACAACAAATTTAATTTTCCTCCATGTTGCCATAGCGCGCTTTACCCGGTCTACTCCCAAACCTTTTACTGCTGCCAACACAGTTCGGTCGCGTGACCCGGATAAAGAAAAAAAAGAAGCGAAATACACATTTGTCGAATTCATCTAGTTGATAAGAACTATCTCTTATCGGCGTAAAAGTTTTACTAATTTTTAAATGCAAATAAAAAGATGGTTAATTTTTTTTCAGTTATTTGCTTTTATTTTCTACTACCACTTAAACTCATTGTCATTAAAACAAATTAAACACCACGTTTAAAAAATTATTACCTTAAAACCTTTACGTTTCGGAAAGCTTACACTAGCCATTTTTCTTTCCGATGATAGTGAATGTAAGCTTTCCGGAACGTTAAGGTTTTAAGAGTAATTTTTTAAACATGGCGTCGTCTACCGTTAATTTGTTTTCCTAATTAAATCCACCATATAAGTTTTAAATGTTTAATTATCATTGCCATTATTTTTATTATTTCTCAGCATACCGATTAAAAATTGAATCGTTTTGCGATTTCGCCCATTTACAAATCCTTTCATCATCATCATCATCAAGTTCATTGTCCTATATACGGACGTGGTGACATTTCGTTGCTTTTACGATTTCCTATCCCGGCCCATTGCCAGATAGAATGCTTCCAACGCACCGTGTCCAGTTAGTGCCTTTACTTGATCAACCTATCGCATCGGTCTTATTATACCTTCATTAATTCTAATTAGCAACCTTCTTTTGTCTAGAACTGATTTGTTAGTTCGATGAGCTGTCCGCGGTATCCGAAGTATTTTTCTGTATATTTCCACCTCGAAGGCATCTATTTGATCATTACCTACTTTTTTTGATAGTCCACGTTTTCGATGCATAAACAAATTGAGAAGATCAGTGCATCAACTAGTTTTAGCTTAATGTTTTTCGTTATATTCGTGTTCTTCCGTATTTTCCTGAGTTTCAGACGTCTGCGGATTTCTTTTTCACATGATTACTGATCCGAGGTAATTAAACAATAAAAAACATTCGCGGTGTGTAAAGCCCGTAATGTTCAATTTTAAAACATTCGAGCCTGCTTCGTTTAGGCACGGATTTTTATGTGCCCGCAAAGCCTCTTTGTTAATAGTATTGCATAATAATATTTTGCAGTTAACCGTGAAACTTTACTATTTACGGATTAAATTCTTAACGTAGCCACGCGGTATTTACGCGAGCGTTAACGCTTTTCGAAGTTGTTATTTTTATTATAATTACAAAAGCGAATAGAAAAAAAAAAAAAAAAAAAGATACAGATTAGCAGCTTGAGAACCAAATACGGGGGAAAATTTTAAATTATGGATAGGTAAAAAAAAAAAGTATCCCAAATTTTTTCGATATTACAAATTTAAAAAACTGTAATTTTATAGAATTTTTCAATGAGATTCCTCTTTGAAGTATTACTTCAGAATGATTTTTTCTTAAACAGTGTGTGATAGTCAAATAAATTAATCGAATATACTCGAAACGGGAAAATAAATAAAACTTGCAATCAACGTCAACGTATTGTAGACGTGGATTAATTATAACGGAAAGAAGATACCGAGAGATAAAATTATACACAAAATAACCAGAGAAAAAAATTATTTTGATGAAAGAATATCGCGATTTCGATATCCAAATGATTAATTCACGCGGAATTATCGCTGTAACCACTTCTATATGCCCGGCTATAAAATCTGCATTTTTATTACTTCATTTCGAATTTGACGATTACTCCGAGAAAATAATGTTTCACTAATAAGGGGATTATGAAGAATATTTTTACAAGTTTTTTTAAGGGTAATCATTAGGGACACTCCGAAAATTAAGAATATGCTATAGTCAAAATATGCGCAAAGAATCTTTTTTGCTAAGATTTATCTGGTGTTGCGGCGAAATGTATAAAATAAGCACCGTATTGGTGTTAAAAATGAAATCAGCTGATGGCAGTGATGTGTCAAAAATGCGGTTAGCAGCAACAGTGGCCCCCCGGATGAAAATCTCACAAGACAACGACGCTCTCTTTAAAAATATATTATATGTATATTCGATCAATATATTATATTATTTAATGAATGACTAAATAAACGCAAATAAAAGATCGGTCGAATAATTAAAATTATAATTGTAGAACGAACGACATTGAAGATTTAATTGAGATACAGCACTGTCAAAAACAATTTCCGTTAACAAATAAAATTCGCATAAAATACACTGTTTATGAAGTAATATTTAATTACCAACATTCCAACGCGTTTCGACAGCTTCGTGATCGCGGAATGTTTTTAATCATGAAACTATCTCTAAACGCGTCGGAATATCCTATAATTAAATATTTTTCGATAAAAAGTGTGTTGCAGATCACTCGTTGCTAATAATTACAGTGCCGTTGTTCTTATTGTAACCAATTTGGTAGCTTAACAAATAAATGTATAGAGGATACAGGCATATTCAATAAAATATTAGAATATTTGAAGAAACTGAACTCGCTTGAATTTTCTCTATTTTTAATACAGTAGACTCCGAATTATCCGACCTAATCAGGGATGAAGGTTGGTCGGAAAGACGAATAATCCGAAATGAATATTTTCAACGTAAAAATAACGTGCATAAAATTGAAATTAAATTATTTACTTATAAAATCGGACTTTGGCGGCAAAAAGGAACAAATAAGTGAAAAAACAATACATACTTAGTAATTACAAATCACAAATTGAAATTTTTTAAAATACAGTAGACTCCGAATTATCCGACCTAATCAAAAGTTGGTCGGATATACCGAAAAGGTGGATAATTCAGAGTCGGATAATCGGGAGTCTACTGTAATTAAAAAGAATTTTTGCGTAAAATGAAATTATGCAATACAAAGTGTATGTGTGGCGCTCGTTACTAAGAATATTTTTCCAAAAAAAACCATAAAAAACATATTTTACAAAAAAGTGGACAATTTTTAAAACACCATCGCCGACATAACTGCTGATTCTTTTTCTCGCTGGCAACGTTGTATACCTCCCTTATTTTGGACATCTCTTTTCGGAGGCCATATATAACTACTGGTTATTCTATACGTAAGTACAGTATGCACAAATTCAGATGATCAGGATACTCCTTATTAATAATATTGTATTCATTTTGATGGATAAAGAGATGTTTCCGTAGTTGTTTGGTAACTTTGTTAATTACCAGTCTCCTCTTCTATCATCGGAAACAACAAGAACGACGACAGAAACAACAACTGTTACAATTATTGATATTATTAATAATGAAGTACATCGGAAAGTAACATATATACATGTACATTAAACGTACCACAAAATAGATTAAATTTAAAGTACATGCAGAGTATTTAAAAATTCTAGCGAAGTACAAAGAGTACCCATTCTTAATTTCATAATGTATTCACATATTTCAACTTTCTCATTATTTAAAGAGTATTTCCTTCGAGAACTCTGCTTGTAAACAAATTAAATTATTGAGAAAAGGAGAAATGTATAATTTCAGCAAAATTGTGTTAAAATAGAATTTTTTATGAAAAATTATAATTAAAAATTTTTAAATGTAACGCCGATGTGAGGAGATATTAAAAAAGGCAACTTTTTACATTTAAACAACAAATTTACAATGATTAGGCAACATTATGCATCGGTGGTGTCATTGTTAAAATTCACTCACCCAGTAGCAGCAGTAAGAGCTCCGTGTGGTGTTGGCGTTCGATACAGAACGAAATTCGAATGCGTACAGATACACTGTGTTTTTAGAGAATGGGAAATTTTAAAGGTCGATCATTATTATTCCCTTAGACTGTAAATAAAGGAGAAATATTCGACTTCTTTTCGTACCGCATTCACTATTAATTTTCACGTTCGGTTGCCAATGCACTTATTGAAATTTTTTACACGAAACATCACTAACAACGAAATTTTTCTAATTTTTCCGTTCGTTTTTTAATCAGTCCAACTATAGTCAAACATGACTCGGTGATGATGAACTCTTTGCTATTACAAAAAAAAAAAAAAAAAAAAGCGATAAAAACTAGAGCATGATATTTTATCGTTTTCTAGAATAAAATTGACACTATAGTAAAAAATAAATGCATTTCCGGGTTGAGGGGATTAAAAAAAAAAAAAAATTCCTTTATATGTTCGGGTCTTTATAATTTCTCTGCCACTCTGTCCGTCCTGTCATCTTTTTCTCTCATCCTAGTGTAATTACGGATAATTATTAAAAATGTACTTTATCCGATTTCCGTTCTAATTAAAGTATTGTAAAGAGTCAATTAAAAACACTAATCAGAAAAATAATTAATAAAAAAAAAAAAAGAAATAAAAAACATGACAATTTATAAAACACCGATTACATTATTTAACTAATTAATCGGTATTTCGTACAGAAAAAAGTTCTTGTTTTTCTGTTAAGAAATTTTTCCCGTGTGTGATTAATGTTTTTCATTTCGCTAATATAACTACGAATATTGCGAAGAAAATGTTTTAACCGTTTTTGCGCATGCCTGTTAAATTTGAAATTTTAATTTAGCCCGAGACAATAATTTAAAGCGCGCAACGTGTAACGTAACAAGCGTCGAGTTTTCAATTCTACAACAGACTTCGTGAACATTTTCATCAATATGAACACATAGAATGCTGCGCGCTATCTAACGGCGGAAATTAATACTACAAGGTGCCGCGGCTCATTGTTCGGCGATTCGGAAATCCATTGATTTTTTATGTATAAAATGTGACGTAAAGAAAAATCGGAATTTTTAACATCACTAAGTGGATGATTAAACGCACTTCCGACTACGAGCTAACATTCACTTTTTTAATTTGTGGTATTTTTCGAATCTTCTTTTAAAGCAGAGGTTTATTATCGATGGTAAGAGAAAAATTACTTTAACCAGAGCAGTTTCTGTTCTTACAACACCTTCGCGTCAAAGCAATAATAAAATCTTCTTAATAGGAAAATTTGGTTTCTACGAATTTTTAAAAAATCCAAATAACGTGTGATTATGTTTTTTGTATCGGTGTCCGGTAAGAATAACGTTGTAAATTTTGATAATTTTATACAAAGCATAGAAGAGAAAGAAATGGAAATGTCGGCAAGAGGGGTCAAGGGGTAGAGCCCTTTGCGAGGCCAAAATGACCGAGTTTATATGTATACATGTTTGTAAGAAAAAGTGTGTCTGTCATATTTTGTCCGACAGCTTTGTTGGAAAACAGGCCAGAGTATTGCATAATTTTAAAAAATTATGAGGATTTTGCGAAAATTTATTGTAATTCCTTTTTTTTTTTTTTTTTTTTTAAATGTTTTCCTATAACTTTAATCTAAAGCCAGCTTTAAAAAAGAAGTTGGTCTTTAACCGACTAATCAATATCGATTATTTACTAAAGCAGTATTTCGATTGAAGTATAATTTTTAACATTTTTGTTTTTTTCTTTTCCTTTTAGTTCCTTGGTTTCTTCCACCGGATCTCACGATAATTTGTGCGCATCAAATAATTCTTTACAGACATTTACAGATTGCAACGAAAATGAGGATAGTATTAATGTAGTTGTAAGGTTAGTAAGTATTGTTAAATCTTAAAATTTTTATTCGAAAATACGATGTAGGCTGTAAACAAAAAATAATGCAACCATTAATAAACAGTTTTTTTTTTTTTTTTTAAATAAGTGTGGGGTCCCTCGAGCGAAGTGTGCCCGTCGTGTGAGTGTCCGGCACTCTTATTATCGTGTTTATTCAAATTAACAAAATTACAATACATATTGTCGATTATTATATAAATATCATAATGGTAATAAACCTAAATTTATATCTGTCTAAATGTATATACGTGTACGTATCATAAATACGCGCCTATGTATATATATATATATATATATATATGCATAAATGCATAGTAAGTATATCACATAACGACTAATTATTTTGTAGTAATACGATGCAATTTTAAAATTAATTTGTCGTAACGGTTCTAATCACCTTTTCAGAACGATGGTGTACGTTTTGATATTTATAGAAAGAAAAGTAATATTTTATCATGATTTTAATAGTTTTCTCGACGCATATAAAAACTGAAGAGCATTATTTCTCGTATAGAATTTACATTCTCGATAAAATTACAGTCTTCATCACTATAAATGTTTGTGTCATTTGATACAATTCTCTGTAAACATTTAAATTTTACCGTAGCAATGATGAGAAGGAAATTCAGCTAACCTAATTGCTTTTGCTAGTAAGCTGTGTAAACAAGAAAAAGCTACTTCCGGCTGATTAACTATCCTAACTTATTTCTAGAATTTGTTTAACCGAAATGTTGGTTTCTGTCGATGATAAGTTTATCCATCTGGTAACATTCAATTACAAGAATTTCAGAATGATTTAAATAATTTTTTCAAGAGAACATAAAATTTAAATGTGAAGAAGGAAGTAAATTGGACAATTAGGCTTTTTAGATACGAGGTATTTTAGTTAAATGTTTAGTTGGAATTATATGCCTCTATAAAAGTTCGCGTCATTTAGTTAGAAATTGAGTGTTCTAAAACGTCAATAACGAAAGGCATATTAAATTAGTAAGGTAAAAGAACTGAAAAAAATAAAACAAATACAAAACATTGTAAATAAAAATAGAAGAGACTGCACGTTACTTCGTAGAAACAATGAAATAGAAGAAAAAGTAAATATTCGGAGAATTCTTAAGAAAAACTAACACAAAGTCGATGTTCCCCGTATGGAAACAATAATTAAAAGTGACATTTTCATATCGCTGCTTGGGCTGACATTTGTTTCTTGTACACGCGGTAATTGTTATACCGGACAAACGGGTAGCAGAACGCAGTGAGAACTCGTACTGAAGTACATATGATCGGACGCTCAGGAAAATCAACAAATTTTTGAAATGTTCGGAAAGCTAAAATTTCAGCGAATAATGATCATTTTAAAAATGCACGCTGCTTAAGTATTGAATATAAATAATAATTATTTAACAGAAGCGTGGCTCAAAATCGTATCGTTGTAATCTAAAACGTCGACGAAATCAGCTTAATTAAAGTTTATTTTACACCACCCCGATGACGAGGGTTCGACACATTACGGTAACGTGATTTTTATCGAAAATTTTAATTTTATGCATAGATAATACATAAATCCAACTATATTTTACGTTCAATAATATTCAGTATTGATTACAATTTCAAATCCGAAACATTTATAGCGGCAAAAAATATGGAAAACCAAAAATCAACTTAGAAATTAAATAAGTAAACAAAAAAAAACTTCTGAAGCGTTCGACTTAATATCGCGTCGTTACTTTTCGTAGCAAGCCGGAAATTGTAGATATTTGCACCCACTTGCTTGTTCGTTAGAATTCAAATAACTTATAAAACAAGTTTCACATGTGAAGTGTTGCACTATTTATCTGACTTATGTGTGTTTCTGTTTAATCGAAATTTCAGGGCCAGACCGTTAAGTCAGAAAGAAACGAAATCGCACGATCCTGATATCATCTCCTTCCCGGGCAAAGGACAACTTTTGGTTTGTAAAAATAGCTTTTCCATGGATTAGTTGACATACACACAGATACGCACGCACACACACCAAATTTTCTTCATAATGGTAACCACTCTGTTTCATATATACATTTCAGCTGGAGGGATTAAATACGATATCGGGAAGAAATGGTCCGAAGACGAAACTGTTCTCTTTCAATGTAGTCTTCGAGCCAGAGGCTACGCAAGAAGATGTTTTCAGCTACTGCGGCCTTAAGAAGCTAATACGAATGGCTGTCGAAGGTTATAACACTACCTGCTTCTGTTACGGACAAACCGGCAGTGGAAAGACGCACACCTTGACCGGTCCTCCAAAAATTGTAAGTTTATTTCAGAGTTTATCGTAATAAATTCTAATTACTCTAAAGAAATAAATACAACCGGTCAACTGATGATCCTAAAAAAACAGGAAGAACAAAAAACAATTCCAGGTGAGGTTGAAATGGGACGCCGCTGTTCCATAATAATAAAATTCCATGGCATGAATTAACAGATTTGTCGACAGAGCGAACTCGAGACATTAAATAGTATTCAAGCACAATCCCTGTTGTTAAAGCCAAAGATGGCAAATTATATCAATTTCTTTAAATGAAAATAACAAAAACTGGGTCAACGCGTATTTTTTAGGTCGCTTTCTTGGGCGTTCTTACTGATCGCTATTACTTCTGTAAGATGCGAACTTAGTAACATCACATTTCCTAAGGAGCAAAGGCAATTCTAATAAATTTTCACGATCCAGATAACTATTATCTAATGTATACGCGGCTTCATGGTTGTTCCCTCTGTAAGGTAGACCCCATTTTCCAATCGACTCACTGCATCTATTATTCTTTTCACAATGTCCTGTTTAAATTTTCCTTTTTTCTCTAAGCCGAATGAGGTATATATTTGTAAATGTTTTTAATTAATTAATAACCTTAATTACAGTTACACAGTTATGTATTCTATTACTCGAAATTAATCACTATTACACAAAATACACAACGTCATTTATTGAACTGTTTTAAATAAAATCAAAATAAAATAAAGTAATTCATGAATATATTAAAATAAACTTGTCCGACCGGTTTCGTCTGTTTTAGATATAATCATGGAAAGACGAAACCGGTCGGACAAGTTTATTTTAATATATTTATGAATTACTTTATTTTATTTTATTTTGATTTTATTTAAAACAGTTCAATAAATGACGTTGTGTATTTTATGTAATAGTGATTAATTTCGAGTAATAGAATACATAACTGTGTAACTGTAATCAAGGTTATTTATTAATTAAAAACATTTATAAAGTGTACAATCACAGTTACGGAGGAAATCAAACATAATGTATATATTTGTATTATTCTAGCTAGGAAAAAAAAACATTTACACTCATCAAATCTCCCTCTCTCGGCTTTTTATATTCGAGTATAATGATGAGGAAATTAGCCTAGCAATGAAAGTTTGAGAATTATTCACCGAAAATCATACACACGAGGAACAGAATAAATCCTGTACTTTTCGGAATACGCCAAACAATTTTTTCGTTTTTTCTTGCGAATGAAGGTTCTCTATTTCGATTGATGAATACTCAACAGTAGAAAAGTTGCTTCGGATTGTACCTCAAAAAGGTGAGTAATTTTTCGTATTTTGAAATTGTCATAATTCATCTCAGCGCGGGTTCACTGGCGCTTACTGCAGAATTTTTTCGATATTATTATTTGCTGACACCATAGCAAGTTCATTATTTCGACAACAGGTGTCAGATTTTATCAATAGTACAACCTTCGTCGACTTTTCTTAGAAGTGCATACTTAACGTCCAGCGCTTTACGGAATTTTCAGAATTTCCCAAATTCTGGCCTTTCATTATTCTCATCTTCTTTACTCGGAAAAATGCGTCCACCTTTTATCATCAACTCGTTGTTTTATTCCTACTCTTTCGGTGTGGCCCACATTTTTTTTTTTTTTTTTTTTTTTTTTTTTTTTGAGAAACGAGTTACGTTCACCATTAAAATTCTCGAAAATGTCATTCCAAGAAGGATCTATTTAGCCAAAACATGTAGGTACGATAAAAAAGGAAAAATTAAATATATAAAATTTAACTAGCAGGTTTTCATACCAGAAAAAGTATTTTTACCGGTATATTGCAAATGCTGTGCTTTGATTCGTTTTCAAGCAATGTTGATTCAGTAACTTTTCCTTTTAAATAAATTCCCCATAAGATAAACTCAGAAAATTAAAAGCAATTTTCGTGACATCGAGATATAAGCGCTTCCTTACATATTGGCATTAGACGCGTGAAAATCAAAATATACAAATGTACACCTATTCTGAAATTTTAAAATTTCACTACATTCTTAGTGAAACATAACGAGAAACAAAAACGGGCCAGTGTAATAGATTGCACATGTGCAACAAGGGACTACAAGTACACACGACGAGCCAATATTGAAATACAATGGTAAATCGCTTTGAATGTGGGGATACACTCATTGCGCTGTCAGCTGTCTCAGTAGGAATTCTTGTTAGTTTTCCATTGTGCGAAGCGGGCATCATACTCAATTAGGATAGTTGGAAAAAAAAATGTTTAATACAAACATTATTTATTTTAGTAATAATCATTTTCGAAAATTGAATCGGCGCCCTGGGGGAATTTTCCCGGCCATCTGTGCCTGTGGTTAATCATATACAAATACCGATACTGACTGCAGTTCTTTGTAATCCACCTGTGAATAATACGTCAAACCTTGGTACTTTGTTATCTCTTTTCATGCGTATTGTATCGTGCTGCTGTTACGATAAATCGTACAAAACATGTTTTTGTGAAACATTATTCGAATAATATAATTATAACGTACTTGTACTTAAAATGTGCTATTTCTTTTTAATTCCAATTACTTTTTTTTATCAATTACAGTTTTCGAAAAAGAAAATGAACGTAAACTCAAGCGAAAATGGATTAGTGTTCAGAGCATTTATCGATCTATTTGACCTGGTAAAAGAAAAAAAAGACGTTCATTTCATCATAAAGGCTTCCTTTTTAGAAATTTACAATGAAAAGGTGAATTATTAATACTCATTTCTTAATTATTTTATCAAGCTGACAAAACACTCTGTTTCATTGCTGTAATTAAAGCGTATCCTCCAGAAAAGTTTTACCGGTGTGTGTTTAGTCGTGATTACAAAAACGAAAATTAATCGCACAATAAAAATTAATGTCTGATCGTCTATAAACAAGAAACATAAAATAAGAGCCCTATCCTGTTGTCAATGAGATTTAGTGATGTTTCACTTTAAAATTTGCCGGGAACTTATGTCGAAAACAGATACATCAAAATCGTACTAATATGAATTCACTAAGATGTGCTAATTGCGTATACCGCCAATTCTAAAGAATGCATTCACATTATAAAAGAATCCTTCGCAGTAAACAGCCGAAATGCTAAGCAAACCGTATTTCTAAAAACGGAATAATTCAGCCTCCAACCCCCCCCTATGTTGAAATAGCGGAATAAAATAAAAATGTTGTAAATTATCCAAAAATTCCACTGACTTGAGCGGTATCTTCGGTCATATAGAAGATGCAGACCTTAAAAATATCAGAAATGTCATAAAATTGAACTTAATGTAAAAAATCAGCAAAAGCACATTCTCTTTTGTGCTCTGATTGAAAACAACGCTGTGAACGTAAATTATAAATGTCACATGGTTTTCATCGAAAATAGACAAATGGTACTCCTTCGATGATATCAGAGAAAATATATAGCTCTTGGACTGTCGAGTTCACTTCGGCCGAGTTTTATACCAACGAGATCCTAGCGGAAATGTCCGTATTTTTAACGACATAAACGCTGGCTGACTATTTTGTACACACGGCATGCGTCTACATTTTTAAATTGCCAAAGTAAAATTTCCATCGTTACTTACATTTCCGTGAATTACTTTAAAAGACGTTTATAAAGTTACAGAAATATTCAAATTAAAAAATTCCGTCGATACCGTTTTAATTATGAATTCAATCATCGGCTAAAATTTACATATTTGACGCGTAGAACACGTCACGAGCATAACAGAAAGGAATTATTAAATAACTTTACTATTCACGCATGTCTTGTTTAAGCAGCTGCTATATTTGTCGTAAAAATGTTATGTTTAATTTTTCACAGAAATATAATAATAATCCGCATAAAGTCACAATGTTCTTTTGTTTTTTTTGTTGTTTTTTTTTTGTTGTTTCTTTTAAGGGGTTCGTCAACATGGACGTTGGCCCAAGAACAAAGGGAACAGAGGAATAAAAGAGACTAAGATCCTTACACGATCAGAGGTAGCCGACAGAAAGGAATCAACAGCTAGAATAACCGAAGGAGAAGGAAGGGAGAGAATGAATGAAACACAGTAAGAAGCGGGAATACCGGTTTGTAAGAGGAAGGAATAAAAATAAACCTGTGCAGTTGAAAGCAACGAACTGAACATTATATGATCGGGAAATACATTGATTACTAGGAGGGTGCAATGGACAATGCGGAGAAGACACGAGAGAATAACGGAACACAAACTATGCCCAAAACGCAGGCGGTAAATCGCAGAGAGGTTGGAACGGCGCATAGAAGGAAAGCTAATAAACCCGGTGGAAGTGTGGAAGGGAAGGTTGAATAGACAAGAAAAAGAAGTTCGTAGAAGGATAATATTAGAAGCTGAGAAGGCAGAAAGAAACCTACCAGAAGAGGAAGATAATTATGCGAATGAATCAACCAACTCATTTCCCTCGATTCCGGCATGGCCAGGAATCCAAAGGAAATCCGTTTGGATTAAGTGGAAAAGGAAGAGATCATGAATCAAGGAACGAATAAGAAGAATGACGTAGTCGGTTGAGTAAGAAGGGAAAGGAGATGTGATGGTCTGCAGCACACTTTGAGCACCCGACAGGATAAGGAGATTGCGAGAGGCCGGTGAAGATCTGAAATATACTTAATGTTTTGTTTTTTTCGTTAGTTTGCTTCGTTTTTTCTTTTTCTGTTTTTTGTATTCATTTTTCATACTTTTTAAATATTTCCTTGTTTTTTATCGTATGGCACAGAGTATCTTATTAACTGTAGCGATAAGTCGATAGTCGGTACAAATAATTATACACAATTATGGAATTATAATTTTGTAAAGGAACTGTGTTTCTTCCTACCTTAAACAGAATCGAATACAGTCTAACGGTGTAACAAACGCAGTTTTACGAGAAAAAAAGATTCTTAATTTTCTATTTAGCTAAATGCGAACAAAGTAAATAATAAATATACAACACTTTTCTGAAAAGCGTTTTAAAAATCATCCTCAACTTCCCTTATGTGAAACAACGACTGCTGTGTCGCGCTGATAATATTTTTAAAAACGTCTACAACTTAATAAATATTGGTATCTGTTTAACTTCTTTTGATTCACTGAAATCGTCAGGTTATCGATTTACTGAACCCTGGAAACATAAAGAAATCACTATTGGTTCGGTGGTCGAAAAAATCACGGAATTTCGTGGTGGAAAATTTATTTACAACTGACTGCGAAGAACTGCAAGACCTTCAAAATGTTCTCGAAGAAGGTAATTTTTATCGCTCTTCAATATGTTAATTCGCTAATTTGAAGCAGTAATAAGAAAATAATGTAGAATCGAAATTTTTCCTATTACACACGCGTAGCAAAATTATACCGCAGTATATACGATATCTTCTTTTAAATAAATTTAAATTTAAGTGTATTACGAAAGTAATATTGTTTTCCTCTTCTTATTAACTTACGATACGAATTAATTTGGTCAAAAAAGAAGAAATAAGAAGAAGAATAAAAAGTAAAAGAATAAGCAAAAGAAAAGAAGGAACGAGGAATAGAGAAAGGGGAAGAAATCAAAAAGAACGAGGCACAGATATTACCATGAAGATAAGTGAAAAAAATGTAGAGCTAGCAGCGCACATTGCTCAACCGCCGCAAGAAGATATTCCCGAAAGCGTGATTTTAACCTCAAAAAAAGACATTGCATTGACAGAATTAGAGCAATACTGTAAGATTTGAAGTTTGATGGATCTATACAGATCTGCAGGTTATAGATTCCTTTTTTTGTTTACCTTTTACGACAAGCAGGAGATGCTATGTGAATATTCTTTTAGCCATCGAGGAATAGTTTCGAGACCCCAAAACAATAATAATAAAAATTTTGAAAAAAATTAAAGAGACGGCAATTTAATTACGACTACAATAACAAGACATCAAAAAGAAAAATAGTAGGAAAAAGGTTAGAATTGTCTTCAAAGAATAATGCTAGTGCGCAGTCGTAACGAAAAAAATGAACTGATTCTTCCAGGTCAACGAACTAAGTATAACCGAGCGAACGTATTAATAGAAACTTTGAAAAAAAAAAAAGTTCTGTTTTAAACAAATACGGAAAGGGAAAGTGAAAAGCACCGAATAGAAAATAATTACTGAGAAATCGAACGAAAGGAATAAACAAATAAAAATGTGACAAGAACTCTTTTATCACGTACATAGCGCACCGAAAACGGCCAAATTAACTGTCAATTTTATCGCGAAGAAATATAAATCCCGCTATAAACTACTAATATATACTTTGCGCTTTTTAATTATAGAATTCAACTTATAACTATTTTAGAAAATAACGTAACTGCCCCATTAGCCGACCAGATAAACGATATTCAAAGGTCAGTAGTTTTCAGGAGCGCAACAACTATAAGAGCTACTTAAAAGTATTGTGGTGTTATAATTTTCAATTAAGAAGCAGGAATTGTTCGTCCTTATCAGTAAATAGAAATAGTACAGTTTACGAAATTAGATTCGACTACGTGCCAAAACAATGAAATGTTCATTCATCACGCGATTCTACTTATAAACTGTTACCATCGATATTTCGATGTTACCCCCCCATAGCTCTATGGGAACGATAAATTTCTTTGAAACGCAAAAATGGTTTAATATTTCGTAATTTTTCACTGCAGTCATTTGCATGATAGTATTCTAAATGGGTTGCAACAATACAACATAAGTACAAACTTAATTTTAAACGAGGGTGCTGAATTGTTTAAATTTGAATTAATTAAATTAAATTTACGGTAATTTAAATCAGTTTAAAAGATTATTTAAGCGAATATCAACATACATTTATGTTTGCGAACCATGTATAACTGTTAGAGCTGTTACGATCACGATAAATGTTCGTCCGTAAATATATCAGAAGACCAGTGTAGACTATGGTATAATATAGCTAGCGAAACTAGCAATAAGTAAGAGAGTGAAGCTGGATGAACAGAAAAGAGCATTGTGAATTAGTGAATAAGGAAGAGAAGGGGTGCCAGACCAAATATTTTTCGTAAAGTTTGTTATATAAAGAAAAAAGATGAGGAAAAGAGAACTTTCTAATGGGTCTTCTTTGAATAGCATTTCATTTCCCGAGATGCCCACGTGACTGAACCCTGTAGGAAATCTATTCGGTTAGAATGTCGTAAAAAATCGGAAATAATGCAACAATATAGGAAGAAAAACTGAATTAACAAGATCGAGAAGGAATCTTTCAGAGTTGGCAACTGTATTTAATTCACTGGGAAAAAAAACGAATAAATAAAATTCAGCGAAAAAGTTGGATCAGAGACATCATAAAGTTGAACGGAACTTATACAGTTCGTGGACTGCAAATGGATGCACAACTACGTCGTTTGTTCGCTTTTAGAAAATATCTGTGTAAAAAAAAATCCGGAAAAAGAGAATTTTCGATGTTATTAAATTCCTCGGTAGCAACTGAAGTAGAAAAATGTTTCAGAGAAAATAAAAAGGAAGTAACATAATTTATTGTAAAAGTATACGTAAGGAGAAAATTGGATAGGATTGAAGGTGATGTAAGAAAGAGGAGTGTTATTGAAAGAAAATCTCGCGATCTATGAAAAACAGAACAGGCGGAATAAGCGATTTTAGAAGATGACGTTTTATGATTCTGCTAACTAAGAAGAAAACACCAGGTAAGTTGGAAGTATGAAATTCAGCTAAAATAGTAGGAATAGGGGACGATTTGAGAAAGTCGGAAAGCGAGAATTTAAAATTTGATCTAATCTAGATAAAACGGAGTTCGAAACGCTACTATCAATAAGCAAATTTAGACCGCATTATGAAATTGTATAACCGGTGTAAGATAAATAAAAATAAATCTTTTCTTTTTTCAATATTTCCAGGTATGAAAAATCGATCGGTCGGCGCACATAATATGAACAAGTACTCTGGACGCAGCCATACCATTTTGACCGTCCACATTACATCGGAACAACAGGTAAATACTAATTCTAGACGTAAATAAATTTAGCTGCAACCTCGAACACCAACTACTGAATTTTTCTAAAAACCCCGTTTTTCGTAATTAAAAACCACTTCAATTTGAAATAGTTCCATTGACGCCATCTCGAATTTTCTATCATAGATGAAGACGAGATAACCGCGTCTTGGTAGCCGCTGGATAACGTCGCGAGAAAAGAATTTACACTATTAGCCGCCTATGTAAAGATCATATAGCATTAGCACACAATCACCTCCTTACCGAATCTCCTCACCAATAGGAAGTTGTTTATATTGTCCAAGTCCTATCCAACATTTAATTAAAGGCTGTGGCCAATTTTCATCAGCAGATCGAGCCCATATAATCCAAGAAACATTATTTGCAGCACTGTCAAATTCACAGTGGCGGTTGAAGTTGACAAAGATTTTGATTTTCTGACGGCCTGTGACATATACACAGGTACATTTAAGGGTCATTGAAAATCAAACTTCTTCGCCAGATATTGCAGTAGCCATTGCAGTGGGAAAAAATGCACAAAATTGACCACGCTCAGATAGATGAAACTTTTTCAAGTCAACTGGCCAGACCCTGATTTTTTTTTCTTAATTAAACGATTCTTTCCTTAAGTCTACAAATGACTTTTTATACACAGGTAATTCGTGTTAAATTATACGTACAAAAATTTACAATTACCTAATATTTAAAACCGTTTATTTATCAGATTTGAAAAAGAACTGTTACGGTAAATATATCTTCAATTACAGACTGATGTAAATATTCGAGTTTAATTTTTTTTCACTCCACATACACGACTCTACAACGTTTTAAGGAAATTTTTGGTTATCTGAATTAGTACCAAAATTTCAAACAGGCGTTTATAAAACGACAAAAACAAAAATTCAGAAAATGTTATAGAAAGCAGAAAACCCGTTTTAATCTTGAGCATTAATTTTTCCGTGTTGTTTAATAGTTGGCTGACAATAAAGTGTTCATCACCAAGCAAGGAAAAATTAATTTTGTCGATCTAGCTGGAAGCGAAATGATTAAAAAGACAAACAGCAGTGGAAAGAGTCTGGAAGAAGCGAACAATATTAATAAAAGTTTGATGGTTTTAGGTAAGTCAAACCTGATTACCTTAATATTTTTGAAAACACATCCCCTTCCATAATAATTACGTGCATATTATTATAATAGACTTTGAAATATTGCGTATTTTTATTTTAAAAAATTACAAGACATTGTAAGTCTAAAAAGAAAATAACATTACTAAAGTACATTTTCCTCGCCTTTTTTTCCTTTTTGCAAAAATAAAGTTTTTAAAATCGAAAATTCCTTTTTACTTTTTATTTCAGTGTAGGAATACATCAAATCATCGACATAGGTCTTTCACGGGTGAATTTATTAAATTTAGCTAGTATCCGATCGTGGACGAACAATATTTTCCTCATAAGCATCGAAATCTTTAAATGTTACGCATATCGAATAATTAAATACGAAATATTAATACGAAACAAACGATAAGAAGCTTAATATGAAAAATATTAAATAGTAGTTAGTAATACTCCATTACGAAGTAAATTAAAGAATCCAATATATAGTGAGGAAAATGGAAAAAGTGAGTTCAAAAACAGAGTAGCTATTATAAAAAATATAAGTATTTTCAGTGTCAGGAAATAAAACAACTGAACTTTTTAACGAACGAAAAACAAATTACAAGGTATATATTTATAGAGTATAAAACATCGAAAATATCTTGAAAAGAAAAAACGTAGAGTGTAAAAATTAAAAAATTAATTACACACTTTTAATTAAAATTTCTTTCATTTATTTAAAAATCCTCCTAATACTTCGAATACTTTTTAAGAAATAAAAAGAAATCTCAACATCTATTGTTTGATCAAAACTTTTTAGATTACAATGATATATTTTTATTTATTCTGACCATTACTATACGCAGTCCCCGTTCACATGTAAGAGCAATTGACAGGAACGCCAAATTCTCAATTTAAATATTTGTACAAGATAATTTGACGTCGTCATATAATATCCTTTAATCATAAAAAGGTTTAAAAATACTTTTATATTCCTCATATATAGCAGTAGCAAGTCTTGATTTTTTCCCTAGTACTTTTCTATAAAAGAAAAATGTTAACAATCGCATGCACTACTACATAAACAAAAAACAAAATAGAAGCTACTTTTTTTTCTTTTTTCTTTTTTTTTTTGTTAATTTCAAAAATAAAAAATTTATATAAGAAAAAATAGATGTCTGAATTTAAATAAAGAAAAATGACAGGTCTATTACAAATTGTTTTACGTAAAATTCACTACAAAAAAAGTTTTAACCACGAAAATCTAATACATCAAAATTTCAACTTAGGTATACTTGTAAATAATTTTAATTTGTTTTATGTAAAATTATATTATAAATACAATCAAAAAAAAATCGGATGGTCCTTTCTCCAGCCACTTTCTAGCTTCCGACTTAGTCCTGATTTCTTCAATCAATCATTTCAGACTTTGGTCGAATAAATACCGTTCCTTATACTCTAATTGCGCTTCGCACTATCTTCTGATACGGCACTCAGTTCTTAGCCTGGATTTCTTTCCATTCCTTTCAGTCGTCGTTCTACTATTGTCTCTTTAATCGGATTAAGAATTAATCATTTTCTTCTCCCTGTTTCTTGCTTTCGTTTTTTTCTATCTCTTTCTTCTCACTGTTCCCTCCACAACTCAGATTCTCCTTTTGAATGCGACACAAGCTATGTTTTCATCGAACGTTCGACTCTTGTTTGCGAACGTTACCTTTTGTATTTGAAAAATTTTTATTAAAATCTGAGCCATATTGCAAAAATTACGTACAAAGATACGCAGTAGCCAGCAGCTCTCGTGCGGGTAATAATAATAATTGTGGAACCAAGTTCTATTTTCCTTTTTGGCCGATGACATAGGAAATCTTACTTTGGACAAAAGTCACTTGTTCCGCCTACATTATGCACGCGATCATCAAGAAAGTTATATTTTCAAATGCTATTTCCGGACAGTTGAGAAAAAGTTGCGTATGCAAGTAGGTGAATAATCTTTGTACATGCTCAAAAAAAAAAATTACATTTAAGAGAAGTATCGATAGTATTACACGAAGTTAACAGAAATGCCAGTCGTAAGCGAAAAACTTTTGCTCCGCTGTGAGCAGACAAGAAACCAGCTCCTGTTCAAATCTTTTTCCTAAAAGGAGTTTCTCCTCGGTTTTGTTTAAGCAACTGGCGCAGCTAATAATAAATTTGTCAAAATCGCTACGATATACCGTGAAGTACATTAAAAGTCCTAGTCGCTTTTAAAGTATCCATCTTCTTTTCTTCAACAACAATAATTACTCGTTCCGTATCGGAAGAATTTCAGCGTTTATGAGTAGCCATTCTAAAAAAAAAAAAAAAATAAGAAATTTATAAAGAAAAACTTCGATAAAAAATATATATATATATTTATATTGGGAATGAGCAACTTTTATGAGTCTAGAACTGAAATGAATTTCAGTTTTTCTCAGCAAACCATGCCAAGTGTCATACTTCAAACTGTTAATTTTGCAATTTTTAAAAAAAACGAAATTTTTCAGTTACATATACAGAAGCAATTTACTTTTCTTATACATCAGAAAGATCATTTTTTTTGATAGTGCAATACAGCTCAAGTTTTTAATGCCTTCAATAAAAGAAACAAAAAAATAACATCATTTTTAAATGGCATGTATACTTCCGTATTTTTAAAAAAATGTACATTTTAAGAAAGAAAATTACCTTCTAGGCTGCTTTTTGGTACACAATGTTGATGTGGAGTACAGTAGCTTGGATAACACATTTCCCGTTGATCTAAATATAGTCCATATTTAGACTAAATTTGACGGCTCATATTTAGCCCAACAAACACTAAAACTTTTAATGGCAACATTTATCAGTACATATTCTTTGAAACACAAAAAACAGCATTTTTTCCCCTGGCCTGGCTTAAAACTATTGGGCCATAAAAAACAGCATTGGTATACATTGCTGTCATTGTTATACATTGATATGCATTATTATATATTGCTATGCATTATTATATATTGCTATGCATTGCTATACATTGTTATGCATTATTATACATTGCTATGCATTGTTATACAAAGCTATGCATTATTATACATTGTCATGCGTTGTTATACATTGCTATGCATTGTTAGACATTGCTATGTATTGTTATACATTGCTATGCATTGTTATACATTGCTGTACATTTAAAAATCATTTTATAAAGTTATTTAGTCCTAAAAACAATTTTCAAACGCAGAAAAAATCATAATTTACATACCCGTTAAATATTCAGAAAACTCAATATTTACATTAGTAAACACTTAAAACAAAACATGTGTGAAGTGTCCGTTATAGACTCATAGTTAGTCAATACTTTAATAACAAGTAGTTTCACGTGTTTAGATGGTGTTGTTTGTACGTGAATTTATTTTACAACTAGTTCTCATCTGTTTCTTAAAATTCCCGTTAATGGCTTCTTTAATAATTTCTCTGTAACTTAAATTTCTAAAATATTTTAATATAATTTTTTTTTTATCAAACGTTAATTACTAAATTTGCGAGCCAAAAGATGCTTTTAAAAAATTTAATAAATACCATGCGCAGCCATTGCTGCAATTATGTATGATGCATAAAACTTTAAAATTAAACAGATGTTAAATGGTAAAGCAGTCTATAATCTCACGATCGTCCTTAATAATAGTCAACAATGTTCGAAAGAATCAGAATTGCAATAATACTTGCTGCTCACTGTAATATAATTCACAATAATTCAAAGATATAATGCAGAAATAACATGAGCAATACTATGCACAACTACAGAATAACGTAGGAATTTACATTTGCAATATAGCGAAGTAATACAGGCAATACTGCATTAAACAGAGTCTACGATACCACAAAATGAATACACTTGTAATGCTTGTGGAATATGAGGAACTGGTAACAGAATTTTCACATTTAGGCGCATAGTGATTCTAGCGGTTCTTGGTGACTTTTCTTTTTCCATGTTTCTGTCGCACTTTCAATTCGCTCACATTTTACGACCTGAACGCAAAATTATCCACTGTCCTTTTTTAGTGAACACCTATTGATCTCTATCCTACGTACCAAATTACAGGTTTATATACTTTACGATTTCGGGCATTTCGTGTTTTAAACTCCCGTTTTGGTTTTTTCACGGTTCTTAACATTAGGCATAGACTTATGAAAATTCCGCTCTTTTAGTGAGCACCGTAATCGAACGACCTACCAAACAAATTTCACTACACGGTGGCTTCCACCAGTTTTGATGAATTCCTCTGCCTTACACATAAATATGTGTACGTATACTGCGTTTCAGTAATCAGCTATTGTCTAATTAAAATTCAAAATTATCATTTTAAATATCTATACACTCTAGTCAATGGCATGTTCCCCTCTTCCCCTCAGAGTGAAAAACAACCCGATTCCTTAATAACGATAAATTTACTAATATAATAACTGATATTCTTAGTCTGTTCGGGTCTTAAATAGTTAACGCAAATTTTCATAAATTCTTTTGTTTTTTTTGCCTAAAGCCATTTTATCAAAAGTTTATTCTTCCACTTTATGGCCTCAAATATCTATCTGTTTTTCTCAAACAGATATTTTCGCGCTATGTATTATTTTCGTTCCATGTTCGTGTTTCAGAAATTTTTTATGTTTATATTTTTCTCTTCCAGCTGAGGCTTTGTCTGAAAAAGCTTTCGTCGATAAGTATACTTTTAGTTATTATTTGTTTTTTTGTTTTAATATTTAGGAAATATATTATTCTTAGAAAGACTCTTGATAATATTAAGAATTGAAAAAAAAAAGAGTAATGGTATCGTATTTTTAATAATAACTGTAATGAAATATTAAAATTATAGGTTACTGCATCGCTTCTTTAAGTGACCCGAAGAAAAGAAGTGGTCATATCCCGTATCGGGATAGCAATTTAACCAAATTACTCTCCGACAGTCTAGCTGGAACCGGCATCTCATTAATGGTAATTGCATAGTCGTAAATAATTTTTAATTCGATATGCTCCTTAAAATGCATACATTTTCCGCTAAATATAGCTAATAATTTAACGAACCGCTTTTCTATTATAGGTATAAGTATAAAGAAGTAGTACCGACTAACAAGTAACAGATTGTTTCATAGCTACATATAATATGCAGTAGTTCACATAAGCTGTCTTAAATTTACCAAAAAACCGAATTCATTCTTATTGGTTTTTTTCTTTTTTTTTAATTTCATCAAAACCAGCTACACAGAGGGATGCCTGATGATACAGCTGTGGGCGAGAAATTACACGCTGATTTAAAAAACCAAAAAATAAAAAACGTCTAAAAGGGCTCATATTTGACAGATGACTCCGATTAAAAGGTGGAAATAAGAAATTAAGAAAGCCAAATAGGTCTTCAACACCATAAAATTTTCGTTAAATTACGCACGTGACCGGTTCAATACTGTATAATTCTACCGTTGCGGTCGCGGGATAAATACTTAAATAAAAACTTTCAAGATAATACGGATAAATCGTATCACGAAAGAAGAAACATCGATTCCGAATTATATTACCAAAACCTCAAGTTTACCCAGCCTGAAATAATTGGATAGCAGAGAATTATCTGGGACAAAAGTAAAGGCGGATAATCCGAAGGTAGAAAGGAACTGGTCCCGGTATTCTCATCAGATCGATTAGGTCCTTAAGTACATTATGAAAAGCTTAATTACACAATCCATGATATCTTATCAAAGGTATGGGACTTACTTTACTTTACTTTTTTAGACATCAGCACGATACTAATTTTTTTCCAAACTTTTCTGTTTGCAAATGGTTATTGAAAGGATTATTGCGCTATATCGAAAATTCAAAATGGCCAGATGGTTTCGTGCCAGGCCAAAAAAAAAAAAAAAAAGAATAAGCAGACATGTCAGCAAACTCTTCAGCAGTGACGAAACTAAAATTACCTTCTTCGCACAATATGTGACAAATTCAGAATGCAAATAACGAATTGAGATACGCCTTTTAATAAATTCGCAAAGCGGCAGGGGAATTTTAACAAAAAATAAATAATGCGTCGCTTAAGCGGCGAAACAAAACAAACATTGCAGAAGTTGTTAACGGTGACCGGACAAAAGCGCACACGGACAAAAGCGCACATGGATAAAAGCGCACATGGATAAAAGCGCACATGGATAAAAGCGCACACGGACAAAAGCGCACACGGACAAAAGCGCACACGGACAAAAGCGCACACGGATAAAAGCGCACACGGACAAAAGCGCACATCGATTTGCAGAACAGAAGCTAATTTATTAATTTTTCTGTTTTCGGCAATTGCATCATTTGCGAAAAGGCAAAACTGGACAGTTGCCCCGCAAAGAATTTAAAATTCAAAAAAATTATTGGTAATCAGCGAAAACAAAGTAAAAATAATACAATTTTTTGTATGATTCACTAGTCATTTTTCTGTTTTTTTTTGTTCTTATATGTGTATTTGTTTGTTAATAATCATAGTGTCTATTGACTATGACCGCTAGGAAGTTACCATATATAAAAAATAAAATTTGTATCAATAATGTATTCAGGGGCGTCTCAAGCATCCCAAGTTGTGGGAGTGGTGCATTACCCAAAATACCGATTCATGAATTCATATAATTTAAAAATATTTTTTTTTTATACTGTATAGCTTATATAACAAAATGTTATATGGTGTTTTTTAATGATTTTCTTTAAACTTTTACAATGCGGGTCTTTTATTTTTTACTTCTGCAGTCAAAACTGATTTAGATCGAACTGTGAGGACTAAAAATATTTAAAAAAAAAAATTTTATTAAAAGACATCTCACCTTTTAATGCTAAGCCTATAAGACTTTGTACTAATGCTTTACTTTTTCAAACAGTGAGGGTAACTTTTATTTTACACTGTTGTATACTAACCGTTTCTTTATAAATTGTTTCAACTGGTCTGAATTTTCTTAATAATTTTTGCTTTTAAATTAGTATCGAAAAATCCGCAACTCTTTGTTAACTTGGTAAAAGTTTTCATTATATTTGACACTTCTATATCGTCAACCGTTTGTTTGCTTATTTCTTCTTCATCATTTTCATCACTGTTGTTTATTTGACTCTTTGACCGCGGTTTCATTGCTGATTAAAACAACTGTTGCAATATTTTCGTCAACGTTTAATTATTCCTTTGATAATAAATTTCCCGATGATCATTCTAATATTGTGAAAAACTTGAACTCTGTTTTTATTCCGCAATACTTCAAACTTTTGTATTAAGGGAATTTTTCTTACTTTCATTTTAATATGATCAGAATAAAATATATAAATATAATGATTGAATGATTTAAAACTGAACAGAATTTGCTGTTAATTAAGCGGCTTCTATTGTATAATTCTTTAAATTTCTACAAGTCTGTTGTAGTGACCTAAATTGTACGATTCTTGGCTGTTGTTAAGAACTTCGCAATTCGACCATAGTTGCAGACAAATACATAAATTAAATATATTTGCACTTCCTTGTTACTGGGTTAATATCTTGATGCAGAGGGACTAAAAACGTACACAAAAAAAATCTAAAATTTATTTCAATAAAATAGTTTGGAAATTTAAATTATGGTGAAGTTGTGAAAGAGTTTCATGTAGAGTTGAGAAAAAAGACGTCAAGAACATTATGTTTGGTTTACTTGTTACTTAAAATAATCAAATTTCGTACTTTCAGCTAAAATTCATCTGCTTTTAAAATTCATTATTTTTAATTTCTAATATGGGAGAATTTAATTTTTTTAAATAAAATGAGCAGGGGCCGATACCTTCTGTGATTTTAATAATTTAAAATTATTTTTACCAAGAATTCTAAACGAAACGGTTATTTGCTTTATTATTATCTGGAAATGCCATTCGTTGTTGGAGAAATTTATTATTATGTTTTGTGGTGAATGTGGTTGATGGGGAGCCAATAAGTGGCCCATAAACGTAGGAAAAAGATGTATAGAAGAAAAGAAATTAAAAGTATTGTAGCAGAAATACAATTTTGTGGGCAAAATACTTTAAGGTGGATAAAAAAACATTAATCATTTGGCAAAATCATGATGTTTTCGTTATAATTTTTGCTAAAAGTATCATGCTTAAAATCAAATATTTAATGGAATCATTGAACAGAGAACTCAGTAATAAGTTTGATGTTACACAACTAATTCGAAGTACGGTAAAAATATTTCAAAAAATGAATAATGATAAACAAATTACTGCATTGATCAACTCTCTGGTTCTTTTTGTAAAAAATATTCATAATCCCGAACCTGATTTTTCAAATACAAAGTGCGTTGTGCGCTAAAAAGTTGTGATGAAGCCCTGGGGAGACTACATGTGATGTAGATTTTATAACATTCGATTTTAAAAAAACAGAGCTGTTTTTGAAGTCTTTACTTCTTGTATTCATGACGACTTATTTAAAATTCTTTCAATTTTTTAACCTTTTCGAAAAGTATTTACAATTCCAGTAAAAAAAATAATTCTTGAATCAAATTAATAATAGATATAATAGATGTAACTTTAAATTTTTGAAGGAACATATAGAACGTTTACATATTGACGTGCAAATGCTTCTCAATTCTTGCGAAGATTTTACAAGTTTTTTAAGTATTTCAAAAATTGCATTTAAAACATAAAATGTACTGCCTTTTGCATTCAAATCTGGTCATTTTATTTTATCATTTTTTTTATTGTCACCGTCTTGTGAGCATTTGAGCGCTGAAATTAATTTCCGATCATTCACATACAACCATAAGCGGAAACCGTTTGTTTTCATTAATGTTACTTTTTTCTTGATAGAATGTAGTAAATAAAATAAATACTCATAAAACAGTCAAACTGTAATCAAAGTTAAACTTTAAAAAATAAAAACGAAAATCGAAATTTACTTCGCAATTAATTTCTATTATAAAATATAACATTTGCTTCATTTAATTCAATGCATATTGTCCTTTTCAGGGTCGATCAAAAGTAGAAAGAGTTTTTCAAGTTTAAATAAAATACATACTTTTAAAGTCGGACTCATTAAATTCGGAGATTTTATATTTTAATTAAAGATTTTATAATATGCTTATTGCTGTTTTCAAATTCTGCCCATTTTAAAATTTTTTTATTAATTTCAATAAAATATATATTTTTTTTTTTTTTTTTTTTTTTTAAATAATTTGCGGGTCCCACAAGGCAATTGCCCGTCTGTGGGTTCCCAACATAATTATATCGTTTATTCATTATATACATCTTAAGTCTAATACATCATATTCGTCTTATATATAATTACTCAATTCAACTTAACTTCTATTTTTACTACTCTACGTCTAATTTTAATTCACAACATTTATACCTATCGCACATCGTACCACAATATTTACACATAAGCCATAAGTAATGCAGTTAGAACTGAGCATTTTTTTTTTTTTTTTTTTTTTTTCATTAAATCATTTATAATTCTTTACTCTTTCAATCAATTACCCGTCTTATCGCTGTTCTTTTCCTATGACTATCCATTTCTCGTTCTTTGCACCACGCAATCAACCATATTTTTATTTTGTCTTTCCATATATTCAAATTACATTCGTCTCTTAATTCCTTTGGTAAGTTACCCAGTAAATGACTCATAACTTCCTCTTCAACATTATCAATTTTATTATTAATTCAAAATTAAGTACATTAAATCTCATATTTGAATTAAGAGTTTTATAACGAAAACATCATGATTTTGCCAAATGATTAATGTTTTTTTATCCACCTTAAAGTATTTTGCCCACAAAATTGTATTTCTGCTACAATACTTTTAATTTCTTTTCTTCTATACATCTTTTTCCTACGTTTATGGGCCACTTATTGGCTCCCCATCAACCACATTCACCACAAAACATAATAATAAATTTCTCCAACAACGAATGGCATTTCCAGATAATAATAAAGCAAATAACCGTTTCGTTTAGAATTCTTGGTAAAAATAATTTTAAATTATTAAAATCACAGAAGGTATCGGCCCCTGCTCATTTTATTTAAAAAAATTAAATTCTCCCATATTAGAAATTAAAAATAATGAATTTTAAAAGCAGATGAATTTTAGCTGAAAGTACGAAATTTGATTATTTTAAGTAACAAGTAAACCAAACATAATGTTCTTGACGTCTTTTTTCTCAACTCTACATGAAACTCTTTCACAACTTCACCATAATTTAAATTTCCAAACTATTTTATTGAAATAAATTTTAGATTTTTTTTGTGTACGTTTTTAGTCCCTCTGCATCAAGATATTAACCCAGTAACAAGGAAGTGCAAATATATTTAATTTATGTATTTGTCTGCAACTATGGTCGAATTGCGAAGTTCTTAACAACAGCCAAGAATCGTACAATTTAGGTCACTACAACAGACTTGTAGAAATTTAAAGAATTATACAATAGAAGCCGCTTAATTAACAGCAAATTCTGTTCAGTTTTAAATCATTCAATCATTATATTTATATATTTTATTCTGATCATATTAAAATGAAAGTAAGAAAAATTCCCTTAATACAAAAGTTTGAAGTATTGCGGAATAAAAACAGAGTTCAAGTTTTTCACAATATTAGAATGATCATCGGGAAATTTATTATCAAAGGAATAATTAAACGTTGACGAAAATATTGCAACAGTTGTTTTAATCAGCAATGAAACCGCGGTCAAAGAGTCAAATAAACAACAGTGATGAAAATGATGAAGAAGAAATAAGCAAACAAACGGTTGACGATATAGAAGTGTCAAATATAATGAAAACTTTTACCAAGTTAACAAAGAGTTGCGGATTTTTCGATACTAATTTAAAAGCAAAAATTATTAAGAAAATTCAGACCAGTTGAAACAATTTATAAAGAAACGGTTAGTATACAACAGTGTAAAATAAAAGTTACCCTCACTGTTTGAAAAAGTAAAGCATTAGTACAAAGTCTTATAGGCTTAGCATTAAAAGGTGAGATGTCTTTTAATAAAATTTTTTTTTTTAAATATTTTTAGTCCTCACAGTTCGATCTAAATCAGTTTTGACTGCAGAAGTAAAAAATAAAAGACCCGCATTGTAAAAGTTTAAAGAAAATCATTAAAAAACACCATATAACATTTTGTTATATAAGCTATACAGTATAAAAAAAAAATATTTTTAAATTATATGAATTCATGAATCGGTATTTTGGGTAATGCACCACTCCCACAACTTGGGATGCTTGAGACGCCCCTGAATACATTATTGATACAAATTTTATTTTTTATATATGGTAACTTCCTAGCGGTCATAGTCAATAGACACTATGATTATTAACAAACAAATACACATATAAGAACAAAAAAAAACAGAAAAATGACTAGTGAATCATACAAAAAATTGTATTATTTTTACTTTGTTTTCGCTGATTACCAATAATTTTTTTGAATTTTAAATTCTTTGCGGGGCAACTGTCCAGTTTTGCCTTTTCGCAAATGATGCAATTGCCGAAAACAGAAAAATTAATAAATTAGCTTCTGTTCTGCAAATCGATGTGCGCTTTTGTCCGTGTGCGCTTTTATCCGTGTGCGCTTTTGTCCGTGTGCGCTTTTGTCCGTGTGCGCTTTTGTCCATGTGCGTTTTTGTCCGTGTGTGCTTTTATCCGTGTGCGCTTTTGTCCTGTGCGCTTTTGTCCTGTGCGCTTTTGTCTTGTGCGCTTTTGTCCGCGAACCGTTGTTAACATATTGAGCAGATATTATGCCAAACTTTATAAGCACGGTAGGTGAAGTAATGAGATCCTATGCAATGGTGTACGATGAAAAATTATACCGGCATAAGTTATACGAGAAATTACAAAAATCGTTTAAATTTCCCGCAAACTGTTTTCTTTTTTTCATTTTTTTTAATGACTTGGCTTTCACCGTTTAGCCAGCTTTCTAAATGAGCATGGCCGATGCGGGTGGGGACAAACCCACGTTGACCAACTATTTAATCCAGTTTCCGAATAAGAAAAATGCGAAATATTTGTAATTTTACGTGGAAGATACTGGCCGACCAGACACCATCCTTGAAGAGTATTATACAATTTACGATTACTGATGAAAAAAAGAACTTAATATAAGTTAAAGCATTAGACTCAGGACGATGGGATTAAGCTAAAATTCGTTGTTTTGAAAATCAAGATTAATAAGGCGATTCAATAAAATGAGCGTGTATAGTTAAGGTATTTCTACTTGAAGCTGTGCGATAAGATTAACTGAAATCGGCGCGGCATTTATTGAAAAGAAATAATCTCAAATTCAGCTTACGAAACACATAAACAACATAACTACGCTAGCCTGAAAATTTAGAAAATCTGTTAAACATGCTTCGCCATTTGGAGACATGATCATTTTGTCGAGTACCGCAGAGAGGTGTCGTGATCATGGCGACGCTGATTTAATTATTTTCCGCCATTGTTCGCGATTCTCTGTTTTATGACCAAACCAGTTGCATCCTGTATCGCACTGGTTCAGCAGTGATTTTCCATCTAACTAAAGGTAAATTCTAGGCTAAATTAAATGTATAAATTAATCCTCTTTTATCTACATATTTTCTCTTTTAACGCTTGAAGATTTTCGAAAAAGTAACAATATTTGTCGAAGTATTGTAAAGTACTTGATAATTTTTCCATCAAATAAATACGATTGCATTATTTTGTAAAAAGCTGAACCATTCTAAGAAAATTTATTATTACTTGTTCATAAGGCTGTAAATTTATATATATATTTATATATGTGAAAGGGGAGTGCGTGTGTGTGTGTATGTATATGTTTGCACACACTGAGATGGTTATATCTCTTTTATTATTTTAATTTATTTTGATAAGTTGTATGAATTATCCAATACCGCAAAGTACACTTGAAGCATTTTCAATTTTGAAATGAAAAATTCGTATGTATTTACTTTTATAGATCGCTTGTGTATCGCCAGCTTTATCCAACGTGCACGAAACTTTAAGTACATTAAGGTACGCTGCGCGTGCAAAGAAAATTCGAACTAAGCCGATTGTGGTGATGGTAAGATAATACTTTTTAAAACGAAAAATGTTAAAAATTCTGAATATGCGACAATAATAAAATAATTTTTATAATGCAGCAATTGAAAATAATCGTAAATTGCACGGGGTCGATGAATTTTATTAATTTTATTTTATTTTTTTTTGGGGAGGGGAGCGTCAAGTATAGATATTAATCTGACGCGAGTGAAATTTTTGAAGTGTCAATACGTAGCAGGAGGAATCAAATACTAGGTCCTCTATCTGAACGAAACACCACTGCCTAACCAACTATGGTAGCCGGCTAATTTTATTAAGTGTTCCTCTTACCATTATAATGGTATTAAAAACTAAAATATCGATGGCAATATGTTCGATTTTTTAGCATAAAATTATTTCTGTTCAGCAGAAAGAAAAAGGTATGTGCGTAATAGTGCATTAGGTGTTTTTTCAATGTAGAAATTATCGAATTTATTTCATCGCAATAATCCACACGCGCAACACAGACATAATAGCTTAGTTCTGCGACTAATTCGTTTTTTTGAAAAAGTTTTCAGCGAAGTAGTAATACTTTTAACATTGAAATGGCAATTTTTGTATCGTCGACAATAAAATATCTTAAATTGCAGGATCCGCGCGAATCGTTAATTGTTAGCCTAAAACGAGAAGTCGAAGCTTTGCAAAATGAAAATGAACATTTACGAAGTGCTTTAGATTTAAGTCGGAAGTATGCAGCGGATATGGAGAAACTTAGCGGTATGACGCACACGTTAAATCCATATTTAAGCGTCCTATTTTTAGTTGTTGAAAAAAAGCCCCGGTCGTTATAAGTAATTTTAAAAATTCCGGTCAAAAAGAAACATAATTTTAACATTTTAACAGCCTAACACATACGCTCCGTTGAATTATTTAAATTAAACGTTCGATCAAGTTGAACGCAACAATACTTATATGGGTGGTTCGTGCCACAAATTTAGGGAATTTTATTAGTATAAAAAAAGAAGAAAAAACGAATAATATTTACACGATAATTTCAAGATAATTCAAATAGCGTACAGTTCCATTATTTAGCATCGTAGCTTTCTAGGATGCCAAGAACGTCTCTTCAGTGCAATTAAATATATACGCATTTTATAAAGATCGATACGAACGTAAAAGTATTTTAAGGTCCAATTTTATGTCTCATTTATATAGTACATGTATATTTTAAGTTATATCATAGATCGTCTTGTTTCCTGGAATAGCGAAATGTTAAAATAAATATGAATTTACTAATATAGAAAGTACATAATAATATATCTGTAGTAATTCGAGTCCTGTCTATCATCGGCTAAGAGTAGGGTAAATTTTATCCCTAGCCGATGACGGACAGGACTCGAATTACTACAGATATATTATTATGTACTTCCTATATTAGTAAATTCATATTTATTTTAACATTTCATCATTCCAGGAAACAAGACGATCTATGATATAACTTAAAATATATATGTACTATATAAATGAAACATAAAATTGGACCTTAAAATACTTTTTTTGTTCATATAGATCTTTATTAAAAATATTATAAAAAACATGTACTACAGAAATTATATTTTTAATATTTTTAATATTTTTAATATTTTTAATATTTTTAATATTTTTAATATTTTTAATATTTTTAATATTTTTAATATTTTTAATATTTTTAATATTTTTAATATTTTTAATATTTTTAATATTTTTAAAATATAATTTCTGTAGTACACGTTTTTATAATATTTTTAATAAAGTAATAACAGAAAATGGATAATGTTATTTACAACTCACATATAGATCTTTATAAAATGCGTATATATCTGATTGCACCGAGAGATTCTCCTAAAGTTGATGTACACACTTTTAGCCGCTCTGAACAAAATGTGGTTCAACACCCTCATACTGATGGAAAGAATAAACACTTATCCATACTGTAATTCGAATTCAGCGCGTTGTCGGCTAAGAGTAGGGTAGATTTTATTCCTAGCCGATAACGAGCTGAACTCGAATTATTGTAGATAAGTACGAACGTTTCCATAAATATGTGGGTGTCGAACCACATTTTGTTCAGAGCGGCTAAAAATATGTACATTAACTTCAGCGAGAATCTCCGTCGAACTAAATAAAATATTTCCGTTCAAACATACCTGCGGAACACTATGAAATTTTTGGTGGTTTCTTCACACACACACAGAAGGAAAAAAATCAATATTTTAATGTTTACATATTGTTGAAACAGTATATGTTTAGATTCATTTTTAAAGTGAATATTTCTTATTTCATCGGTGTTTTTTTTTGTTTTTTTCAATACGAACATCTATTAAACTATTGATATCGTATTTTAAGCGAAGTTAAATTTAAAAGAATTACTTTTCCTAACTTTTGTGAACACAAATGTAATCACTTAATACAAAAAGTACTCGTAATTTTCGTTTCCAGATTTTGTGAAATGTTGTGTCGGGCAAAGAAAAATTGTTATTTTTTTCTGTTCATAACAAATAATTGTTACTCCATTATTTTAACTTATTAGTGGCTAATCCAGGAAATTCGTGCATATAATCATAAACTTTTGCAATTCATAATGCATAATAATTTTTTTATGACATTTTAAAAGAAGAACGAAAAATATTAAAAAATAAATGTGGTTACTCATTTTACATTAACTTTCCTCGAATTGAAAATTAATAAAGTCTCTTGAAGCGGAAATTGTATAAAATGCTTTTCACATCGGAAACTAATATGTTAAGTTTCAGAGACTTTTTCTTCACGTAACAAAATGAGCATGGCCAAGATATGCTAGTCGGTTATTATGGATTTATGATTAAATAACCGCGATATGTGTCGTATATATATTTTAATTTCATTAACCATAGAGTGTGTTAAATATTGGTCAAATCGATAACAGAGCAAAGTGAAATTAAAACACTTCTACTGTAACTAATTTTTCGTTTGTAATCGTTTATTACCAGGGTCCAGAGAATCTCTTATTAAAACACCAGCTCACATAGATCTGGAGAAGGTGTCGCAGATGGAAGGTTCCGAATTAGTAGAATTGATTAAGCATTACGCGACAGAAAACGAAGCTCTACGCCGAGAAAACGCCGATCTGTTCAATTCCAGAGATTTGCTGATAAGAGACCACGAACTGGTGTGCCGGGAAAACGAAAAGCTTCTACGAAAACGGGATAATTCAAGTTTGTAAGACGATCTTCCCCGCTGATTCAATAAAAAAAAAACGCACGCACACTAAGAGCCGTCTTTTCCTACTTGTGTTACCTGTTGTACACCAAGTGTGACGTGTTTGCGTTCTCGAGCTTTCTCCACCCGCCGTATATGATGCTCTGTGTCTTTCAAAAAATAAATTAGCGGATAACGTAATAAAATAATTAAATCGTATTTATAAATTCGCGGTAACCGAATAAATGAATTTCGAAATTCTAAAAAAATTATTACCTACACCGCGAGACTTGCGGTTACATGTAGCATCATTTGAACCTATTATCGCATCAGTACCGAATTTATGAACCGTAGTAAAACCTGCGTTTAAATGTGACCAGCAATTTTTAAGCAAATCTACAGTTTCGAAATAAATGGACGCTTTCAATAGTATATTAGGAATCCGGGGTTGAATAGTTCCGAGACCAAAAGTGCCAACATAACGAAATGAATCTTAACCCGAGTTTGTGTGTTTACATTGCCGATCTGTGAAATATTAATCGAGAAAAACATCAAGAATTCAATTACTAGCGCGATTTAAAAAGTTGTAATGGTGTTCTGGTATATTTCTAATTTACGATAGACACGCCGTATTATAGAAAAATTCTTTTATTTTGATGCTCAGCGTTTTGGACAGCGTACACTGACTATCATCAGAGCTGTCCGAAATTTTGAGCATCGAAATAAAAGAATTTTTCTATAATACGGCGTGTCTATCGTAAATTATTTTTCTAATCATATCCACCGTGGAAGTTTCAGATGTTTAAATATACATTTGCCTTGATAAGTTTTAACCGGTTTTGTGATAGCGCGGGAGTGCTGAAATTAAAATTACAACAGCTACAACATAACTTAAAAACGCATGCAACGAATTTATAACATCGGCACAGAAATGTGATTGTTCTAGCGTAAAAAACGTATTAAAATGAACAAAAAACAGTAAAATGGTTTCACCGCATGTATTGCGCGAAGATTCACAAATTACATCACAGACATTATCGAAGAGATGTCAAAAAATACCCCTGTACAATGATACAGGATTACTTATCGGATAAACCGACAAAAATTCTGACGATCAAGAAGAAAAAATAACTATTCTTAACCCGGCCAATTTAATTTAATCTTAATTCGATCTTTTAATTGTCTCGGGTAATATAAAATCGTTCACGTCCGAAAAAAATTCCTATACCATTTATTGATAGACGATAAAAATGCAAGACAAAACAACGATTTAAGCCTACGCCACACAGGACGCGACGGGCAGCGATCCCGCGATCTCCTTGGCGATCAGCGATACGGCTACGCCACACACAATGCGATATCTGTGTGAGCTATCCGGTGTAGCGATAGATTTTCGCACAACAAGTTCACAGAAGTGTTTTGCATGTTTCTCTAGAGAAATGAGTAATTCTTACGCGAAGAGGAACTCTTGCTAGAGTACCAGCACAAAAAGACAATTTTGGGTGCACCCAATAAATCAAAAGAGAAAGCAACTTTGTAAATTCCACACCGTCTCTGTCGAGAACTATAGTCTCATGAAGATAGATTTTTTTTTTTATAATTCTGAAAGTCAAGGCGGAGTTTTGAAGAGCTACATAAAGTACTGCGATCCAGGATTAAGCGAATCATCACGAATTGGAGAAGACCTATTGGAATAGGAGAAAGATTAGCCGTTTGTTTGAGGTAAGTTAAGCAAAAATATATACTATGTCGCTTGAACGAAGTTATTTATTTCAATACGTCAGGTTAAATTACAAATATAATAATAAGTAATGGACGTTACTTATTTTTTGCTAATTTAATTAAAAATTGAATCCGTAAGTTTCACATAAATCATGATTAGCATTTACGTACGAAGGATTGGCTAAAAATGAGGGAATGGAGTTCAAGTTCTGGAAAATAGGAGAAGTATCGCCTGATCCAAATGCCGTTGTTAAGGAATACGAAGATTCCGAGTGCAGTGATGACTCGGGTGTGGATAGCCCAGGCCTGTGAATTTGTGCTTGAAGCTCTCTCATTTCGATCTATCTTGATAATAAACTGCATAATCGCGTGATAATTTTTGTAATTTTGTACAACTGTATCGCCTGCCGCCGCGACCCAAGACTGGATCGCTGCGACAGATCGCCTTGCGAGTGACAGGGATGATGCAATGTTGCATTATACAACTATATCGCCGAGTTGCGACAGATCGCGTCCTGTGTGGCGGAGGCTTTATAGTTCAGTTAAGTAATTAGCGGGATTAAAGGTAAGAAAAAAAAAATTGGAGTAAATGTTTTTGCTTGCCGCCTGATTTTCTATTAAATAATACATGTATCTTTCATGAATCACTAATAACTCTGATTTCTTCTTTCCGCGGATATTCACTTCAAAAACCTACTAATAAAAAACAAAATTTTCAAATCACAATAATGAACACTTAGTCCAAAATGAACAAAAATACGATAAACTTTAAACACATAGTAACGTATTATAAAAAATTTAACTACAAATAAAAAAAAAAAAATTTCCGAAAGGAGAAAAGCCTAGATTTCCCAACGCGCAAAAAGGAAAAACATAAAGTAAGATTACATTGCAGATCATTCTAAAAAGAAAAAAAGGAAAAAGAAAAAATTGATCTTTTATAAATTGATTTTATTTTAAAAATTCATGACACGGCTACGTCTTTTGTGAGAAGAATGTTTCATCAGGATATCAGGAGCTGTGAAACACAATATGGACGAGACACGACAATTATCCGCGATAAATTCTCTTTACAATGAAAAATTAATCCCGTAATTTATAAACAATATTGAAGTGAACATCATGAAAACAACACACTTATAAAAATGTCCATCCTATCGGGGACTTCACATCAGAAGAAGCCTAGCTTCAAAAAAGTTTGAATTAGTCTGGAAATATTTTTTCCTTGTTATCTCGAAACTGAGATATTGCAGACGATATAATAAATTATTAGAAAATAGTAAAGTGGAAAATAAATAAAATTTCAAAAGCTTAAACGTAAAATATTTTACATTTAGTATCGTAAGTTATGGCTGTTACAATCATTCGCGAAGTATTAGTGTACTCTTCTGCAAGAATAATGTAGAATGATTTAAAATTTGGTATAAAATTTTCTGACTCATACAATGTAGTATATGAGAGATTATTTAGCTCGGCAATTTCTGAAATACGAAATTTTAACATTTTTCATCCGCTCTCGATATGTAAAAAAGAAAAGTGACCAAAGTGTCAATCTATAGTGCACGCTAGTAATCACGTGTTCGTTATATCTGCACGCTCTAAATTTACCCACATCCGATAAATATTATCTGCCATCCTGCAATGAAGATTTATTCAAATTTCTCAATACTTAAATATTCAGTTTCAAAATATATTGTAATCGACGAAATATTAGGAAAACTTTTACTATTATTTTCCACGCAGCACTCAAATTTTCCCCGATAGTTTATTAAAAAAACATGTAGGTAAAATTTAAATTTCGAAAAAACATCAAAAAAAAAAAAAAATTAATTTTTATCCGCAAAATGTGTTTTACGTAAGCCATTATTCCCTACTGTTTATGTATTTGAAAAGTCTAAATTAATCAATATTATAGATAGTAGTTTATTTCAAAGAGGGAGTAACTGTCTCTTTGAAAGTATGTATAAATAAGACGTATGCACAGAATTTTTAAAGTTATTTCTATCTTCTTCTCTTTACTATCTCCTTCAAAACTCTGATTCTCCCTTTGAATGCGATGCAAACCATGTTTTCTTCGAATGTTAGTCTCTTGTTAGCGAACGTTCCCTTTTGTATTTGAAAAAAGTCTCGGCCCTTGGCCTTCCGGTTCCTTACAGAGGCCCTCCTCCTCACAAAAAAGGAAAAAAAAAGAATCCGAAAATCGAAGTAATTCTTTTTATAAGTGTAGACAAATTACATACGACCGTGTAAATCTCAAGGCCAGTCCTAACGGAAAAACATTTTGCCTCTTGCTAATCCCTTTGTTCGTTATAGCGACTGTTAAAACCTGTACTATTCTGTTAAATGTAATTTTCACTGATGGCACTGAAATAGTGACAACAGATCGAGTCCAGCCGTATGTGGAATGCTATCGGCCGCATCAAAAAAGATGTTCAGATCACAGCGCGCAAGTAGCTCGCCCAAAGTGAAAAAGTAAAACATAGGAACCCTAGACACTTCAACGAGCCGGAAAAATGAATTTCTCCATTTTTCACGCCATGCTATACACTAATGTATCCGAAAAAAACATTGTCGAAAAGTCGCCTTCGTAATATTTTTTTACTATTTACTTAAAGTTGAAATTCTGCGGATATGCCTATACGCGTTTCTAGTAAGGGGATACCAGCACAACGGGCGTAAAAGTGTTCCATGATATATCACCAATAATTTTAAACCAAATTAAAAACTTTTTCATTGAATTTTTCAGTACGAAAAAAAAAATTACAGAACAAATTCGATATTTTTGTTTATGCGAGTACATATTTTGTTCATTTTTTGCATTGTGGTGCAAGACGTTATTCAAAAAAAAAAAAAAAAAAAAAAAAAAAAAATTTATATGTTGAATTAGTCGATAATATTTATAATGCTCCGATAAAATTTTCCTTTTCTTCTTTTCAAAATATATACTCTATTAAAGCTAATTCTGGTAATGTTTTTTTAAACTAATTAATTTAAATTTAATTTTTCCTATTTTAATGTGAACTAGATAAATAAAGAAAGAGAAGGAGCTACTTTTTTAAAAGAAATTATTCGATACGACTCTGTGTATCATTTTTATTTTTATAAGCAGAAATTAGTTTAGAATGACAATTTTTTTTGTTACTCAAATACAAATTTTCTAATGGAAAAGTACAATATTAAATATTCATTAAGTGACGTTATTTTTTTTCTTTTATTTTCATTCATTAGCTATTTTCATATTAAATTACTATTTTCCAATTCCGTTTTAATTTTCTTTTGTTTTTTGTTTTGTTTTATCTTCTCATCTAAATTGCGTTTTATCATCATTTAGCGAAACCTAACCGGGGGACGATGATGGCCAAATGGTTTGTTGCCAGGTCAAAAAAAAAAAATAAATAAAACCCCCCGGGATGATAAATCTTCGGAAGAAAAGAGACATTAATTTATTTCACCTGTGCTATGATTTTAATTTTTTTTTCTTTGAGAAGTTGATTTATTTATTTATTTTTACTCATACATTCTCTAAGAATAAATGATAAATAACCCCGTAATCATTATTAATATTTCGGTTTTCTAAGAAAAAGTACCGTGATTATTCGAAAGAAAAGTGTTTTTATACGCATATAATAGAGCTGGTGATGGCAAATTTTTCATAATAATCGAAAATAGTAGATTTTCTTTCCGAATTTCGATACAACACATCAATCTAATGGTGGTAACGACCAGAACAACTGTTCAACTGTTCAACAACTTCTCTTTCACAAAAAACAGTATGCGTCTAAACTTCAGTAAGAGATGGTGTAATAAAATGTTGTTCATCTAAAAAAAGAACTATTATTCCGAACGGTCCTTGTCAGCCAAATTTCCAGAGCCGTCGTTTGACAGCAGATTAACTTGATACCTCGAAATTTTTGCAATTTAAAAGCTGATTACATGAAGTTATTCTGAATTATTCGCGATACTCGTCTAATCCTCAATTCAATATTCATTCTAAATTAGTTTTAAATATCTATAAAGCCCCCAAATGATAAGCGAAGTAAACGATGATCGTCTTGCGATATATGCTACCAGCTGTAATATTTTCAGATCCCTCAGCGGTAATATTTGTGCACTGATTGATATTCCTCCGTTTTGAGTACTACCGAACCTTATTTACGTTTTGCAATAATATTCAGCTCATGAGGAGACACTTTTCTACAATAGCCTTCCGAAATCACCCCGTTAATTTTAATAATGGTTCGCTCCCTGATCCATGCTAAAATTTCAACCAACTATCAACGATAACCTTCACTTGTTGCAACTAAGGACTACTTTACAATTCTGTACAAGTAAAAATTTTAAACAATTAGCTAGAACGAATCGAAAGCAATAAGTTAATATTCCGGTACTGTTTACACTAACAAAACTAAAATGGCAGCTTCTAAATCCACCTTACTTACTGCCTCGTCTTTGAAATAGAAGGCGAAATTTTCGCGCAGCGATTACTATTCATACGATCTTCTTTCTTTTTTTTTTTCGATTGTAGATAATTTTATCCTCTATTAATTTAAGATACATATATTTCTGGATGATTAAAATGAAAGAATAATGAAGATAACAGAAAACGACTAAATTAATTATTCTTTTCGTCTTCTTTTTTCTACCAAGTCTTCGTGTTAACCTATGGTTCTCTTTGTTTCCTTCACTTCGTCGTTCTGTTGTTGTCTCCGTTATTCGTCTGCGCTCTTAAGCCATACCCTACTATTTCCCTCTCGTTTTCGATTTTTCGTTGGTTGCCTCTGCGTATTCTCCACTCAAACGAAGAGCATATTTGCGATGCTAATCATGTGTTTATTAAGGGTTCATCTCTTTCTGCTGAGTGCTCGGCTTTCTATTACATTTTATTGATACTCGGTGTTCCTACTCCGTATTGCGCCTCTTATGTCCTATTTTTACCCTCCCCACAGATTGTTCCTATTATTTGTTCCTTTCTCCTAACAATATCTGACCGTATTAAGATATAATTGACTCCTTCCTATTCTAATTGTTTCTGGGTAAAGGTCCTCGGTTGACGAGCCCAAAAAAAAAAAAAAAAAAAAAAAAAAAAAAAAAAAACATTTGGTGCAATACATTTAGCTGCTCTAGAGAATGTACGCAGCTTTCAAAACAAGAAAAATTTAAAAACTACGGAACGAAAGAGAGGAAAATAAAACTTAATAGATGCTCGAGTCTCCTTAGATCAGAAGAACAGCACATTTATTACTCGGGAACATTAAACGATCATAACGTAAAGTGTAGCAGCTGTAATTGCAGATAAGGATAGGGTGCTCTGTTCTGGATTTCATTCCCCGTAGTGACCGAACTAAGCTACTACGTTTAAACCTTCGTAATATGAATATAATTCAACTTTATGCACCTGCTATTGAACAAAACCTGACGAGGAAGTAAAAGCCTTTTATGACAATTTGATGGAACTTTAAAAAGGTAACAAAGTCGGGGAAATAATTTTCGTTACGGAGCCAACTTTAATTTTAAACTGAAATATGGCTAAAACGAATCTGTAAAAAAAGTGGAAAATATAATGATTAAATTTTGTCAACAATATAAGTCTTTACATAGCAAACACTTTCGTTAACCTTCCGTAAAGAATTCGAAGGACGGAATCACGAGAAATCAAATCGATTTCATTATAACAAATAATAATTATATAGAGAAAAAAAAAAAAAAAAAAAAATCTTGAAATCAAGAAAAACTTACCCGGCGCTGCCATTAACGTAATAGTTTAAAAAGCCGACAGATTGAAAATATTAAACGTAAAAAAACAAAACCATCATACAAAAAGGGTAGATACTAACGAATTCAAAAACAGGGTAAACATATGGAGGAAAACTTCGAACACGTCAACACTAACATAGTCACACGGGAAACTACTGTAAGACAAAACATGGAATAAGGTAAAAGTCATACTTTTAAAAGTGTAAGAAAACCACATCGGCGTAGTGTGAAACACATACGAAAAAGAAGTGAATTTTACTGATGAAAGAAAGCCTACAATTCATGGATGATGGAAAGAAAGCGAAGCAAAGAAATGTAGAAAAATACGCGAAAATCAATAAGCTAGTGCAATACTACGATAAATGTGGGAGGAGGCGAAAGAATTGCGATTGACAGACAATTGCGAAAAAATTGAAACACTACAATAAAAACGGGACTCTTTTAATATTCATACAAAAGTTAAATAGGAAAACTTCGTTAACATCATCAACGTTCAGTAACACTGACTCCGCAGGCTGAATGCTACATATAATGGTCACCTTCATTATCTTCCCAAAGTAAACTGATAATTCCTGCGAATAATTCACGTACAAATCACTAAAAACTGCGATAGAAAAATTGATGAAATCAGTGAAGGAGTCCTAAAAAATTTATATTTTTTTATGTATATACACAAAAAAATCAAAAAACACGACCGTATTTTGATTTTATAATGTCTTCGTTTCCCCTATATCCGTTCATATTAAAATCTAACTTTTCATTTTTAACATTTCAGAAATTCCCATTAAAAAAATGTGCACACATTTTTTTCATACGTATATGTCTGAATAAACGGAGATATTTCTGCATTAAAAATTTTCTGCTCAAAGAAATGGGAAACCTTCTCTTCGTCGCTAGATGAAGTGCAATTTGACCTTGGTACAGGCAAGCCTGGATTTAGGGAGGGAGTCTAGGGGGACTGCAGTCCCGGACCCCGCCTTATAAAGGGGCCCCCAAGAGACACAGACTTCCGACATGTAATAAAAAATGAATCTATCATTTGTTATATACATCAGCTTTTTTTTAAATAAATAAAACTAACTTTACAGGAGCAAGTGCATTTTTTTAAAAATATATTTGTTAATAATTTTGTATCCATTTTTATTCCCTCCTAGAGGAGGAAACTTCGTAATAGTTAAATTTCGAGTTCCATAAAGCGTACCAGAAATTTGTTTTAAGGTACAACGAGTTGGAATCTACGTTTTTAGGAAATGTTTGTATGAATGTGTATGCGTGTATACACGCGCAACACACGCACACACACTATCCTTTTACGCAAATCTTCGGTTAAAATTTTCTGAAAAATTCATTGTTTAAAATTATATATATATAAATATATATATATATATATATATATATATGTATATATTCTTTTGGCATCGAAAATTCTACCTATTGTTTGTATATTTAGTTTTTTTTACGTTAATAATTATATGTTAATTCGTGAATTCAAAATAATATAATTAAATTAAATTAAATTAAATTAAAGAAAATTTAGTTATTCTATAAAATGATAATTTTGTCACTTCCGAAAAGGGTCCCTAATATTTCCGTAGCTCCGAGCCCCTATCATACACTTAATCCGGGCCTGGGTACAGGTACATATTAAATAGCTCAACGTTATAGGAATGTATAATAGGCATTTATGCATGCTTTATAAACTATGAAAAATTGTTCGACCAAATGCAACGCGATACTATGAACAGAACATTTGGAAAACACTAGAATCGATTATGACTTATACGGGATTTAAAAAATGTAGGGTATAGTTTTATTTTATCATCGTTCCTCTTTAACCTTTATTCCACGAATGCACATTTTACAAGGCTCTAAGATCTCAGCCAGGATTTTATTGAAACAAATTAAGATGAGATTCACCGTCGACGTCATCCCGCCATAGAAACAGAACTTCAAGAGATAATAACTTACCTAAAGACAAAACAGAGACTAACAGAACAAAAGCAATCGTTTTTTTCCAAGCGAGATCTCTCAGCAAGCATAATTTTATTAAAAAATTAAATCATTTCTGAAATAATCAACATTTTTAAATATCTCGGCACCCTCACAGCCAAAGGTTAAAATAGAAAGAAGAAAATAAGATACACAATTGAACAGGCAAGAAAAACCTCCTTTAAAATGAACAAGATGATACGATTAAAGATGCTTCGTTACTATATCTTCACTATTCTCTTCTACAGTTGTGAAGTACAAGCACTTGGCTGCGCTACAGACAAAAAAGATAGAAGCGTTTTGACGTGTACCTACAGAAAAAAATATTACAAATACCGCGGATACGAAAAAAGTGTCAAATGATACTAAACGATGGAATTCATGCAAGCCAGCAAAGTAAGGAAAACCATGCACCTTCAGTGTTAGATGCGATAGAAAAAATACGAGATCTTAAAATAGAAAAATAATCTATTATTGGAAAATCCAAGAAAACTTGATTAAAATATTTCAAAAAATGACACCTCAACGGAGATATTTCGAGGGTCAGTTTTGAGAAACATACAAGTGGATTGTCAAGCTTCGGATTGAGAACGCGCAAAATGAAAAATATACAAATTTGTTATTTGTAGTTAAATCATTTGTTAAACGACAACTGTAACCATACATTATCAAATAAGATTCTACGAGCACACTGCAATAACGGATATTTGGTAATAATTTTATTATGCTGTAAATCCAAAGAGATGTCTGAATGCCCAGAAATGAAATAGTTAACGCAGCACTTTATTCAGCTCTGATAGTCACACAACCGCAAGGTCGTCCGAATCCACCTGTAATTGCTCATTAAATGTTTATTAAAAAAGAAACACAAACAGTTAACAAAAACACGAAAATCAATGTCCCCGTATCTACTCTGGATAAACTCAACTTCCTTCTAACGGGTAAATGAAATAAGCAATGAATGTAATTTAAAAAAGCTAATGAAATTTAAAAAAAAGAACATTAATAATTACATATCGACTTATCGGCATTATTTTCATTTAAATTTCTACTTGTTTTCGAGAACACTTTAATTTAGAAATTCATGATTATAATATCGTTACATCCGAATCTATCGGTAGCCATTTTTAAATTTTAAACAATACGTTCGATAGAAATTATCTTAGGGCAAAAACAAAAAAAAGAAAAGTACCGTGAAGCCACAGAACTGTTAGATGATAACTATAGAAATATTTTATAATTATAAAATCAAAAATTGATTACAAAAATGTGATTTTCCTTCGGGGAAAAGGGAATACGTTTGTTCCCGTATTACAAATAAGATGTGAAGTGCACATTCTTTTTTTCACCTGAGACACACTTAACTGTCGCTATAAATTTAATCACGGCCTCAATCGAAACGCTAAGCAGAACTTATAATTTCTTCAAGTGAACTGCTCTTCTTAATGAACACTCCCTTTTATACGGTCAGTTCTCTTGACATTAGGTCTCCCTACTCCCTATAGCGCTTCCTTTATCCTCTCCTATCCTTCATCTTCTGTGGTGCATGCACTGCTGTCCTTTGTTGCGTCCATTTCTGACCGCCTAACTATTTAGATATTTATAGCTTAGCTTTTCTTGTTATTGGGTCAATATCGCTGGCGCACCCATACAATAAATAAAAAATAAAAAAAAAAAAAAAACTATCAAAATACTGGAAGTATAAGTGCGCTGTTTTCGTATAAGCACGATTTTTTTAAGATTTTGTAAAAGAAACACTTATCTGAAAAAGCTGCATACACTTTAAATGAAAAAAATTTATCTATTTTTCAAATAGAACCTAATGGACCAGTGTTTGTTCGCTTAAATTAATATATCAGAATTATTTATACTAATATCAAATTAAAATTTATGTAACACTACAATTACATTTTCACCTGCTTAAAAAGTGAGTTCCAATTTGTAAACTTTAAATTAACAATAATTAATTTTCTCCATCTCTATCTTATTAATTTATAAAAATTTATAAAAATTATATAAAATCGAGATTCGAAATACTATCATTACGGACTTGATTATTTGAAATTATCAGTTACATGAAACCACAACTTTTTCTTTATATGCCATACAGTTTTCACTATATAATATGTATGTATGTATGTATATGGCAACCGCTAATCCGTTAGCTGTGGCAGTGAGTGCGTTTTATATTAGACGTGATATGCTAAAAGCACGATAAACACACCTAAAAAAGTTCAAAACGAACACACTTTGCTAATGTAAATCTACATTAACCATCAGCCTCCTTTGTAATTAATAATCGTTATTCGTATTCCATTTTTATTTAAAATTTATTATAATCGTTTGTTTCGAGCGCAGAATATCTAAAGTAGTGGCATTTTGAGTCTCGTCAGCTATCCTTCGATTTTTCATGCCTTTTATAAAACTTATTTCTATACGATTATTCATATACCTACTTAATGTGATATGAAAACAACACGACAAAAAGAGAAAAAGAAAATCTCTGTAAATAAAAAATTGGCAAAAGAAAACAAAACCTTATTTTATCGAATTGCACTTTCATATTCGTATAATTTCAAAATAAAACGAAAAATTATTTTTTTTCAAACCAAAAAGTATTATTTGATAAAAAAGTTTTAATTTTAAACAAAACAAAAATTGCAGACAACTTCATGTGTGAACATCTATCATTCATTAAGAAGAAAAAAAAATCGTCAAAATTAATTCGGCAATTTTTTAAAATAATAAAAAAAACTGTTTTGTAATAATGAAAAAAAAAGGGGGAGGGGGGGGGGATTTCGAGAACTATAATTTACAAAAATTTATAAAAATTAACTATATTCCGTAATTAATTAATTTTGTACTACTTACTGGATACAGTTACAGAAAAATACATTGCAAAAATATCATATTTACCTAACCTAAAATTCATGCAACCGAGATACAGATATTCGAATTTTGAGCTTTTACTTCATCAAACACTTTAACGTAGATGACTGCCCAAGTGAACTTGTATGTCCGACACGTTGTTGAAAGTTTATTTAGTCAATTTTAAAATTTTGTTTACAGTTTTTCACGTCTAATAAACAATTCGGGAAGCATTATAACGCAACCGATCTGCTTAATACTGTATCGCTTTCGAAACGCCATTTACTTACATACGAGATCATTAAATTTGAAAAAGTACTTTTCTAACCAGTGAAAATAGTTCAAATAGAACACTTGTCAACAACCATTATGTGTAACACGGGTTACTATGTCAACATATTTAACAACTTTTACTCGCTAATTTGTTTAACTTGAACTATTAATAGTAGGATAAATAACGATTATATTAAATAAATATTGCACAAACATTTGCCAATTTTACCATTTTTTGATTACAACAAAACAACATTTTTCTTTATTTTTTATTTTTATTTTGATAATCGGTTAAAAAGATATAATAGCCTGAAGTCGTGAGAACTAAAAATATAATAATAATAATAAATATAAAGAAAACGCTCAGTAAGCGAATAATCAATATCCAACAACGCTTTTCCTTTAAGGCCGCAATTTTTTTTTGTTTTGCCAAAAAATGAATCATGATCTTCATTCTTTATTCAGTGAAACTTGATACGTTTTATAACATTTTTGCGAAAGTCTAAAAAAAAAAAATAAAAAAATAAAAAAATAAAAAAATAAAAAAATTAAAAAATAACTCTGAATTATTTTACTCGGCAATTTTCGTTAAAATAACAATTTATTTTCTCCGGACAACCGAATTATTTTAACTCTTTCTGATTTTTAAATTTTTTTCGTTCTTCTTGATTGAAAAAAAAAAAAAAAAAAAAAAAACATCCAACTTTCAAGTGTTTCACTATATCATTTATCGCACTTATCAAAAAAAAAAAAAAAAAAAAAAAGTGTTAAAATGCTTGCGTAATATGATTTTTTCATTAAAAAAAAAAAAACAAATATCATAATCATAACATGTAATAAAATCGCATCTAAAAATTAATTAATTTATTCGTTTAATTTCAATGCAGACGATCCTTATAACCGCCCTTTTCCTATGGCTGAACTGGAGTTTCAACTTAAGTATCACACCAGGAACAGTGCACATGGTGAAGATTCGATACATATTGAAATATCTCCCGCGTCATGCCAAAGAATTCCTGCTGAATGTATATAATCAGAAATGGTCAGCTGGGGCTATTCCTGATGCCTGGAAAGTTGCAACTGTTATTCCTGTCCCAAAGATGAATAAAGATCGTTTCCAAGTTGAAAGTTACCGACCAATATCATTGCTGTCCGTCCTGTCTTAAACGATGGAAAAGATGGTAAACAGGCGACTTTTGAAGCAAACGCTGTCCTATCACCTATTCAAGCTGCAGGCCGAAAATCTAAGTCAACCATTAATCATTTATTAAGCCCTCAAAAGCAACTTTCATCGTCGATCTTTATGCAATATGCTTCGATATGGAGAAAGCATTCGACCGCGTATCGAGGCAACATGTGCTTCGGACATTAAAAGCGGCCGGGATGGGCGGGGTAGACTGGGGCGATACATTCACAACTATCTGAGCGGCCGATGGATTCAAATCCGAATTGGCTCCTCGATTCCGAACAAAGTTCCAATAGAGAATGGGTTACTACCTCAAGGTTCCGCCTTAAGTGCTACTCTTTTTATTCTCTATGTAAACGATATTGTTGACTGCATCAAGCCTCCAGTGAGTGCTCGCCCATATGTAGATGATCTAAACATATCCGTGGCATCTAATATCCCTTTCCTTGGTCCAGTCTATCCTGTAAAATACGATTAATAGATTGCAGCAATGGTCGGGAAACAATGTACTGGATTTCTCCTCTCAGAAGTCCCAATATGCTGTATTGTATGGAGGTCGCCTCGTTCCGAATCCACCATCACTACAACTGAACTATTAATTCCTTACAAAACAACAGCAACTTTCCTTGGCATCTTGATGGACGCCAAACTGACTTGAAAACACCCTTTATATCTGATTTAAAAGCTAAATCCCTTCAATCTTTAAGGGTGATCAAGTTCCTGTCAAATCCCAAATTTAACGTCCAACCAAAGTTTTTCTTCTAAATATTTATAAAGCATTAGTCCTCAGAAAAATCAATTATGGCAGTCAGGTGTACTCGTCAGCGAGTGGTTCCCTATTAAAAACACTTGACCCAATTCATAACGCCGCTATTCACATGATACTTGCCGCCCATCGTGCATCCCCGGCTAAAAGCCTACGTTCGTTAGCTGGTGTTCCACCTTTATCTTATAGCAGAAAATTCTTCACTTACCGCCGATATGCTTTCATCGGCTGCGAAGAATCACAGTTACGTAATTATAGAGTCTGACTGTCCCAAAGATAATCTACCTGAAGTCAATGCAATTTTGTTGCAAAATAACATAAAGCCTTACTTTACACCCAGAATGCACTATTCAAAACTACCTCCAACCTGGGCTTCTTTTCAAGTAGAAGCTATTACAACCCTCACCGATAACAATCACCCACCAGTACTGCGAGAGCACAGGACGCTAGGCTTATTAATAAATATACCACATTTTCGAAAGCATACACTGATGGACCCAAATCTAATAAGTCCAAGGTTGCTAAAACTGCGTGCGCTTTCGAAACAGACGGAATCACAAACGGGTGAACAACGTCGTATCGATTGCGGAAGCCGAAATGTACGCTGTGTTGTTTTGTCTTCAGGCATATTTAGAACTGAGATTCCAACCGCTCGGAATCTTATTGGTGACTGATTCCTTGCAGTCCATACGTGCTTTGCAGTCGGATCACCCGGGAATCACTAATGGTCCTAGAAGTTCTGGCTACCTTATACCAGCTGACCCGAAGAGGATGCCGAGTTGTTTTTTTATGGATCCCCAGTCATGCTGGAATTCCGGGGAATGAGCGGATAGACCTGGTCGCTCGGTCATTCATGATGTGCCCAATGCCGCTATTTGCTTTCGGTCCATTATCCTTGAGAAGTTTCCTGTCGGATGCAGTCTTCGCACAGTGGAATCCTGACTGGATGTCTAAATCGACCTTTCTCAGAGAATTGAAACCTACGACGGAGCCATGGTGACCTCCAGTCGGAACCGAACGCAGAGTTTTCTCGGCAGTCAATCGCCTGAGAACGGAACATATAGTACAACATCCTCAAACAAACTCCAAATCCAAATTCCTACCCACTTTGTTCTATCAACGAGTACCCATCAGTTCCGCACATCTTGCTGAAATGCACACGTCTCAATGAGTTGCGGCGCGGCCAGATTACATCACTTGCAGACATTTTCTCAAATACTCCTGCCGCTTTGAACAATCTCACGACTTTCGTGTTCAGTCTAACGAGCTGAGGAGTCTGATTTAAAACGTGAGTTCACTCACTACGATAACCTAGGTAGTTACATGCAGTGTGTGGTCTAATACCCCTCCTTAAATTAAAAAAAAAAAAAAAAAAACAAAAAAAACTAGCGCTTTAAAATGTTTTATACTTTTATCTCCTTAGCCATTATCATCCAATCTCAGAATCCCCATATCCTTGAAAAAGTTGAAACGAAGAAATTTGATTAAAAAAAAAAAAACATTTCAATTTTAATTTATGGCCACCTTTTAAGTTCTGGAGTTATATCTTTTTTCCATAAAATCGATCACTTCCAAAGAAAATTGCCTTGGAAGTCGTTACAGTGCTTTGCTACCTTCATAATTACACGAATTTAATTCCATCACTCTCTGGTTGTAGTGTTTTTTTGTTTAATAAAAACTCATTACATCTGTTAAGCATGTTTGAATTATCGAAGGTGGAAGCATTCGTTCTTTACCACTTTCCTATACAACTAGTTTTCAAAAATGTCTACTCTGTTAAGACCTGCAGCAGCAAGGGACCAAGTTTCACAATCGCCACGATTAGAAAGATTAGACCATGTGATTGGTTCAGTTTCACATCTTTGCCCACCTAATGACTTTCCTCACTTATTTTATAATTTTGATTATAATGCAATCTAATTCTGCGGAACTTTGATTTTCACTAGAGCCTTTACCACTCCCCCTTTAATAATACAAGTAACTTTAGTTCTATATTATCATTATATACCATTTGCCACTGTTCATCATATTTTTGCCAGCAAATAATTCTGTGCATTAATGTTTTCAAATTTACACAATTTTCAGAGGATCGGTCTCACGTGATCATTATTTTTGAAAAAAATAGTAAAGTCTTAACTATTAGGCTCGTGGGCTACCCTTTTTAAAAAATATACATTTAACAATAACAAAACATCGTTAAAATGAGAGGGAAAAAACAAAATCTAACAGCAAACGGTAAAAGTTGTTAGAAAATTTGTTTAATTAACGAAAAATACAACTTATAAAATTTATCTCTAAACTGGCACATGACAACCATTTGAATTATGCAATTTTTTGTTTTACAAAATATTATTCAAATAATTTTCGCTTTTATGTTAAATATAGAAATAGCGGTTCATCCTCAGCACAGTGTTGCAGAAGTGATTATGCTAGCGATCATACAGATAATAATAGTGACATGGATTATAGCAGCATTAGCACATCGGCAGAATCTAATGATCGACGATCTAGCGGAAGAGTAAGTTTCGACATAAATTCGTTTTTACTGAAATTTTTCCTGCCGTAAATAGCCTTTTTAAACGACAAATCATTTCTGAACACGATACCTGCTACACTGAAGATTATCAAAGCCAGGCCCGTGCCCATAATTTTGGAAGAGAGGGGGGGGGGGATTTTCTTTGCATATTTATTTTATAACTAACAATACATTTTTCACTAATATTCGTACTATTAATAATTTCCATCATTTTGATTTATATGTATTAATAATTTACATAAATGAATTACCCCGTATATAAACATTAATAAAAATTACACATGTTATTAATTATACTCGTAATAAAAAATTTTTCCTTAAGATATTAATGAAGTACCTAAAAATATGGAGCATATTTTTTCTTTTTTCTTTTAAAGGTAGGTAAGAACACCCTAAAAAATCATCAATATTTATTTTAAATTTGTGATTTTTTTTCAGATTTTTGTTTATTCATAATAACTATTTCAGTTCTCACGGGGGGGGGGGGTTAAACAATCACGTGCGTAAAACATTTTCGAATGTTTATGAATAATTTTTTTTAAAATCTTCTCTGGGTCTACTAGTCTACCTTTTTTTTTTTTTTTTGGTTTTGGGCAAATGCAAACAAGAGGATAACGAATTTAATTTGTGTACTTTAATTTTAATTTCAGGGCCAAGGAAAAAATGCAGACTTCGCGCGGTCATTGCCAGACTCCATCCAAAAAGAAATAAACCGCAAGGCAATTGGCAAGGCGTAAGTTACAAACTAATCTTCGAATCTTTGTATTATTGAAACTTTTTTTGAAAAATAACCAAAAAGAGAAAGGTAATTTTTTCGAAACAACCATCATCTTGTCCCCAACATATAATAACTCATTCAAAATGTTATACATTTGTAAATAACTTTAAACCGACAAGAGATGTGCTAAGTTTTTATGTTTTGTAAATTACACAAGTTAGGTTGTTTTGTAAAAAAGCGCCTACTATTTTATCGGATGTTATACAAACAAAGGCGCAAAAGAAAAAAGAAGTTAATTTACAGCACTTAATGCTCTTAATGTTACTAGAACCTTATATTTTAACTCCACACAAAACAACTTAGTTTTATTTTTATAAGTACCGAGTATATTATAAAAATCAGAAATCAGAGAAATTGGAATAGCATAATTTACATACGATGGAGCACGAACGTCGTTGATTTTTTCCTTTACTTCTTTTGTCATTTTACAATTAGCGAAACTTGTTGTCAAATTTACTGCTTGCTGCACAAGTCATTTCCTTGAAATAATTTGTTTAATGACGATTTCACCTAATAATTTTTGCAATTGGCTTACTACGGTTTAATCTTCAAACTCAATCGAATTGTCTAACAGAAAAATTATATGATTATTCGAGTGGTTATAGAGATTGACAACTATTAGCTGATCTGAATATTTGAGGTATTGGTGCAACGTTTGATTACATCACGGGACATAATAGTTCGATAGTAATTTTAAGATAATTAATATTTCTGCCAGTGATGGAAAATGTCGTTATTACTGAAATTCGTTTTCTTCATTCATATTAACTGGTACATTTTCAAATGGGTAAAAAATTATCAAAATCCGTCTAAATAATCAAAAGTTATGCGCAAACATAAAAAAAAAACATAACATACGCGACGAACATATATCCTCCTCAAATATAAATTATTCGACGATTGTTTACGATGAAAATGTTTATTTACAGATTAACAAATTTAGTGGAAACACTGAAAAGAAGAAAAAGTTCCGGCAAATTTTCTGCGAAGGAATCAAACAGGAAACAGAAAAATAGCGGCAGGTAAACAAATAAAAATAACCGAGTAGATGTGAAAAAATCATAAAATCCTTTCGGTATCATTCATGTGTTGTTTGCAGCTTCACAGAAACTTCTCATTCAGCTATTGTTATCATTTGTTCCAACTTCACACGTCCGAAAATATTTTTTCCTTTCTCGTCCATTTTTAATCTTTTTGTATTTTGATCTAAACACAGTTCTCAGATTTTTCATGTTCTCTTCTTTTTCTCACACAAATCATCTAATATCTCTCTCTTCCTACCCTTTACATTCCCCTACATTATTTTCCAAAATTAGCTGTTCCTCGATACAAAACCCAGCGTTTCTTTCGTTTTCTTATCTGCTTTATTAATGTTCGCTCTTCTTAATACGTTTTCCTTTTTAATCTTTTTTCGATGGTCTAATCTCTTTAGTAATAGGAAGAATTTACAAACTTCACTAGTTCCAGTGTGTGCTACCTATATATAAATAAGCGTATGTTAAACAGCTGCTGTAGATATAAATTCGTAACTTTCTAGGTATGGAGACAAATATGGTAAATTTCTAACTCTCCAATGACGAAGGCCTTCCACATCTATATTTTGTGTCTAATTTCGTGCATTATTTTTTATTTTATATTGCACTCCTTCAATTTATACCAAAAAGGAGCACCCTTCGAAAATGATCAACTGTTTTTAAAACGAAAAATTTTCTCATTTCTTTCCTTTCTATTAAGTCGCTGTTTCTTACTCATATGGACGCTTAAAGCATCTCGTACAAATGAAATATTTAACGATTTTGACCCGTTTGTCCGCAAGAAGCTAGTAATTTCGACTCAACACTCGTCGATGTCTGTACTATCTGCACTTGTACTTCACTTCTACCTATGATAAACGACTGAAAAATTTTAACATCTTGATTGCGTTAACCAAAAGAACGAAACACACCTTTATATCCTTGATATTTTTGAAGTTTTTGTGAAAACTTAGGCGTTTATCCTCCAATAGTTCTTCTTCTTCTTCTTCTTTTTACGCCATCTCCGAGCGAAGTTGGGCAATCATCGTAGCCACTGTTTCTTTGTTCTTAGACGTCTCTGTTAATTCTGCAGCTGTCCGATTGTACCAGCGGCGCATGTCTGCTCTCCATGACAACTTTCTTCTGCCTGGTCTGCGATGTTCTTCGATGTTCTTCGATGTTCTTCGATGGCACCATTTATAACGAGCTGTAACAAACTATACTTCTCTAGATTTTTATTGATGTGTCCATAATATTTCAATTTTCTAGACCCATAAAGCTACTGGACCGGATGAAGTTGCCGCAGAGTTGATAAAAGTATTCGGCGATTATGGAATTTGTATCCTTACAAAGTTGTTTAATAAGATTTATGCTATCGGTCAATTACCCGAGGAATGGTTAACATCAAGATTTATAATGATACCGAAAAAGCCGCATCCAAAATCATGCTCTGAGTACAGATTGATTAGTTTAATGAGTCACGCCTTGAAAATGTTTCTTAGGATAATACATAACAGGATACTAACTAAATGTGAAGAAAACATTGGAAGAGAACAGTGTGGCTCCCGGGGTGGCCTGGGAACTCGAGAGGCATTACTCTGTATGAACATCTTGATTCAAAAAATGAAGGAGTTCCAACGTCCAGTATTTCTCTGTTTCCTGGACTTTGAAAAGGCTTTTGACCGAATAACTCATGACAAATTGTTTCAAATACTCGATACTATTGGCCTAGATGAAGCGGATAAGCGTATAATAAAAAATCTTTACTTACACCAAAACGCAATATAATCTCATTAGAAAACAACAAAATATCAGATCCAATTAGTATTGAACAGTGAGTAAGGCAAGGATGTATATTATCTCCTTTGCTGTTTAATATATAGGCGGAACAGTCCTTCAAAGAAGCCCTTGATGACAGAGAAGAAGGTGTTAAAATCGGCGGTGAAAATATCAATAACATCAGATATGCGGATGACACAGTTTTAATGGCTGAAAGTGCAGGAAACGTGACTATATTAACAAAAGCGATGGAAAAAGTATGCAATAAATATGGAAACGAAGGTAATGGTCATCTCAAACGACCCACACCCTATCGACATAGTGATAAACAATGGCAGACCAGAACACGTCGATAAATACAAATACCTCGGTGCCTGGATTAATAAATATGGTGACCCAGACGGAGAAATTAGATGTCGCATTGAGCAAGCACGTTCTGCCTTTATGAAAATAAAGAAGACACTCACAGTTCATTACTTGGACCTTGATTTAAGATTCAGAACTCGGAAATGCTATGTCTGATCGGTATTACTATATGGTGTCGAAACGTGGACATTGACGTGTCCAAGACACTTCACACATTAGAAGCCTTCGAGTTTTGGTATTATAGACGCTTACTCGAGATCCGGTGGACCAAAAAGAAGACAAACGCTAAGGTACTGCAGACGATGAGAAAAGAAAAGGAGCTGATCGACACTGTCAAAAGAAGAAAAATAGAATACTTCGGTCATGTGATGCGTGAACCTAAGTACACATTACTGCAGAATATATTGATGGGAAAGGTGGAAGGAAAAAGAAGAGTTGAACGAACAAGATTGTCTTGGTTCAAGAACCTACAGACATGGACAGGTTGCAGTGTTGAACAACTGTTCCACACATTAAAGGATAGGGGTGACTACAAAGAATTAATCAAGCTTGCCATCAGATGAGCCTAAGATCGAGAACGGTCATGGCACCGAAAGAAGAAGACCGTATGTTGTATAGTAGCTCAATTTGTTTTGCCATTCTTCGTAGCATTTCCTTATTGGTTATATGGTCTATATACGAAATTTTTAACATGCCGTGATATATATTCATCTCTAACAGCTCTATCCTTTTCTCCAGCATAGGTGTGAGATTCCAGCTTGCCATACCATAAAGCAATACCGACCATACACAGCCTTGTAGTAGTCGCAATCTTAATTGCAGATTGATATCCTTCCTGATCATTAGGTTTTTCATATTTAAAAAGATCTTTCTTGTCATTTCTATGCGTGACCTTATCTCAAAGGACTGATCGGTTCCCTCATGGAACTAGGTTCCAAGATACTGGAATTTAGTAACTCTGTCAGCGCGCTGACCGTTTACTATTAACTTCATTTTTAAAATATTCATAGCCTCGCTTGGTCTGTGTACACTGCTATCCATTTTGCTTTCTTAACATTGATTTCTAGACCATATTCCTTACTTATTTTGGTGACCTGATCCAGCATCTCTTGCAACTTGTTAATGTTGTCAAAGATTAGCACTGTGTCATCCGCATATCTTATATTTGAAATATAACTGTTACCGATCTTAATACCATCTTCGTCAATGAGTGCTTTCCTGAAAATATCTTCCGAATAAATGTTGAAAAGTATCAGAGATAGCACACAGCCTTGCCGTACTCCTTTCTTAATGTGTATTTCCTCTGATTCCATATTCTCGCTTCTGATTTTTACAGTTTGGTTCCAATAGAGTCTTCCTATTATTCTTCTGATCTTCCATTCTATACCAATATTCCCTAATATTTCCATCAACTTGTCATGTTTTACACAGTCGAAAGCCTTTTGGTAGTCAATTAAACAACAGTAAAGCCTGTGATTCACGTCTCGACACCTTTGGGCTAGGACGTTTACATATTGCTTACCGTGTTCCATATCCTTTTCTAAAACCAAACTGATTTTCTTCACTATTTTTCTCACCTTTTTCGTTGAAACGGTACTATTCAACTAGTCACCGCTTTTAATTTAAATCCAGGGATGCCAACCACGAGGTTTTACGCTCGTGGATTTTATTTATTTAGATTTTATTAAGTTAAGAATAATTTAAGTTTTTGAAATTTTGAAGCATAAACAATATATTAAAATAAACTGGATCACACCTATCTTTCGTTACCGGTCGACCGCTGAAAAACAATGATTAATTCGGATAATACGGATAAAATTTAATATAAACCGATATATACAAATATAATACAAAATTCTACGTATCACTGTTGTCGGTGGATATCCGGGGTGATCCGTAGGTTGACGATGCGGCGGTCGGTTGTCACGGAACAATTGGATTCGTCGTTGATTCTTTTAACGGACGTTCGATCGTTTCCAACTATTCTTTAATAAGGTCGCGAATTTCGGAGTTTTACTTTTCGAACAAATAACTGTCTTTTTCAACTTGACCGAACGCGAAACTTCTGCCAAAACTAACTACTTCTCTTAGCAGGTCGCACAGGACTCCTCCGCAGATTGCTGGTAAACCCAAAACTAACGAACGTTGGCAAACGACTCGATTCAAAAGTGCCAAAACTAGAGACTAACTTCATCCAGCCAAAAGAACACTCACTTCCGTCTAAAAAATCTTCTCTTTTGTCGTCATTTCTATTCCGACCGCCTTCCGGTCCGTCTTGGCCGAATCAGGTAGATCTTATTGTTTTTTTCTGAACGGCGATTGGCCACCCCTCACCGACAACAGTTTCATGCGCGCTCACATCCGCACCCGCACCACACATTCCACATTATTTTTATTATTATTATTTTTTTTTATTATTATTTTATTTATTATTATTTTTTAATACCCATGTAATGGACACATTACAGATCCCCGCCCATCGAAAAGAAAAAAAATTTTATTTTATATAAATTTTTTTTTTTTTTTTTTTTTTGTAATTAAAATTTATTTACATTTATTTACAGGGTAGGCAGTCGTTTAATAGCCATTTTAATCAATTTTATTTATTTCGACTAAATGGTCGCTCCATTCTCTTTTCGTATGTGTTCGACATGCCAACCTATTTTGCTTCGCCGCTCGCTTTACCTGCTCGGGCCTTTGCCCTTAGGACGGCCGTTGTACTTTGTTTACCAAAACACCGCTCACGTTTCTACGGCGCTCGCCTCATTGTTTTCCTGAGAAACTCTGACCATCGATTTTGTTCTTTTGAAAATGTTCCGGGACTATTGGCCAACCTACCTCACTAATGTCTTTCTTCATAACGACCCTTTTTTTTTTTTTTTTTTTCGCACCGATCTTATGAATCGGATATTATTTATAGCTTTTCCTAAAAACTGGTCTTTTACTTATCCGCTCTTTGTTAACTACGGCCAATGTATTTGTAAACACTGGGCGATGTTCCGGCTTTACCTGAACACCATTTTCTCTTGGCACAGATACTCGGAAATGTATCGACGCGTGAGAAACGCTGATCGACCATTTTATTATAAGAACACTAAACCATTGACCGCGGTCATCACCCTTCAAATTTTAATGGTTTCTTATTAGCCTAGCCTTATATTCGGAGAAATCCTAAGAAATTCCCGACAACGAATGATAGTCGTTATAACCATACACGGTCACTCGCACAAAGATAGTTTTTCTTTTTCCGATCCCCTTCTACAGGTGTTCGTTTCAAAATATACAATTACTACGAGATTCGCGTAATTTAAACTAAATATTCACCTACACTTTGGCGATGGTATTCCTCTATTATTTACACATTTCTTTATTCGGATCGGTGCTCAATCCCTTTTATCCCTGAACTATATACATTTAAATTATATTACAAAGTAAAATACCATATTCCACTATTTACATATTTATATATTTACATTTTACCATCGTATGTGCTAGCAGCTCGCTTATCGACCTGCAGCCAATACTGATTATTAATTTTTATTTTGAAGAACTGAAAGTCTTCTCTTTTATTTAAAGTTCTGTTATCGAACCTTTTTACTTATTCTGCCGCGATTGACATAATCTAACGGCCATTTCCACATTCGGTTACCCTATCCCCGGGTACTGTTTTTTCCGAACCATACTACTACTTATTCTTTCGCTTCCTTTTTATACTCGGTTACCCGGTTCCCGGGTACTGCTTTTCCGAACACAATTAATTATTCTTCCATAATTAGACGCAGTCTAACGGTCTCTTACTTTTAATTTCTCCCTCTACAGGTACTATTTTCAAAACATGCAATTATTTACGAAACCTTTTTTTTTTTTTTTTTTTTTTTTTTTTACAACCTTATTACCCAAAATGGCTGCGGTCATTATCCGCCGTACAAATTAACTATTTACATTATTTACGCTTAAATTTAAGGCTAACGAATTTGATTATTCTTATTGCGGTACTTCAGGTTATCATTCCATACAGCCAATTGTTACTTGTTTTTTCACCCTTTTCACTTACCAATTCTTTCACGTGCTGCACACAGGTTAACTTTCCCATTTCTATGCCGATTCCTTTGAGGCTAGTGAATAAGTTCTCGTTTTTCCATCTCATTACGCATTTTTTCTTAATGCATTTATCGAACGCCACATTATTAATCTCACCATTCTTGAATATAAATTTTACTTTAATTTCTACTTTTACCGCATTATTCTCCTCACTTCCTTTAAGTGCTCTTAACAGTTTGCTTTCATACTGTTCATCTTCGTTAATTTCCGTTTTGAATGCTCTAATACCTTTATTCATCTCCATAAACTCTTTCTTCCGAGTCGCACTTTCCTTCTTTCCGTCCTTTCGTTCGTTCTCAACTTCCTTTTTCTCTTCTATCTCAACTACTTTCGCTTCAGCCATGTGACAGATCTCCTTCTCAAATTTACCACCTTTTAAATTATGGTTATCGTTAATTTCAACGGGTTTATTAACTTCGTTATTAACGTCTTTAGATTTGTTACTAATATTATTATTACTATTTTGCTTTATTTCCTCAGATACATCATTAGAATTCGCATTTTGTTCATTAAACTTGTCGAACATATTGTTTAGTTCGTCGAATCTTTTAAATATGTTTTCGAATTGTTCTGTTAAAAATGCCATCATCTCGGTGGTGTCTATTTTAGTTGCCATGATTATCTTTCTGAAAATAATTTATTTACGTTAATTTAACATTTCAGTGTATATTTATTTGTGGGTTTCGTTCCCAACGGAAGAACAATTTTTCTAAGATTGTTCCCCACCAGGGATGCCAAATGAAACGGTACTATTCAACTAGTCACCGCTTTTAATTTAAATCCAGGGATGCCAACCACGAGGTTTTACGCTCGTGGATTTTATTTATTTAGATTTTATTAAGTTAAGAATAATTTAAGTTTTTGAAATTTTGAAGCATAAACAATATATTAAAATAAACTGGATCACACCTATCTTTCGTTACCGGTCGACCGCTGAAAAACAATGATTAATTCGGATAATACGGATAAAATTTAATATAAACCGATATATACAAATATAATACAAAATTCTACGTATCACTGTTGTCGGTGGATATCCGGGGTGATCCGTAGGTTGACGATGCGGCGGTCGGTTGTCACGGAACAATTGGATTCGTCGTTGATTCTTTTAACGGACGTTCGATCGTTTCCAACTATTCTTTAATAAGGTCGCGAATTTCGGAGTTTTACTTTTCGAACAAATAACTGTCTTTTTCAACTTGACCGAACGCGAAACTTCTGCCAAAACTAACTACTTCTCTTAGCAGGTCGCACAGGACTCCTCCGCAGATTGCTGGTAAACCCAAAACTAACGAACGTTGGCAAACGACTCGATTCAAAAGTGCCAAAACTAGAGACTAACTTCATCCAGCCAAAAGACCACTCACTTCCGTCTAAAAAATCTTCTCTTTTGTCGTCATTTCTATTCCGACCGCCTTCCGGTCCGTCTTGGCCGAATCAGGTAGATCTTATTGTTTTTTTCTGAACGGCGATTGGCCACCCCTCACCGACAACAGTTTCATGCGCGCTCACATCCGCACCCGCACCACACATTCCACATTATTTTTATTATTATTTTTTTTTTTTATTATTATTTTATTTATTATTATTTTTTAATACCCATGTAATGGACACATTACATCGTAAATTCTTCTGTGGATTACTTTGAGAAAGATCTTCAGGATTTAGACTTATCGTGCGGTTGCAGTCGGAAGCGTTGTTCTTTTTTTGCAATATAATGAATACGGTGATCTTCAACCAATCTAGTGGCAGAATGCCTGTTTCGTACTGCCAAGTTGAAAAATTTTCCTATAGATCTTAATGCCGTGTGGTCGTTCTGCAGGAGTACTTTCAGCAATTCTACCTGTATACCTTCTGACCCTACTGCCTTACCAATTTTCGCACTTTTTATTGTACAGATGATCTTCTCTATTTGGATACTATCGCCGGATACTTTATCATCCTGACCAGAGTCAATAATTACATTGTCTATAATCGATCTGGCGTCTTCGAATAACTTAATTATATATTCCTTCCATCGCGAATGTCTGCCATCTTTCTCCACAAATAATGGTACCATCTTTATATTTTAGACATCTAACATTTATTGTACGGTTCGCATATCAACTATTACCATGTAAATTTAGCAGCAGGTATAAAATACATCTGCCAATTTGCCTGGCCAGCACGGGAGAGATTAGGCCAACTTATCATATCAGGTATTGCTTACACCCAGCAGTGGGTTGATAGGGCATATCGTGATCGTGAAACGATAAGCACAGAAACATTGGAATGAATTGAAATAATCTTGATATGGAATAAAAACTCTTCTGAATACTAAAAAAATGAAGTAAATAGCACGCAATTCAAGGAAATATTAAATAAGAATTACAATAAATACCGAAGAATGGTTACAGATGATTAGACAAATTAATTAAACACGTAAGCTTTTTTACTGTGGAAACAGAAAGGAATTAAAGGTATGCCTATTTTCGTCTACTGAATCTTCTAGTTTGTGATAAAGCTCAGTGCAGTTAAACGAATCTAAATCAAATCAAAAAAAGGTACAAATAAAATGTTCCTTATTGCGTCAGATTCACATCGACAAAACTAAATGATCTGGCAGTGGTAATCAAAAAGTTAGTGAGAATAGGTTACACGTACAAAATGTTACGAAATTTGGATGGGGATTCCATGTCATGCTGGTATCCTGCGAAAATGAGCTAACTGACTCGTTGACAATAATATACGTCAAATTAAATTGTTAATAGGGAGAGTTTTCATAATTAAACAATTAAAAAACTAAAAGTAATTATACAAAAAGTTATTCATCGTTCGAATGTTAAGCGGACATTGATTTACGATAAAATGTGGTAATACGGCAAGGGCAAAAACGAGTATATCGCAAGAAAACAAGGAAACGAGAATTTTCTTCAGGCTACCTCAGTCGGTCAGCAGCAGTTTACAAAATGACAGTAGTCATATAATATAAAATATATATATATATATATATAACAAAAAAAAACGTAAGTAAACGAAAAATATGGTAACACTAAGTGAAATTTAACATACTAGTAGTCGACAAGAGGAGAAAACATATCGCCTAAAAGATAACAATATTTTTAGAACCGGAATGGGTTACTTCATCATCATCATCATCATTTCCATCTCCTGTTCAGGAAGTTGGTGCGGTACCTCGTTTTACTACAGTTGTCTCCGCCTGGCCTTTTGTATTCCTTCCAAAAGCGAATTTATTCCAGCTATTCCATGTATGTAATCCATCCGTCTCCTTCCTCCTCGTGGTCTTTTTCCCTGAATTTTCCCTTGTATCGTAGTCATGAAAGGATCTTCTTCTCCTATTTTAAGTCCAAAATGTATTTCTTTTTTGCTTCTTTTTCGATGATATTTATTAGCCGTTTGGCTTACCAATTTTACATTTGTTCAATACTTCTACATTTATTACTTTTTCCTTCCATGATATTCTGTGCATTTTTCTGTAGCACCACAACTCGAAGACATTGATTTTCTTTTTGTTAGCCTCCGATGATATCGTCCAGGTTTCCGAAGCGTATCGCATTGTTGACCATACGAAGTAGTGAAGAATTCTCATTTTTAATTGTTATGTTCAATTTTCTATCTTTAAACACTCGTTCTAAATTATTGAATGCAGTTCGGCTACAGCCTATTCTTCTTCTTATTTCTTTATCGTCTTTCCCATTTTCTGTAATTAAACTTCCCAGGTGTAGATGTACTTGATTACTTGTTCAATTTTTTCCCTATCTAATGGGTTACTTACAAGTTGGAATTACAAATAATGGTATTTAAGCATACGGTTTAGCTGTATCTCATTTACAAAGTAAATTTCGTCGATGGTTTATTATACTCTTTTCCATTAACAGTACTTTTCGCTTCGAGGCTGGCTTAGAACTCATCAGCTAGGTTTAGAAGTGTGTATTTCTTAAATTAAGGGAAATAAATACAAGCAGTAGTAGGAAAATGGTCGAAGGGCGCAAACTAGACCTAGGAAAAAATTGACAATTCTGTACTATTCAATGAAAAAAAAAAAGTTCCTGTAATTTCTGTTCATAATTTGGAATTGAAGACGCGGGGAGACCATTTTCCGACTGGCGGTGACCGGCGAACTACGTGGACAAATGGGATAGTGATCGCCAACGCGCTATGTAGCGTACGGCACCCGAAGAAGAAGAAGAATTCTAATTGTACACTGTACGAAAGAAATGCTCACAAAACAAAAATACTAATTATTAACGATTTACCATAGTTCAGTAATATTGCCTTCGTATATATCAACAATATTGTCACACTTGATATTTGCTATGTCTCAGTAATTCAGTAACGATATTCGTGAAAGTTTATTTTGATATTTCGATGTTGTAAATGTTGCATTTCAAGTAAGGCTTAGCTCAACTACAACTGGAATTGGTTTTAGTCTGAAGAAATGGTATTCACTTGAACAACCGCTGTTTCAGACGCGTCAAATTACCTTTAATGAAAATTAACCAAATGCGGATTTAAACTGTATTCGGGAGAAAATTTTACCAAAAATTGACGTGATTTGCACTTTCTATCCCACCACCGACTTAACCCAACCAATTTCTAACAATCAACAGAAATCGTAATCTCGTTAAACATAAAATTACACCGCTTACTAAAATATAATTCACGCAACGGAAAAGCAAGGTATCGTTTTCAACTGTGTAAGCGATTAGAAAATTAGGGATTACGACCAAAAGCCGTTTCGAAAGTGTTAGTGATAACCGTATCATTATTTTCTTCATAAACGCCGAACTAGTTGAAACGTTTATGTCCGCATACGGTGGGTTCAATATCGAAGGTAACCTTATCAAATGCAGAAGATCGATAAATTCGGTCAAAAGAGTAATTTTCTCGAATATACTACCGAACGAAATATTACAAGACTACGTAGTGAATACACTAAACATTGGATATAACGTCTAATATTTCAATACTACGCATAAAGCCGTACAACGGAACGATGGAAATGTACTCAAACAATAAAAACACAACAGTTTAATCATTACCAGCAATATACACAGATCAGCACGAAAAATACGAAATAGAGACCTTCATTTATTTTTTGACGCAATAGTTACGTTAAAAATTATATATGAAATTTCAGGATGGGAGGGGAGCAAAAAGAATTGTGATGAACAGGATTAGTAATCGGCTAAAACGTTGTTTCAAATTAATAATGTCAGTAATTGCAATTTTCACCACACCAGCGAATAGCGCCAGTGTCGCGCCCCAAAGGTGTGTATGCAGAGAACAGAAACTAATTTCCCGTACCGAAATTCAAGACCAGCCCGCATTGTTAAAAAATCCAGATACTTTCAATAATAAGCAAGAATCCTTGTCTTTTCTGCAGAATTATCTTTCTCAAATTCACCTGCCGATGACCTCTCTTCAAAAATCTCCATGCATTGTTTTCACGTTTCGTTCCTACAACTCTGCACCAATCAATATAACTATCAACAACTCCCCTATACCGTTGTTGTTTCCCCCCTTCGGCTACCTAGAAATCATTGTAAACAATAGTCGCTTATCCTTTACTGAGCATATAAAAAACCACTTCCATTCGTCTACTCTTAAATGTCTGAATATCTTAAAGGCTTTGCAGGTGACCCTATGATACTTCTCACGCTCTATAAATTCATTGTCCGCTCCAAACTCAATTTCCGCTATTTTCTACGTGGTAATGCTGCGCTCATTCTCTCCTTTGCTGAACTAGATTTGGTTCAGAATCCGGCTCCACGCTTATGTCTAGGAATCTTAAAATGCACAACTTGCCAGGATAATTCGTCATCTTGCTAGACTTGAAAGTTTTTCATTCAAATGTGATACTATTAGTTTATAGTAATGATAAAAGTGTTCTAACGTTATATTAACTCAAAAAACACCAAGTCGCAAACCGCCCCTTTTCTTACACATCAATTTCTATTCTTTGAACAGATCAATGCATTTATTGAATAGTCGAGTGTAGCAGCGCACTCTAAACTCAAAAACGGCCGAGAAAATCAACTTGAAAACGAAACATTATTGTCATCTAATATTTTAAAATTACATTTGGTTTTTAAATTCCAGATTGAAACCGGAAGTTCAGGAGATAAACGATTTAACCGATGAACAAATTACCCATCATCGGGACAGGCACGGTTCGCTAAATGTCGAGCAAGCTTTCGGCAGTCCTCTAAGTAGCGCAAGCGGAAATATGACAGATTCCGAAACAACGTTATTGGAAAATTCATTTGACGATAGATCGAAAGAATACAGAGCTCAATCGGCTACTGAGAACGGTAGCAACAACAGTGGCATAAGCAACAATCGAGAAACACTTCCAACATCAATCAATGACGAAATTAACAAGAAGCCTGTCGAATTTCCAACGATTTATCAAAATTTACAAGCGACAAAAAATAGCTATAAAAACATATTCGGATCCTCTGTTACACCAGTTGCCTCATAATTTACAAAAATTGTATATTTCTTAAATTTAAGACTAATTTGTAATAAATAAAAATTTTACTACCGGTTTTAATTCGTTAGCGTTATTATCGTGATGTTTTGTTCCATCGAATTTGTTGGCATAAGTATACAAATTACGCAAATTAAACTGATTTTTCATCAACGATTCGAGACAAAAAATGCCGGATTGAGTTAAACCGGGGATGCACGAATATTACAAATATTTTTAAGTTTGCTATTAATACGTTATAAATTCATAAAACTAAAAAACACCGCATGTAAAATATTTATAGTAATGGAAAATTATATTATTAACCGTCAAATTAATATTTTCTCTAGATGAAAATCCTTAGTTGACGAACTTCCCTTCTGAAAATAAAAAGTATTAATTTCATAGAATAAGATATGAACAATGAAGAATACACACTAACCTATCCATGGGCGTCGCCAGCGGGGGGCAGGGAGGGGCAGCTGCCCCCCCCCCCGGAGCCTTGAAACTTTCTAATCAACTGGCGCGTAATCATGGACAATTTGGAAAATTTGATGTTTTAATTAAGATTTTATTCTTGTTTAATAAAATATTAAGCCTTTACAACTTATAAATTTTATTTTTCCTATAACTCATATTCCCTTTCTATCATCTTGCCCCCCCCCCCTGGCTCATCGGCTGGCGACGCCCTTGAACCTATCGATGGTACTTTTTAATGACAATAAACATGTTCATTGGCGCACCCAAGAGGGGTGCCACGGGCCCATTGCTCCCCCCAAAAAATCTTCGAAATCTTAATTTCGTTTTGTAATGTTTTGTTTTACTTAAATAAAATTCGTATGCTTATCTAATTTGTGCTTATTACGAACATAATGTTACGTTTTTATTATTATTTTTTTTTTTTAAATAAAATTCGTCAGTTTTGTAATTTTAAAAAAAATAATATTTGTTAATTTTGTATTTTTTTTTTTATTTTTTTTTATTTCAATTTACAAACCACGGAAATAGATGGGTACTTAGTCGAGGTACCGAGTTACCACTCCCTAACTCATCTTCTAAATTCTAGCCCCGACCAAAAAAAAATCCTGCGTGCGCCCTTGAACATGTTAATTAAATTTCATCAATTATAGAAATATGTTTGATACCAACATGCGACTAAACTTAATTATATGTTGTTTCTAATAAACCTATCAACTATATTTTGAAAATAAAACTTTTTCGAAACCTAAAGTCAGTCGGGAAACATATAAACATTTCACTAATGCTTTTTTTGCTTTTTCATTATGATTTAAAGAAAAGTACACATTCGATTTGACCGCAGTATAGGCAAAACTGGGCTTCACACTATACGATCCTTTCATTCCTACTTAATTTCCATCGTTAGCCATTGCGGCTGAATTTAACAACCAGAGTCCTCTATAGCCGCATAGACAGTGTTTTTCTTTTTACGGGACCAGATATAGAAATTCCGAAATAATATATTTTAGAAACAACCATAAAGTGATTAGTCGACAAATATATCTGGCAAAATTAACCAACAGTGCAACTAATTCCACCCAAAAAAAAACAAAAAAAAAAAAAAAAAACATGCAGCTACAAAGCGAAATTTCGTCTCTAGCCCGATTAACTCTATCTGCCTATCCCCGTAATACCGCGTCTCTTTTGAAGAACAAGTCCTACAAGAAAATGTCTTGTGCCAAGAGGTATCTAAAACAGCGCACAATATGTGATCGCCATATAAATAGCTTCATAAATGGCTCTGTTAATCAGCCAACGGTGAAACATTTAAGCTCCTCTTTGATCAAATTGAAAATGAATATGTCATAGCGCTTAAAATATTCCGTTACCAAAGCTAAATCTGATGAAAAAATTAGCTCACAAATCACACATGGGGGTAAATTACAACTCGTTTTTACTAATCTATCGATTACGATGTATTTATTGCTCAGCGTCAAAAAAAAAAAACACTTTCGTCTCTTAGCATCATTCACCACGTTGACTTACGCTTAGCTAGCGGGATCTTTCTCATAACGCTCGGTACAAACCTAAATTTTTTATGCAACAAACTTCCGCCAGATCTATACCGTACTACGAGACTGCAGCAGTTCCTTGTACGGAATGAAAAATTAAAACACACCAATGCAGACCCCGCATTCTTGCCGACTATGTAGAAGACTGCTGTTGTCAATTATCAATAAAATCAAACTAGACGAGACTTTCTAATCACGCGATAAAAGTAAAAGATCTCTAGAATGGCGTCACTATGCAACAGATTATCCAGCACTAATCAACCGTGACCGATATTTGCAATTCCGTTCAGGCTTAATGCGTGTACCAGGCTGTCGACAAACTGAGTTCTTGCTCCTTCGTCTCCTTGCACAGCATTACAAACCTACTCATCGATATCTCCTTAAAGAACCTTCTCCTATCTGTTCCCCATGAAACTATTATCTTATAGTCCCTCATAATCATGTTGAACGCCCGCTATCTTTTTCACTCCGAAAATTCCTATCCACTCCATCGACAATATAATTTATCTTTCTCTCGACCTCTCCTTATGTCCTAATTGAATTCTTATCTATCAAATAAATTTCAACTAAATACAGCTTTACACTTGTTACTATGACCTCTACAGTAACTATAACGGGATTCTGTAATTAAATAAATAAAACAACGAGCCGTACAATTATTATTGTGGTAAAATTTAAGAATTTAAATATATAGAATGTACTTAAGCAGTCTGAAGTTAAAATAGATATACGGCCGAGTTAGAAATATTCATTTTATTGGACATGGAAAAACCGGTATATGTATAACGAAATGTCACGGTAAATGCAGGCTACCGAATCTCTTGAACAAATGATTCTCTCCAGAGCTGCAGAAAATTGCTAATCTGGTAGACGCATCTCTTTTTCAAAGTATACTCAGTTTTATTTTCTTAAATATCTTCAAACATTTTTTAGTCTGCTAATCCGTGTTTTATACTAGTATTTACTGTAGTTCCCATATGTTATACATATACATACAACACATATATACGAGTATATATATATATATATATACTATATATATATATACATTATGGCGTTTTAGCCATAACAGGATATAGCAGAAATTTTGTAAAATCAATTCTTTGTCAACGGTATAAATAAATTTGTATACGTGAAATACACGAATAATTAAATAAGTTTCTGGCTTATAATTTTCTATAATTTCTAGCTAGTCCGTGAATAGTACGTGAGCATAATCTAATAAAACTTTATACGGATCTGCTGGTATTCCACCGAATCCGTTAAAAAAATCAATTTATTATTAAAAAAGAATCCGTGTTAAATGTATTCATCGGAATCCGTTATTTTGGTTAATAATTACATCGGGAAAAATAATAATAATTTAAACACCTGCTACGATGAACAAAATTGGTAATTCAGTAGCAGTTTCATATTTGACAGTATTTATTAACCTGTTCATCATTGATTTATATGAAATTTATTTGGAAAAACTTGTGATTTGGCGTACACGGCGGCGGTAAGAGATTCAGATTATGTCAATTAAGATTAATAGTTCGACAATTAACGATTAACCGTCGACGAAGGAAACCTTAGTGCAGTGTGCCAGGAGTTGCTAAATAGTTCCAGTTCTTGTTGTTACCAGAATTATGTTTAACGTAGGATACAGAATACGAAAGGTCCAAGCTTAATGGAGACCTACATATATGCAAACAATCGACTAATTTAAATCCGTTAAATTTTAACAATGCATCAAAAATTATAAATAGTTCGCTAGTGAAGATTTGTACTTTAACAGTTCTTCTTTCTCTCGTAACAGACTACAAAAACAATTTGATTAACAGAAATTAAGAAAAACACTGTCTAAAGCCAGCGGTGGAACTTAAACCATTTCAAAGGAAACATTTTGAAACGTTTAAAATACAACGGTAACACCTATTTCGTAGTGACTAAAGTTTCCTAAAATTAAAGTTTGAAATCAAGCAGCAAACTTGAGAAAGCCAATTTATGTCTAATGATGCTTTTATAGGTAATAAGTTTTGTTTGTATTGCTTAAGTAAAATCTTCGATTAATAATTAATAACAAGGCTGCGATAATTCTGTTTTCACTTCAGCACATAGTGTTCCTTAAAAGTTAGTCTTTTATCTAGAATTACACCTAGGTATCGAACATGATCTGCCCGCCTAATCCTGGTAAATACACAGTTGCTTTTGGGAAATGGGGTATACTATCTACGAGTAAATATTATAGCTTCTGTTTTAGATGGGTTAATTTCAAATTTCCATTTTTCCAAAAATTTTTAGACCTGAGAATTGCGCAGTTGCAGATGATGTTTTGTATGAGTTACAATATAAAGCAATATGATCTACATATTTAGGTTTGCGGCAACTTAAGCAGATCGAACAAATAAACTGTAAAGAGAAAGTGTCCTAGTACGCTACCATGCGGAACCTTTACCCATGCAGTTCTGGACACTGATTTAGCATTTTGTAATGAATATGTAAAACTCTAAATTAGTTTAATTAAATATTTTGGAAAATTATAACATTTTAGAAATTAGCCCGTCGTACCAAGTAGTGTTAAATTCTTTTGCAATGTTAAATAGAATTAACCCGGTACATTTATTTATATTAAAGTTACGAGTGATACGATCAGCGATCTTAGAAATCTGATGTGTAGTAAAATAACCCGGTCCGAAGGTAAATCATTCCGCTGGAATTATGTTATTATCGGCGAATTTTCGTAATCTATGTAGAAAATATAATTTCGGTTAAGTTGCTAAGCAAATTAACTGATCGTACATTGTTCACTTGAGAAGAGTCTTTGTGTCTGGTTCTAGAAGATGCACAATAATTTCAGCTACTTTTCGAAATTTCGGAAAATAGACTAACCACATTTTAGCATTGATTACAAACGTTAACTCTAATAGGCACACCTCCCCGCGGAATCTTATTTAAAAATTTTTACCGCAATATTATCAAATTTCAACTTTTAAGTTTTTTAAGACATATTTTAATATTTCTGACGGCGGGACAGGACAAACTCAGAATAGGAAATAGAGGAGCACTTTTACTATAATACTAGTAACTAAATTATTTTGGTATGTAGACGCGAAACACGTGCTCGCTTTATGAATATTTTAGTACCCGGCTGACAACTCTGCCTTTGCACGATCCTTATAGAAACGTTCGTGTTAAAGACAGAATCAAAAATCGATGGAATCACTCCATAATTCTTACTATACCTCGAACACACTACGTCCATAAATTTTTATCCCGTCTATTAACATTAGTGATAAATTTTCGAAATTTCTCACTTTTGATTGTGTGTTAAGTACTTAATTATCTTATTGAAAAATTTTATCAGGTAACCAGTATAAGAGTGAAATCGATATTTTGTATAAATTCTCCGAAAAAAATTTTGGATTCAATTACATTCTGGTTAAAACAGGGAATATAAACTTGCGGAAAAATCTGGCGCGTATTCTTTGGTACAAATAGATTAACACTGTCGGTAATTAACTTAATAAAATAATTCCTCCTATCAATATCAGAATTATCTTTAATTGGTAGATTAAGATTAATGTGGATATATTATCCCAATCAACCTTATTAAAGTCTAGATACGAGCGACTATTTAAGAGCGGTTTTGTATTTTATTAACTATAAAAATTGGTTTATGATCAGAGGTAAGGCGATCAAATGTAACAGATAAATTTACACTAAAATTTTTTGCTACAGTTCAATCTAAAACACTGATCGAAGCTGATTCGAGGATAGATTAGTATTAGGTTTTCGAGAAGCCAAAATTGGAAACTTATCTCGAGTGGCCATATTGAATAATATGTTACCTGCTAAATCGTTTGTTGAAACAGTCCTAATATAACCCGATCGGGTGTAAATTAAGGAGTGATCTAATATAATCAGCAAATTTATTATGTATATCTAGATGACTTATATATGTAGAACGCAAATAACGAGAAAGTTTATATTTTGATTAGCATATGAAAATTCAGAATAGATTTTTACACTAATGCACTGAACGTGTGCACTAAACGAGGTAAGCGTAGAAAGACGCGTTTACTATTACTGTTTTTAATTAATGCTACTACACCACTTATACAATTAACACCGTCTCTATATAATTTAAAACCAGAGAATTTTAAGGTTTACGAAGAGTGCAACTTGGTTTCGAATAGGGCAGTTCAATGAACGGCGATTGAATTACAATTTCAAGATACTATTAGTAGTCATTAATCCAGTTAAAAATAATTCTTACTTATAACTTCCACAACTTTACCAATTATACTAAAAATACTCGTTCAATGCATGCCGATAAATTAATTTAAAGCCGGTTGAATTACATGTAAAAGTTTACTTTCATTAATATTTCTAAATTTATCTATTATTGCGGAAAAATTTGAAAACTAATCGGATTTAACGTTGTTGGATACTTAATAATTCATTTGCTTTTTTCGATAAATTCCAACTTTAAGTACAGATAAAAATTAAACTTTATTCGAAAATATACATACATAAATTTATTAGTTAAACCACCAACATGTTTCGAGAATCATAGTCCCACATTAATGGTGTATTACAAATTAAATAGAATAATTTTTCATTTGTAATACACCACGAATATGGTACTATGATTCGCAAAGCATGACGGTGGTTTCACAGGATAAATTTATACATACTTTCAAATAAAGTTTAATTTTATGTGTACTTAAACTTAAATTCAACGTTAATCGGCCTATCCTGTTCAGCCACTTACGCATAAGACCTTTGTGAAAATTTAGCCGCATTAGAATCCGTTAATTGCTTTAACGTCGGAAACAAGTATATTTATTGGAGTTGAAACACGAGGGCCGTTGCAATTAACACACTCGATCAAATCAGAGCTGATACAAGCACCCGAGGAATGGGTGAGTGCACAACGAACACATCTCTATCTGGTAGGTTTGCAGTTAAGTGGCACATGTCCAAAACGTTGACACCTGCAGCACAGGATTACTAAATTTCTCCCATCGCTGATTTATTCCTTCCCCATTTAAACAGTTCCGATTTATATAATTTATTCGACGTCTAATATTTATAATTGTAATTATACGCGCTCACTTCAAACGATTTACGGAGTCCAAGTCTCTCCAAAAGTTTTACCGAGAGCGTTCAATCCTCCCAATAAAATGAAATGCGTAATAAAATTTTTAAAATTTGAAATAAAATGTACTCGCAGTATATATGTATAAATGTTATTTTTCATGAAAATAGATCTGCGGTATAGAAAAAGTTTTTTAATCGAAAAATTACGAGACGAATTGTAGAGGCAGAATGGATTCTTTTTTATTACTATTGATAATGTTTCACCCCGTAACATATTTTATACGACTAAAAAAAAACAAAAACTTTGTAGTTTATTATTGAGTAAAATACATCAAAAAAATGCATTCACTTTCCGCTTCAAACGATTTTCTTTATCAAAACTATCGTTTGACTATTTTTACTTTTTTTTCTCGGTTTTACGACCAAATTCTTGGCTTATTCCCGGTTTCCCCGATTGGATGGATGGCCACTCTGGAAAACGATATTTCTTATTTTTATTGCATTAATAAATAAAAGACTTTCTTTAAATTTTTTAAATATTATTCGATTATTATTACTATACACTTTTTGATTATAATGTAGGCAATAATATAGGGAAAAAATTAATAATCTTTCAGCTTAATCATAATTTTAATAAATATAATTGCACAAAAAAAACTTTAAACATACTCGAACAATTTAATGCATAAAACTTCCACACAGCGATCGTTATTCATTATAAATAATTTTCGGACATTACTGTGTGCTAATGAAATATATTTGACTTTTCGGAAGGATTACGCTGATCATTATCAGAATCAACGGCAACTGCACGTAAGTTGTTTCTGATGATGGTTGGTGTGTAATCCTTCCGAAAGGTCAAATATATTAACACAGTTGTGTCCGAAAATTTTTTATAAAAATCACTCGAACAAGATAAATTTGCATTTAAAATATACGTGCACACTTATTCAATCTAATAAAATACTACACGTATCTATAAAATCGTTTATGTACATACGCACATACACTTTCACTCAAACGTATTTATTGAAACACAAATATATACACCTAAATACAAATTCTCATACCCGTACTTGTTTCAATAAACATCGTAACTTTGCACATTTATAGTAAAAAGCAGTAAAGCAATCTCCAATAAATTATAATTAAAAATAAAACAAGCAACAGAGAATATAAAATAAAAACGTTAATTTAATAGAATAGAACGAATAAATTTACACGCCACGTAAGATCAAAGTTAATATATTCCTAAATACCAAAGTTTAAAAATGAAAAAAAAAAACAAAAAACTATAGAAACTTTAATTTAACCAAAATAGATATTTTAAGTGTTCATGGCACCTTTTGTAATTTATTAAGATACAGTTTGTTTGTTTTTGAAGGAAGAAAGTTAAACGTAATAACACCAACATATTTCATTTGGATTCTTGTGCGATATTTGAAGAACTATTGATGCGAAATAGATATTTCATGTTCCTGTTACTTGTTATTAACGACATTTCAAATTTGCATTTATTTTTAATCGCAAAATTACGCAAATTTGTTTTATATATGTATAGATTATCAAGTTTCATAATATGAAAATCTCTCTGTTGTTATGGAGCCGTGCAATATTAAGCAATGCATTTTATAATGAAGGTGTAGAGATTAAGAAATATTTAGCAACCCCCTCCTCCCTTTGAAGAAAAAAAAAAATTAATCCACAAGAAAAAATAGACTGATACAGTGCTAGATATAAACGGCGCAGATTTTTAGAAAAAAGTACTGTCGTAGGTAGCGAAACAATTTAATTTTCTCAGTTTACTTGCCAAATATACTAGATGCCTACGTCAACTTGTGATCAGACAGTATTCTTAAATATTTAATTTTTTATACTCTTCCAAATATATTATTTTTGGATAGTTTTAGACTGAGATTATCTACTGTTTGATATATTAAAAACTATATGTTGCATATTTTATCTTATTTATATAAAATACTAGTTTATTATTACTCATCCACTTCCTAATTAAATTCCACTTCAGGATAATTTTTCTAAAATTGATGTATTATAAGGAAAGATCACTAACAAGACTACATCGTGTATGTAATTGTAAGCAGTTTCTCTTGTACACTTAAATTGCCGAGGTCTAACAATATCGACTTCAAAACGCTCTTGTGGCACACCGAAATGTTGTTTTCTTTGCTAAATATATTATTTATTTTTGTAACTTGTTTTCTATTTAATAAGTACGATCTAAACGAACTACATATCAATCTTCCGAAATTAGCAGCGTATCATTTTCGTAACAAGACTCGGTAATATACAACATCGAGGGCATCTTTTAATGTCGAAATAAACAGTAATAGCCAATTTTTCTCCTACAAAATGCTCGAAAACATAAGTAATATAATTATTAAAAACATCTTAGGACATCGCCCTAATCCGATTCTGGTCTATTTAAAAAAATTGAAATTTAAGTTTTTAAACATTTTTCAAATATTATACTAATATACGATAAAATACGAATCGGCCTATAATCTAAAATTTAAGTTTTTTTACGATTTTTTTAATATAAGTGGTATTTAAAAATAAATTTAAATCGGTACTGATCATTAGGTTTAAATGGTAATTGTAAAGTGATACTTTATAGTTTAATATAAAGATAAATACAAAATAAATCGCAAAAGGAAATCATTATATATATATATATATATATATATATATGTATACATTTTTTTTTTATTTAAAAGAAGAAGCTACACTCGTAAAAACAAATTATAAAACAAAAAGAAAAAAAAAAGCAACACAATTTTAACTGACATTTTATTACAAATAGTATTAAAAATGAATGTATATATTACCTACATATGTGAATAATTTCATTTCTGTAAAATAAAATAAAAAAAAATAATAATAAAGATATTAATAGTAATCGTTAGTAGCAAATGAAATTATGTATAGAGTATACGTAACGTTTAATACAATGTAAATATTTTATTATACGAGTAGGGTGCTTTTCTTTATTTCTTGTCAAAATTTTATCGCCTCATGTACTCGCACGAAACGCTAGCCTTTATTTTTTAATTTCCATATTGTTGGAAAAATATGAAAATTTGTTATCATTAAACGCTCATTTGCTCATTTCTTCGAATTTACCGTCGAATTTGTATAATCGAAAATATCCGATATTGGCTATTTTATCCAACTATTTTTAACAAATTCTACTCTGAGTGATCTACGACGAAACTTACCGCAATAGCCAGATGTTTTAGCCGGATACTAATCGATGACAACAATTGATACCTGTAGTACTTATACTCTTACTGCTGCACCGATTTCTGACTTTCAATATTTAGCATATCATTGATGATACATTATCCTCCACGAAGAGTACATTATTTCCAGTGATTAAATTAAACGCACCGTTCAATTTGGCAGTGTTATCGGCCACCGATGTACGAATCACATCGAAGCAGGACATTGTAACTTCGCGTAATTCGTTTATGTACTTTCTAACGCAGATAACAGCTCGACCTAGTCTCCGCCTGTGCTAACCGCAAACACGGCAATCGGAGCACCTTCCCCATTTTACTCCATTACTCATTGTTGATTATGTATTTGTTGCTGCAACCGCGGCGTAGAAAAAGTGTAATTGTTGATAATACGAACAGTAAACGCGATATTCTCCATTTGCCGAAATATCATCACCACCGCGCTTCTTACACTAAAACATCATTCTAAAATCTATTATTTCAAAATCTGAATGTAACGCGTTGTGTTATAATACAAAAATGTCATTATATCTAATTCGGCACTTCATCTTTCTCGATTACATAAGCCGATATTCCAATCTTATCAAATTTTCTTTCGATTAATGTAATTACTTAACTTTAATTTGCTATTAACACGCAGTAGTACAGCGACGGATGAACGCAAAAGAAGCCAAAAATAATTTACACGTAACTTTTAAATTTTTTCGTTCAAAATGTATCCCATTCTAGAAAGTAATCTCTCATGCGAAACGGACGTAGCATTCGTAAGTGTATTAATTTCACGAAATATTTTCATGCAACCTTGCCGGTATTTCAACGAATTCTCTTGTCTTGACCATAATTTAGTATCGACGTACTGTTTTTCAATACTAAAGCTGTTAATCTAGGTTTCGAACAGGATATTTGTTCTAACACCTTTTTTTATCAAAATAGGCCCAAACATCATAACAGGTTCACTTATAGTTTCGATGTTAAGAGTTCCTTCATTATCTACTGCTCAGCATTTTTGATATATTTTTTTTATATCAAATGCATATTTCTTAAATCCAGGACCTAAAAATGTAGTTTATGCTACAATTTTTGTGAATTCTAAAGGTATTAATAGTAGCGAAATTAAATGTATTTATAATTTTAACAGCATCAATGGACTTAATCTGCATTGTAAACTTCTGTTAAAAGGAACTTTTCGACAGGTAACACTTTGGTGATTCGAAAAAAAATAGTTTCAGTGCTGGTCTACAGTCAGCTACAATTGATCATTCAGAATGTGAATTCAATTAGTCCTGCGAGCCACTAAAAAGTTACGAGTGCTAGTGTGTTAAAATTTCTTACTTTACGTTTAATTTAGGAGCTTATCTGTTGTCTGGTTTTTGATAATTCATCAGCAGCTGAAACACTACACTTCGAAGTAACTACAATAGTACGATATCTAATCAAAATTATTAACAATTCCGAATAGTTTGCTATTGTTTCATAAATAGTTAGGTGCATGAGTTATATACCGGCATGGCAAGTGACTAAATTTAGCGCATGAATTACTCTTTTTACATATGTACATTTGGTGCACTATCAGCAACAATCGTAACGATTTCATGAAATAAGTTATATTCACTGAAAACATTTCTTAATACAATTTCCGTATTTTTGCTTGTAAGAGAAACTTTTACCTGTCCAGCAACTAATGTTGTTGATTTTAGTCTATCATTGCATACATAGCGGTTTGATTTTTGATTATCGAACCAATAATGAGCTGCAATGAAAACATAATGAACTTCTTTAAAAAAGTTTTTAAAACTTTAGAATAAACATTATATAAACATGGAGAATTGACTTAGTTCTTTAATCTCTCAGATGGTGTCGTCTTTTCAGAACTTTATTTTTTCGAATAATTTCTAAAGCCCCTTAGTCATCAACTACTGAAATTGGTAATTTAGAACAATCATTATTTCATTACCTGACAGCCGATTACTTACACCAGTTACACTTACGCAAAATTATTTTTCCTCTTGACGCAGAGTACAAATATTTTCTAATTTAAGCGATTATACAGTTGGATGAGAAATAATTAGAAAGTATTTTGTTTAACATACAAAAATATATAGCAAAAGAAATATACGTTTAAATCGGCAAAAACCATCCGAATAAAATAATAAAGTTTACAATATTAACCAAAAATATACTAACAACTTATTAAACGAATCAAATTAATTTAAAAAAAAATACGTGTACAAATAATATCTGAAATAATTGTGTAATTTTTCTAAAAACACCATATATTTTCGCAATTTAATTAGATACGAATGGTAATTCAGAATACTCATTCGGTTCTATTATGAATATCATGCGAAATTGCGTACGACTAAAGTACATCGTCGCTTACAATGAAATTTCAGTTTTATTTTTGTCGAGAGCCCGCAAAGAATTATTAAATCAAAAATTTAATTCAGTTGCTTCCTGTTTTACGAAAAACAGTACTTTGGTATATTAAACTAGCTTTTTTAGTTCATCCGGACTACAGAATTTAAACTGTTATAAAAGTTACATCGTTTTACTACAATATGCCAAAATAAACAAAGATAAGCGCAAAACTGCAGACTTATAGAAATATTGTAATTTATTACGGGTAAAAAGGTTATTTACGAATTGTAGTTTTTCAATATTTATTTTGAATATTTAGAGATTTTTACTGTATCGGATGTTCATTTTTACCAGCTCTAATAATCATATCACACGATAATGAAACGTTTTTAAAAATTCGCAATATACACGTTATTAACGCTAGAAGTAGCTTACGTACAATTTAAAAAGGAAAATAACGTTCCGTTTTTGTTGTTTTTTTCTCCAAGTTACATTACCTCCTGTGATTTGAGAAACAAAAATATTGATTCTTCTCTTTCTTACTATACACTGAATTGAAATTTTACTTTTAAAATAAAACCTTAAATCGGTTCAATAGCGATTTAAAAAAGGTCGGACAACGCCAGTCTAGTCGATCATCCTCTACATCTTTGCTATCATGCAAAACCATTCCGTTTTCAAATAACTCAACACTATCATATTTCCATATATAAAAGTGCTGTGAAATTATTTCATTTATAACTCAAATTTAATCACACTATTTTTAAAACAAAATTTAGATAAACCTTTTATCTTAAAAAAATATTTCTGAAATGGTGTAATTTTTTTTTAAATAACAAAAAAATCCTTCTAGTTAACTTAAAGTGAGAAGTACGTACGAACAAGTAAATGAGATTGTTTCTTCGCCATAAAAATATATATAACGGTTTTCTATTTAATAACAATACTATTTGAAAAATAGATTTTTCAAATCGTTAAAAACAATACATAATGTAATTTATGATGTTCCTTTTATTTCCATTTAACGGTTTTATAGATCTAATAATTTTAACACATCCGGTCACTACGTTATTTCAGAAAAAATTGAATGAGCACGAAAAATACAAATTAATGATATATACATGAAATATATGTAGTTACTTGAAAAAATTCTAAACGAAATTCCAAATTCAAGTTGATGTAAAGGAATATGCAACATTTCAAAAATCACTTTTTAATAAGCTAACTTTTACTTAAGCCTTAATATTGTTTTGCACATTTTCAATTTTATCACTTTTAAAACAGTTTATAAATTAGTAACTTGATGGTAGAAAAATCCTTACACAATGTCAACATTGTTTACAACGAGAATATTTTGATTAACAGAATACTTTCCAAATATTTCAATATTTCGTCTTACATAAAACACTTTACCTTTAAAAAGTAATTCGTTTTTTAACTTTTCAATCGTTTTACATCGCACCATGTTTAACATAATCTGTTCCTGCAATTCATCTAACTTTAATGCTATCGAAAATAAGCGCCCTTCATCCACCTTTATTATCCTGCAAAAAACCCACATAAACCGATTCGCAAGTTACTAATCAATGTAATTACATTATTTTAAATAACTAATTTTCTTCTAATTTTCTGATTATATATATGTAACATCTGTTTTATTTTAGGCTATATTTAAACATAACAGTCTGTCGCGTGACAAAACCACAATTCTGTCGCCAGATCGTCAGCCAAAGAATGTTCACGATTTTATTATAGTTGCAGAACAACGACACGACAGAAATTGTTGCAAACTATGTTTATAATATAAACGATTATAAAGTTACATCGGGGGCAGACAAAATGTTTTGTTCACATTTCGTGTATACCGTGTTTTTTTAAATACTAATCATTGCATAATTGTGTAGACCGATTATTTAGATTTTTATTTATTTTTTCTATGTTTTGTTAATATTTTAATAAATTTGAATACATGTTTAATGAGAAATATTGTGATCGAAATTTGGAAATTATATTATAGGAAGAAATCAGTAGAAGGCAATTAATGTGGGAATGACATTTTTAAGAGTTTGCAGTTAATCTACATTTTATCGAAGATCTATGTATAATTTACAGAGTGATACACACACTACAATTTTTCAGTCAATTTCAATTTGCACCTACTTAACCAAACATAATTAAACATTTATATACTTTATTTTTTAAACATTCTACATTATATTGAACTGCGAGCACTAATAAGCCTACTAGTAACTTATCGAAATACTAAATCACTATCAAAATCCAAATTGCCTGTATGTTAATAATTACTTCAATGTACAACTGCATACTGTACTTGAATCGCAACAACACATACATTCATTCATTTGCTAAAACTCTTACCTATGTATAAATGTAGTAAAATTCAGATCATAAGTAAATCCAACTGAAGAATTGAATGTAAAATTGAGAAAACAAAAATAAAAAATATACAATATCCTGACTAATCATTGTAAGCAGTATATAAAATCTAGCAATCGAAAATGTACGAGTAGCGTGAATTTAATTTAATCATTTAAAATCTTCACAATTTTAGCTAGTTAAAATATCTCGTGAAAAATGTTGAAGGTTTTTTGTAGGTGAAATAAGTGATTTATTCGAGGATTAAATAACGTTACCTTTAACCCTATTCTTTCTAATGAAGATAGTGAATTATCTGTCCATGAAATGTATATCATATAAAAAGTATAAACCTGTTTTACATCTGCATCTCTCAGACCCGGATTAAGTGTATGATAGGCCCGAGACTACAGAAATATTAGGGGCCCTTTTCGGAAGTAACAAAATTATCAGTTTTATAGAATAAATACATTTTTTTTAAATTTAATTTAACTATATTATTTTGAATTCACGAATTAACATATAATTATTAATGTAAAAAAAACTAAATATCATATAGACAATGGGTAGAATTTTCGATGCCAAAAAAAATATATATATAATTTTAAAAAATGAATTTTTCAGTAAATTTTAACCAAAGATTTGTATAAAAGGATAGTGTGTGTGCGTATGTTTCGCGTGTACACACGCACATACATTCATACAGACATTTCCTAAAAACGTAGATTCGGGCTCGTTATATATTAAAACTAATTTCTGGTACGTTTTTACGAAATCCGAAATTTTATTGTTACGAAGTAAAAATTGATACAAAATTATTAACAAATAAATGTATTAAAAAATGCACTTGCTACTGTAAAGTTAATTCTATTTATTTGGAAAAAAGTTGCTGTATATGACAAATGATAGATTAATTTTTATTACAAGACGGAAGTGGGTGTCTCTTGGGGGCCCCTTTATAAGGCGATGACCGGGGCTGCAGCCCCCCTAGACCGCTCTAAATCCAGGCCTGGGATCTCTCCAGTGTAATAAATTTAAGTATCTGGAGTAATACAGTATACTTGAGTTTAGCGGTTCTTAATCTGGGCGAGGTCTGTTATATCGCCACAGAGGTAAGTTTAAAGAAATAGCAGATAAACATATTTCACTATAAATATATTTATACGAATTTATGCGAATGAATATAAAAGTGTATTTATATTTACCTAGTTTTTCATATCCTTAAATTTAATTGAGATATTTCATTAGTAACTTGAAGGATGGAGATCAATCATTTTCTTTTTCAAGAAACTCAATGTTCATTAATACTTGGAGAGTCGTATGTCTACATTGTGAAAAAGGTTAAAAACTGGCGCTTTAGTTTATTGAGTATCCTGCATTACTCTGTGTACTTAATTTCATTATAAAGCGAAAAATAAGTTTATATTTTTTATATAAACTATTTCATGGGTAGTTCCTAATTAGGAAGAATATAATGTATGAAATTGTTTATTTACATCTTAGTTTTTTTTCCCCCTTTCAAGGCATCTTATAATTAATATGGATTTACATGCGGTATTCGTAAAAACCATTTAATACAAATTATAACGTATCCACAGCTGGTTTCAAAAATACATATAGTCCGTTCAACGAAAATGTGCCGATGAAAAAAGTCGATATAAATCGACATTTATTATCCACTTACAAACAATCGTCTAAAACGATGGAAGTGAGGATTGGAATTAATAGAAATTTGGTTATAGTCATTGTTTGATGACGTCATTATATTTTATAGGCTTTCAATGTGAATTACACAAATTAGATTTTTTTTCATCCAAATTAGTGTTAAATATTAAAAAAATACTTAAAATATAATAAAAAATATTTTTACAATTACTAATTAATATTTTATATCTACTAATTATTTTTATATATGTATATGTATATGTATATATATATATATATATATAATTTAATTTATTTAACAGTTATTAGATGCAATAAAATTGTTAATGAAATAAACATATTTTAAATTGTTTTCCTTTTTAAAAAACAAAAACTGACAGCAAATATTAATCTATGAAAATAAATTTTAGTTTTTTAAATATGTATATAGATTTCTATACATCATAAAAAATTCTAAAAATTAAAAATTTAAAAATGATTTATAATAATATGTAGAACAAATTTGAAAAATATATTGTTTGTTGTATAATGAAATTATAATGCGGGATTTTATTTTATGCAGAACTATTTAGAAAAATTATCTATTAAATGGGAATAGAAATAGAATTGCAATTTTTGAAGAAAATTATATATCTGTATTATTGGATAATTTTCAACATAAATTCTCCAATATGGTGTAAATTTTTCAAAAGCATTGATTTCAATTAAATATATTATGAATTACTTAAAGCAGTAAGATTAAAATTTACGTAACTTAATAAAATAATACTAAATGAAAAATAACCGAAAATATACATAATAAACTGTTTTCAATACCAAATGTTTTAAGTAGAGAAAGTAAATGTATGAAATAAATAAGTAAAGTTATAATTTTATTATGCCGAATACAAATTTTACAAATGATTTTTATATATGCAACAATTTGTATGTGATGTAAAATATCAAATTCAATAATGTTATGTTACTTTTAAATAGGTAATCAAGTAGAGATAAATAAAAGTTCTGTACAATAAGAAATAATTATTTATGCCAGGAATTCATTAAAGGAAAATTTAATCATTTCACACAGTGCAAATAAATTATAATAACATTACTGGAAATTAATGATGCCGTTGTAATAAGTGGTTCATTATTATGCCTGAAATTAAATAATGCGCATGTTTAATTTGAAAATTTACTGTTACTGAATGATTACTCTGATATAAACTTTTATAAAATACAGGGTGGTCCAAAAGTCATGGCACATCACAAAATTGATTAATTAGAAAAGAATGGAACAAACGTTATAAGTTTTTTAAAAAGTCCTAATGACCGTTTTCACAAGTTTTTTTTGTTACTTATCAGTATAACGCGTATATACTACGTTTTTCATTGACGCGCAAGTTTATTATATACTTCGAAAATTATGCAATGACTTTTGTGTATATACAGAATAAGTTTTGATTTATTAAACTAATTATTTAATTTCAGTGATAGATGTATTGAAGGGGTGAGTTGGAACCTCAAACTTTTATAAAAGGTTGAATTGTTTGTGCATAACATTTCAAAACAAATTGAAATCGGACATTCGGAATACCGGTTGCTTCTACAGTGGTTTTTGAAGAGGCAGTACAATAGCAATTAAAAAACTGCTGTATTTATGAAGATGAACACTAAAAATTATGTATACTTAGTTTTTCAGCAAATTTTTTAGTTTGCTCTGTAAAATTTGGTTCGCTAGTATGAACACTAATGCATTATTGAAATTGAAACCATGTAAAATTGTTTTTAAAATTCAGTACATTTACTTCAATCAGTTTTCCTTTATTCTGTTTTACTTTTTCTTTCCGATTTTTTTTTTTTTTAATTTTAAAATTTTGGTATGAGGAACGTTGAACTGTTTTGTTAAATTTTAATTAACTTCTCATTTTCTAAACGTAAAGTAATATCAGTTTTTTTCTTTAATAAGTAGTATCTTACATTTATGCACATCGCAAAAATATTTTTTATTGAATAAACTTACTGATAAAACATACTAAACAAAATTCGCTTATGATGGGGTCGAAATAAAATATGCTTATGAACTTTGCGCTAGCCACATATGTATACATAAAACAAAGAATACCAATAATGTGGAAATGGCTTAATGTGAAATGCAAATTTAGTCTGGAATTGAATCAGTCTATTCATAATTGTATTTTATTATAATAGTAAGAAATCTGTAACAATCCGAGTTAATCTAATACAAAAATTTAATGACTTTTATAAAAAAAGGTTACATATTGTCATGATCCTGCTATGATGTAACGTAAATAAAATTCTGGATTTTCTTTTTGGAATTCTGGCTTTACTATGCTGTGAGAAATGAAAAACGTGACTGGAATTGTATATTTTTATCTTAATACTATTAGATCTGTACACGGCATAGTCTTTTGTATGTATCTCTCGGGTAAAGTAACGTAATTCATATTAAATGGTTTGAATGGTTGGGAAGTTGAAATCTTATTCCAATGCTGCACCAACACTATCAAGATATCTAACGTAAATAAACAAAGGTTAGACCTGGAGATACTGCCCGACGACTATAAGCGACGTAATTTTTCAAAATTACGCATGTGATAAGAATAAATGTGAGAAGCATGCACGATGATGTGTCGGTGCGACTGGTCGTGCAGTTCCGATGGTTAATCTAGTAGCACTGGGGTTTAAGTGACAGTTTCGGTTCGTCGGCGATTAAATCATTTTTAGTTAGACGGTTACCGTTGGTAAAGCGATTGCGTGGTCGCCGGACTCATACCAACACTCGAATTAAATTTATTGCCCGTCACCTTAGTAATTAATACGAGTCGAAGAATTGTTGTTAATATTCATTATTTTTTTGTCGTCACCTGTTTTATGCTCTGATCATTTGATCCTAGTTCCAAAATACTTTCATCACCGAGTAACTACGCGTTGTCTAATTATGTGAATATATACATTTTATTTGAGTAACAATTGAATTTATTCGTGTCAATCATGCGAGGCTGATAATTTGGTTGGATACAGTGGTCCGAGCGCCATGAAGTAGGTTTTTTAGATTGAATAGTTCCTCCGTCCTTTTTCTTCTTATTAAAGACGTAACACCGGAATAGTGTGGAGAAGCTGCATTAACGAACTATCAGGAATGAGAGCACGATAATATTCGGCCACGGCGTTGTGGTACAAATGAACCCACCAAACAGATAGAAATAAAACTTCATTTGTAATTTTTCAAATGAAATAACACAAAGAAAAATCCTCTAAATACATGCATGTAATAAAAAATTACTTTTATAACTTCATTTCCATCTGCTGTTTAGTGCGTTCATTTGTTTCATAACGCCGTGACTGAATATTAATATGGCTGACTGTATTTCACTAAAATCTGACTGGTGACTTATTATTTAATACTAGTATCAGTCTTTTGTCATCTTTTTCCATTTTTAAGAGAAAAAATTGAATGAAGATTTTAGTTAAATTCGTCTATAAAAACTTTTAAAACTACATGTTTAGCTGCCATTATAAGCCATAATTTACCTTTAATAACAAATTTTGGGTGTAATATTGGATAAAAATTAACCTATAGTTTTATGCACTTATTCCACTTACAGCAGCTCTCGTTTCTATAACCTATTCGGCGCTATTATTCACTGTATTTTTGAGGCAGTATATGAAACAAATTATTTTTTCTCTGATTATATGTATATGTAACAGCAGTTAGAATTTATGATCGTACATAATGCATGGATATTTTATATTATAAAAAAATATTAACCATTACATAAAAATTAATTCCTACGTTATTATAAATTATTTTAAGGATTGAGAACATTTATTTTACTTAAAATGCAGAATAGAAAACATATCCGAGTCTTAATTGCAGATTTCTTATTTTACGCTATAAATCGCTAGTTTAAAATCAAATTATACCCGATGAAGGTATAGAGCTTTGCAAAATAAATACATGAAAGTAATTAACATTTTCTATTAAAAAATAGCCTACAAAAAAAATTAAATCTTTAACAGTTTATTTACTTTTCTCTTGTTTCAGAGTTCCATTTTCCTAACATTTATTAAAGCATCTGTTAGACAAATGCACAAATTTTCCACTAAAAAAAAAAATTTTGTTTATATTAATTTGTGCTACTTTCTTTACTTTAGGATTCATTTCTTACGCATTGTTAGTGAGAGTTATTTAAGTGGACTGTATTTAAAAGAATTAACAAACGAGAAGTATAAAATGTACTTTATTAAATCGTTAACATAACTTGGAAGAACCACAACGAACAACGTACAAACAGAAAACTCAAACGTTAATGCATTCCGAGATCTGAATACAACAATACATCGCGATAAGATAAAACTATTTCGAGCGGTAACCGGTTTTTTATGCTAGTTACGGCATCGGGTTTTTACACTATTTACAAATCGGGCGATAATCGGGTTTTTCCGCTGTTTATAGCTTAGGCGGTATCGGGTTTTTACGCAGCTCCTCTAATAAGAGCCTAACACGCATTGATTACCAAAATTTAAGTGTGATCCGATTCAAAATAATGAAAGGATTGCAAATATTCAGGATCATTGTTCAGATTACTAATGGAACAAATTGGAGTAATGTCGATCTGACAACTTCCTATTTAAAGGATTCTTACAATACATTGTACGAAGTTTTATAGTTATTACTTAAAACAGTGTACAACAAAATTTCAATTATTTATATTTAGATTAAATTTATTATTAAAATATTACCTTCCCATCCTTCTGCTGTTCAATTATTTTAGATTGTTTTTTTATTTACTCAACTGCTCAGGAATTAATTTAAATTTATAGAAAGTAAATATTCATTGCTCGGTATCTGAATTACATAAATTTTATTTGTTTATGTTCTGTAATAATCGTTCAATTGATCATGCATGCTTTGTTGTAGGTTGAATTCAGTAGCAACCACCGGAAAAACTTTTTTATTTTAATGTCTAAAACTACAACTTCAAAGTCAGCTGCTGAATTATTCTACAGCGAATTGAAAATGGCCATTCTGTTACAGGAATATCGTTGCGAAAAGAAATATAAACTACAATTTTTTAATTTTGGCCAATGTCTTTTTCCTATTTATCATATTCACAATAAACAGATAGGAGAAAATTGAGATGATTTTAATCTACATATAACAAAAACATAATTATTAAATGTTAAGAACTATTTAAAATGTTCAAGATAGTTCTTACAGTATAATATTTCCCATTATTCGTTTTTGTTTTTTTGATTATAATTTTATTTATTATACTAAACATTTCCAATACGGCTAAGATTTATTTATATTCGTGAAATAAATTTAAAAGAAATTATTACTAAAATTAATTCAGTGATCATGGTTTCACATTTTGTAGTAACATTTTAGCTATGAGATCAAAATAAAATATGATTTGCTCTTAAAGATTGTAACCAGAATTAGTTTTAGTTTATAAAATTTTAAAAACACGCCAACAATTAATTTGTTTTCCGTTAATAAATTTGAATATTAGTAATAATTGTATTAAAAATTGTTACAGATAACTTTGGTTGAGACTGTTAAATTATTTTTAAAATTCTATACACATATAATGTTTGGAATCCTAATAAGATGGTTCAAAAACAACAATAATATCAAATAAAAATCAATACCTTACAAACGGTTTGACTTATAAACATCAAAATTGAATCACAAATTACAATTAAAATTTTTTTTAAGACAATCCATAATTTCAAGGTAATCGATTACTCCGGGTACCATAAAACTTAAAAAACCGCCAACAATATACATAGAATTTAGAACCTCAAAAATCATTTAAAAATTAACAACTGACTACCAGGCAACCTGTTAAAAGTGAAATTCAAAATATAAAACAAAGCGCAAAAGTTCTTTCATAAAACCAAAAAGTTATAGTTAAATTATTTAAACCTTACTTTTGGAGCAAAAGCAACAACAAAAAAAAAGTATATTCACATAAGTAATAGCTCAAATAAAAAAGTTTGGGAAACTAAAACATATCTCAAATATATACATGAAGGACTACATTATAAAAAAACTATAGCTGAGCTTACAGCTTTATATTTAGGCCCTTCAGGCGTCTAAACTTAAAATTTTTGAAAAAAATATTTGTTCCTCCAACATGTGATATATTGATGAAAAGATTGCTATTTGTCAAGAACAAAACTATATTTCATTTTCTTATTGAAACTTTCGAAATTAGAAAAAAATTCAAAAAAGCGCTGAAAATAATGCATTTCTTCCTTTTTGCGACACGAAAAATCAGATTTCTCCGTTTTGAATTTAACATTATGTAAATGTAAATCATACTTATCTTTAACTTAATATACAAAATCTTTATCCCATGAAACACCATGCTTGATTGACCTTGTTTTAAAGATATATAACACAAGGTTGAACCACATGAATAAACTGGAGATTTGTAGTACACACACCTTTTCTATTAAGAAATATAGCAAACTTATAAAAGTTATTAACAAAATATAGAATAAATTTAAAAACACATCCTGGAATTTAATGCAATTAAAAGATCCACACTATGAAATTAATGAAATAATGAAAATTTTCAAAAGTGAATAAAATATGTGTTGTAAAAAAGTTTTTTGAAATACTTCAAGTTGCTACAATAGTGTAAATTACAGTACATAAATAAGTCTTTTAGTATAAATCTGTAGAAAAAATAAATCACAATAAATTACACATTAACAAATGTGAGATTTTTGATTTATAGTAAATTACAACTGTGACTTAAAATTAAAATAATTTGTATATATACATAAAATATAATGTCTAATTTAATTATAAACAACAGCAATTCAAATCACAAAAGTTTATTCTATATGTTGATCCAAATAACAGTGTGGTCAAGCCATGTGAAATCTGCAAATGAAACATAAATGTAAATAAATAGAAAAAAAAAAAATTAAATAACGTACTTTAAATTATATTTTGAATCTAGAATTTTAGTTACCACATAAAAGGTGAATAAACAAATTTTTATATAAGTAATTTATATATTTAAAAATAAACCGTGATCAATTTTTTACTTGTTTTTTATTGTTTAAGGGGCACACCTAGTGTAACGGCCTACAAAAAAGGTGATTTTTTGGAATTTTTATTAAAAAAACTACTTTATTAATTGTTTCAAAATTTTAAGAGTATATTTATACATGTTTTAAGAATACACAGCGAAATTTTTGAAAAAAAAAATTAAATATTTTTTAAGTTATACACAATCTCCGACGGCGCGAAAAAAAAAATGTCCTCCTCTGCTGCAGTAATTCCGGCCTTCTCCGTAGATGAAATCTAAAAAAAACAATTTCTCGTTAAACTAGAAGATATTGTTCGTACAATGACCTACGAGCCAAAAAAAAAATCAAAAATTGACAAAATGGCGGCGTTTTAAAAAAAAAAGTCGAATTTCACCCAAAATTTTGGTTGTTTTTGGCCTGTCAAAATTCGATTTTTGATCAGATGAAAAAATCGATAGGTCATTGTATGGAGGACTATATAAAGAACATGTAGAAAAAATTTGGGAGTGATCGGATCATTTGTCTTTGAGTAATCACTGCAGCAAATTCGGAAAATGCTGTTTCGAGAAAAACGCGTTTAAAAATAAAATGATCATTTTCACTGTTATAAATGGTTTAAAATCATACTTACAGCTAATCTGCTATTCCAGGCCCGTATAATTCACATTCCTCTTCTTCGAAAAGGGCTTGTTGAGCTGAAGAAGCTCTTCTACTAGATGATCGACCCTCTTTTGAAGGAGCCCTTTGGCGATGATCAGCGATTCGTAGTCTCGTTTCGTCCTTAAGAGCCGCATAATCTTTTCGAAGAAGAGGAAGGTGAATTATACGGGCCTGGAATAGCAGATTAGCTGTAAGTATGATTTTAAACGATTTATAACAATGAAAATAATCATTTTATCTTTAGACGTGTTTTTCTCGAAACAGCATTTTCCGAATTTGCTGCAGTGATTACTCAAAGACAAATGATCCGATCATTACCGAATTTTTTTCTACATGTTCTTTATATAGTTCTCCATACAATGACCTATCGATTTTTTCATCTGATCAAAAATCGAATTTTGGCAGGCCAAAAACGACCAAAATTTTGGGTGAAATTCGACTTTTTTTTAAAACGCCGCCATTTTGTCGATTTTTGATTTATTTTTTTGATCGTAGGTCATTGTACGGACAATATCTTCTAGTTTATCGAGAAATTTGTTTTATTCTTTTTTTCACATGTAAATAGCACTCCAATTTGGCAACAGGTATATCATACGGATTCAAATGTATAAGTCCTATGGGTGGCACTGTCACCATCACCAATGTAGCGGGAATATTTTACACCATATTTACTAATGGAACGACCAAACATGTCTTTTACACTATCCACTTCCATTTTTGAGGCAGATCCTTTATGATTGACATCACATTCTTCTTCGTGTAATGATAGCCATTCCTCATGAGCTTCAGGTTTGCTCTCTTTTTTTTTCTCCCAAAAAACACAACTCTGACAATATGTAGATTTTACACATGAATCAAGAATTTTCCTGCCAGCGTAACTATTCCAAAACGGGAAGTATAACCACGTTTTTTCCAGGTACCATCGCCGCTAACAGTCAAAATAGTCTCCGAATTTTCTTCCTTTGACGTAAGCTCTTTTTCTTCATTTACAGCTTGCTGCATACTGAGCTTACAAACGGTTTCGGCTGCAGTCCGTAAATTCGTAAAACATCCCGCAAAAGTTTGGTGGTAAAATTTGCATGCTAGATCCATTAATCCACAGAAAAGATTTATCCCATTTATTCCGACGCCCAAAAGACGCATCACAGCCACAATACGTCTATTTACTTCAAATGCGTTATCAATCATTGGTCCAGAATTGATATACGAATTGCCACATTCACAAATAATAGCTATTTTGAACCCTAGGCCACCTCTTGGACTTGCTTGATTAAAAGTAACTTTTTTTTTTGGCAGGTTTTACACACCACTAAATTACTAACTGCACTGAAAACTGATATAAATTGTAAAATACAATATTCATGAGATGGGTCAATCACAACATTATTGTCATTATTATGTAATAACTTTTCTGCGGACGTACTGGTATTCGCAGTAGATTGCTCAAACGTAAATCGATTTCCGGTAAACTTGGGTTTTTTTGCGGTTGATCGGAGTCTGGGAACATCGTGAGTTCCTTTTTGATTTGAATATGAAGATTGATCACTCATTTTCAGGAAAATAACACGTGCAAAATTATCAAGCGCTCGATACAACGGTCACAATGAGACTAAATGTGTCTGGCTCCGAAAATACTTTACGTGGCTGTAAACGAAAAATTTCTCGAAATTTTTAGAAATTATTATAATGATATATTTCTGTATACCGGAAAGCCAACAATAGAAACCGGAATCGTGTTATAAGGGTTGAAAGGGACGGTACACTCCGAAGAATACCTCAGGTACGTTCCGCAGCTAATGAAACTCTCTAGCTGCCGAGCGGCTGCTCTTTAAATGGCTATAACTCAAAAACTATTTGAGATATCGATTTGAAATTTTAATATGTTATTTTTAAAGGTGTAATCTATCAAAATATGAAAAAAGAAAAAAATCGATTTTTTTGAAATCTCACACTAGGTGTGCCCCTTAAGTATGTTTATGGTGACAGGATTAGTCAGCTTTAATTCAATGAAATTTAAATAATTTTTCTACATTTGCTGTCCAGAGACACTATGCATGAAATCTGAATTAGTAATTATTCTAAACATAACCCTATATACTTAAATTATTAAGTCATATTTATATATTAAATCATAACCAGTAATAATGTTATTTTTTTAATTTCCTTCTCTTATTCTTTCTATTAACATTCCAAATAGAAAATTACCTTATAATTTCCCTTATTGTGATAGATACGTGAAACTTGAATCAACAATTATTCTTATCATAATTTTACACACTAAAGTCTTAAAGTTTTACTTTTATTTTAGACACAACAAATAATTTTTAACGGAATAAAATGTGTGAACGAATGATAAAAAATTTAATAAACATGAAACATACATAAATTAACTATATAATTTTTTTACCTTAGTATTTAAGCATATGTCCACTTTCATTTATTTCATATTTGACTTAAATAATGTATTTTTAATATTCTCTATATTAAGAAATTGTTACACACTCCAATATTAATCATTTTTTTAAAACCAATTAATTTTTTCACAAATACCACTCCATTCAATTTCAACAAGATTTATTTTCATATGTCCTTAAAAATGCAAAAAAATATTTAAGGCTTAAAAGTAAATAATAAACATTTCAGCAAAACTGCAAAAAACTCAATTATCGCATTTATTTATAATTGTGCAATGAAATCTATTAATTATATACCAAAAGCACTATTTTCATTTTGGTAAATTTTTCATAGTTATTAACAAATAATACAGATATATGTATCTCACCAATCCTACAAAGTTCTTTTCTACGAGGCATACAACGTCTATGTATTTCAGTTTTTACTTGGCCAACACAATTACAAATAAACAGCTTCACATTTCTTTTTTTTCTTTTACTGCATCGTACGGTTTATACTGTTCTATATTACTTGATTCCTGCTTTCGCTTCCATATATTAAATTCTAAAATTGTTTCATGTAAATCATTGAGTATTAACATTTTCACGTAATTTTAATGTTAATTTTATAAAAAATATATATTTATGAATGTGAATTGTAATAATAATTTTACATATGATTAGATACTTTTTTATTGGCTTATAATTTAAAAAGTGATGTAACATAGTACATCGCTTAAAACTATTTATAGAAATATAAATGATTTACCCTTTTTCACATGTAAATTCATATTTGAGCATTTTAATATTATGTTTCTTCTCTAAATGTATTGCACATCTGATGATAAGAAAAAGATACATTATATTTTTCATAATTCATCTACTGACCATATTCATTATTTTTACTTTCTTTTTTACCATTACATTTTTCCGTAATAAAAATTTAAAATGACTATATACACAAACTGTTCTAAACACACATTTCATCACTTTATCAATTATTATTACTTCGTTTATGTTGAATAATTACAAAATTATGTATAAATAAACGCGTAAAATCCATTAAAAGAGCAGAAAAGCAAAACCCGATAATAGTGCTAAATGGCATCTGAGAATCATTTCAATTTCTGAAGATAGCATTAAAAATTCAAAGAAGTCGATAATTGTTATAAGCAATCGATGTAGTTTAACAATTTTTTCTATCGTATTTTGCAACGATGACGTCACCAAACTTCTTTCATTTCCAATCCTCACTTCCAGCGTTTTAGTTGCTTTTCACTTACAAGGCCCCCGTAAGTGGATAATAAATATCGAATTATATCGACTTTTTCCATCGGCACATTTTCGTTGAACGGACTATAGTCATTATAAAAGTAAACAAAATAATAATGACTGATGTATAAGGGGGGGGGGGGGGAATAAAGTCGTGTCGCGAACTCTAGCACTGCGACATTGTCGCGCAACACAATGGGATGAGCGTAATCTAATATAAGTCCTGCGACACTATCGCACGACTCAGTCGCATACAGTAAAACTTGAATATTAAATTTAATTTAAAAACAATTATTATAACTAAATTTTAAATTTTCGGTCGATTAAAAATTCTATTTCATCAATTTAAAACTTGTAATTCGAGAAATTAAAAATTGTACGAAATATCCAAATTTCATTTTTAACATTTATTTATTTCAAAAATTTGATATTTTCGTTTTATGTAACGTGATAACGTCTATCTAATTTTTTTATTTTTAGTATTAGAGTTTGGAAAAACTATTTGTAAATATTTCTTAAAATAATTGTATTTTAAGTTTATGCAGAAGCCATTGATTAGATATATTCGTTTTCTGCAATATGATGTAGTTCTCATTCTTTGTGAATTATGTGCTTTGTGTTCGTACATTTTTGATTTTGTAGAATTCCCTGTATTGTATAACACGTTTTTTATGAAATTTTGTTTATATATTCGCAATTAAATTAAGTAGATTTTATGATCTGGGCCTTTGTGTCCGATGTCCGGAGTTGAATTACTATTAAATACCGATAATTCTCCGAAAGCCAAGAAGCGGAAATTAACCAGCGATCTAGAACAAAATTTATCCGTTTCATCGGCAGCAATGGCTCAAAATGGCACTGATAAAGATATCGATGAAAGTTTGTATTCTAGACAACTATACGTTTTGGGTCACGATGCTATGCGTAAGATGGCTACTAGCGATGTACTCGTCTCCGGTCTAGGAGGTTTGGGTATCGAAATTGCGAAAAACATAATCTTAGGAGGCGTCAAATCGGTTACGCTTCACGATAGGGAAAATGCTACGTGGGCCGACTTGTCAACTCAGTTTTACCTGACCGAGGCGGATATCGGTAAGAATCGAGCTGTGGCTTCGTTAAATAAATTGGCCGAACTTAATTCGTACGTTGTTTGTAATTGCGCTACAAATAAACTGACGGAAGATTTCATAAAACAATTTCGAGTTGTCGTACTGACGGAAAAAACAAGAGAAGAACAATTGTACATTTCCGAGATTACTCACGCGAATAATATTGCCTTAATAGTAGCGGATACTGTGGGCTTGTTCGCGCAAGTATTTTGCGATTTCGGCGAATCATTTACCGTAAACGATGTAAACGGAGAGCAGTGTGTTTCCGCGCTGATCGCTTATATAACGAAAGATAAAGAAAGCGTAGTTACTTGTTTGGATGAAACGCGTCACGGTCTGGAAGACGGTGATTACGTTACGTTTTCCGAAGTGCAAGGGATGACGGAGTTGAACGGATGCGAACCGAGGCCTATTAAAGTGTTAGGGCCGTACACGTTCAGTATCGGAGATACTAGCGAATACACGGATTACATTAAAGGCGGCACTGTGACTCAGGTAAAGATGCCGAAAGTGTTGAAGTTTAAAAAATTCAGCGAAGCTTTAAACGAACCGGAATATTTAATATCCGATTTCGCTAAATTCGATCGGCCGTCGCAATTGCATTTAGCTTTTAGCGCGTTGCACGAATATATTAATGTAAACGGTAGAAAGCCGACGCCGTGGAACGAAGCGGAAGCGAAAGAATTCGTTAAACTGGTCGAATCGATTAACGGGAAACAAGAAACTCCGCAGACGCTAAACAACGATCTGTTAGAAACTTTCGCGAAAATAGCGAAAGGACGAATCGCGCCGATGACAGCCGCCATCGGTGGTATCGCCGCGCAAGAAGTAATGAAAGCTTGCACCGGTAAATTTCATCCTATTTTCCAATGGTTCTACTTCGACGCGTTAGAATGTTTACCGACGGAAGGCGTACCGGAACAGGAAGCAGTGGTTGAAGGTAATAATCGTTACGAGTCGCAGATTGCCGTATTCGGCCAGCGTTTCCAAAAGAAATTGGCCGATTCGAAGTATTTCATCGTTGGTGCGGGAGCCATCGGATGCGAGTTATTGAAAAATTTCACCATGCTCGGTGTCGGAACGAAGGATGGTAAAATATACGTAACCGATATGGACTTAATCGAGAAGTCGAATTTAAATCGTCAGTTCTTATTCCGACCGCAGAACGTTCAGCAACCGAAATCGTTGGTCGCGGCCAAAGCGGTTTGCGAGATGAACCCTGATGTAAATGTGGTCGCGTACGAAAATCGCGTTGGCCCGGAAACGGAGAAAATTTACGACGACGCGTTCTTCGAAAACCTGGACGGAGTTGCGAACGCTTTGGACAACGTCAGCGCTCGCGTTTACATGGATAGACGGTGCGTGTATTATCGGAAACCGCTATTAGAATCCGGTACGCTCGGTACCAAAGGAAATACGCAAGTTGTCGTTCCGCATCTCACCGAATCGTATAGTTCGTCGCAGGATCCGCCGGAGAAGTCTATACCGATATGCACGTTGAAGAATTTCCCGAACGCTATAGAGCACACTTTGCAATGGGCCAGAGATATGTTCGAGGGATTGTTCCAGCAGAACGCCGCGAATGCTGCTCTATATATCGACGATCCGACTTTCGTCGAACGAACAATGCGACTGCCCGGTGTTCAACCGGTCGAGATATTCGAAACGGTTAAGCAAGCTCTGGTCGACGATAAACCGGATAGTTTCGAAGATTGCGTCATTTGGGCTAGGAAACATTTCGAGGAGCAGTACGCGAATCAGATTAAACAGTTACTGTACAATTTCCCGCCCGATCAGTTGACGTCAACCGGTCAGCAGTTTTGGTCCGGGCCAAAACGATTGCCGAAACCGTTACAGTTCGATGCGGACGAACCGCTACACTTAGACTATGTCGTCGCGGCGGCCAACTTAAAAGCCGAACTGTACGGGATTCCGCAAAATCGAGACCGTTCTTACATCACCAAAGTCGCCAAAACGATCGACGTGCCGCCGTTTACACCAAAGTCCGGAGTCAAAATAGCTGTCAACGATGCGCAATTACAAGCGAACGCGGCCACCAACGGTAACGACATTGACAACGATACCGTTTCCCGCATCCTGGAAGAACTGCCGCCTAGAGAATCGTTCGCCGGATTGAAAATAAAACCGATAGAATTCGAGAAAGACGACGATACGAATTTACACATTGATTTTATCGTGGCCGCGTCAAATCTGCGAGCTACGAATTACGATATTCCCATCGCTGACAGGCATAAAAGTAAACTAATTGCCGGGAAAATCATCCCGGCCATAGCTACTACAACCTCGGTTGTGGCTGGTTTCGTCTGCTTGGAATTATATAAACTAATTCAAGGCTTTAAGCAGTTGGAAACGTATAAAAACGGATTCGTTAATTTGGCTTTACCGTTCTTCGGATTCTCCGAACCGATCAAAGCACCCACGCAATCGTATTACGACACAGAATGGACGTTGTGGGACCGATTCGAAGTTGACGGTGAAATGACGCTCCGAGAGTTCCTGGATTATTTTGAAAAACAGCACGGCCTGAAAATTACCATGCTATCGCAAGGGGTCTCGATGTTATTTTCATTCTTCATGTCCTCGGCCAAGTTACAAGAAAGACTCGATCTGCCGCTATCTGAAGTTGTTCGAAAAGTTTCCAAGAAGAAGATAGAGCCTCACGTTAAAGCTTTAGTATTCGAAATCTGCTGCAACGATAGGGAAAACAAAGATGTGGAAGCTCCGTATGTCAAATATAATTTACCTCAAACGAGCCGCTAAAATGTGTATCATTGCAAGCACGCTGGTAGGTAGCGTTCGCTTTTTATATTGCCGCTATAACGTATAAATGCGTGGAAGTTGTAAATTATTGCTTTGCAAACTCTTCTCGAAACTAAATTTGAATATGCCTCTTCGGCAAAAGTTATTATTAAAAATGATGATATTCGGCTAGGTTTAGTTCCAGTTCTATATTAAATGTTAATTAGAGCTCATAATGAAAAGAAAACGTTACAAGTTTACTTTTAATTTATGTTCTATATAGAATTTTTTATTTATCAAAACGTAAATATTTTTTTTATGTACTTATAATTAAATCGCAAACACTGCGCGATGCATAATAATAATAATACTGTCACCACGAATTAATTTGAGCAGTCAGAAATCTTTCCCGAATTGACATTGAGGTGTATTCGAAATATTAGCTGCGTAAACATAACGAAATATAATAATTTTTTGTAAACTATAATAAGTTAACAGTGTTTGCGATTTTAACTATATCTTTTGTGTTGCTCTTTATAAAACGAATAATAATAATAAAAAAAAAACTTTATACGGAAAATTAAAGAATGCAATCTATTACACTTATGTTATGTAGATAATAGTTTATCGCAACAGTATGTATTTTTAAACTTATTTTTTTCTCTGGGACTGATTGCTTTATATTAGTTTAATAAACATTCAGACACAAGGCTAGAAAATGTGTAAAATAATAATACGAATAATAAAAAAAGAGAACTGTTTGTATCTCATACATCTCTTCAAAATCAGTAAACATAAAAAAAAAAAAAGATAGAATTTGGAAAATAGAAAAACAACAGAAACTTACCCTATTTTTATGCTTATGTTTTTAAATTAATCGCAGTTAGTTTTTTTTTTAATAATACTCGTAAAAAATGTTTATTTGCAGAATTATAAAAAACAAAACTACAGAAATATAAAAACAAACCATAAGTTTTTAGTAATTAAAAAGTTTAAAAATAAAGAAATTATTGTTTCTAAAAAAAGTTAATGTTTTTTTGTTTTTTTTTTTTTTTTTGAAATTAAATTTTTAATATCTGCCAAATCCGAATGCTATGTATAAGTTTTTATTTACAGACATCGTTACAGAAACGTTAAATCGCTATACACACTCATTTAATTTTTTAGAAATTACTTTATCCGTCTGAAAGTGGAAAAACATCGTTTTTATTTTGCAGTCATCGTTGAGGTCTCTAGAATAATTATAATTAGTTCCACGTTTTGTTAAACCTTTTTTTTATATGTGACCTGGTTTATGAAAACCGGGTTAATATGTCAAAAAATCAATTTTCACTTTTTTGGATATTCTTATAGAAAAAAGCACGCTATTTTCAATGAAACAAGTCCCAGATTTTTATCTTTATTACTTTCTTTGCAAATCGTGTTTTAAAAGAAAACAATAACTTAAAAAAAACATACAAGAAGTGAAAAACTACAATAGAAAAAAAATGTTTACTTCTTGCGAGTTTTTTTCTTCGGTATTGAGGTTTCTGGATAGGGTTTATCGTATTTTTCATCGGTTTTCTTCCTTCTCTTTGCCACGGCCACTTCAGTCTTTTTTTTTTTTGATTTTGCCAAATTTTTATCTTGTTTCGGTTGTTTTGGTTTTATTTTTTCATCTTCCATTTTGATTTCGGCAAATTTTCATCTACTTTCCGTTTCGGTTCTTTAATTAAGGGGCTTTCAGGTAATGACGCTACAATATTAGCTTAGCGATATCAGAAACTAAACTTCTTATGTTATTGTAAAGGTACCATTAGCGTTCTAAATCTATATCTTTTGGAGTGATTTTCTCATGCATCTTATCATCAATAGGTTGTATCAGTAATTGAAATTTGTTTATATCGTCACTGTTCGCGTATACATTTTTGCTGCTACGCCATCTAAGGAAATTTTGAAGTGGTGGAAACTTGTGATTCCTACTGAAGGTTTATAAAACTGCTTCAGGTAGGTGGTCCAATCATACCCAGGTTTCGACCTCTTTTCTTTTTCCATATTTTTTTTGTCCGCAGATCTGCTCATAAACCTTATCTAAAATATTGCTTGTTCTACCTGATTTAATTTGGCTCAATATGACTAAATCTTGTTGTTCTTTATCTAATTCTAAAAAATTATTTCTCGATTTCTCGATCATATCTCGTGGTATTGAAACATTACATTTTCGATTACAAAAAGGTTCTTCAAAAAATTTTGAAACTATTTTTTCTTCCTCCGCATCTAGGAGAGGTAATTCCAAATTATTCGAAGAGTTGAGGGTATGAATTTCATCTGGATTTTCTTCATCACCGTTATGAGCAAGTTGATGTTGATCATCCAAGTTGTCAAAGTAGAGTCTCTCTGCATTACTAAGCTCTTCTTCAACTTCTTCCGAACACATTTTTCACTTTATTGAAATTAAAACAGCTTTATCAGGACAGTTTAATATTCACGATACAAAAACATATTGCGTAATTAAAAACGATCGCGATTCCAAAATGATTTGATAACGAAGTACGAGCAATATCATTATATCTCTTTCATGGATAAAGAATTTAGCAACTAGAGGGAAATTTTTTAACTGTGGTAATATTTCTTATAAAAGCATCACTGCATACAGAAGGTCACAAAACATCTGCCAGGTGTGCTGAGAAACAAGAAGTGGAAGAATAGTGTTGTCGTAGCAATACGTAACACTGCGCTTCCACCCTCAACTTTAAACGCGTTTATCTCGAAAAATTTTTTCGCACACCAACCCGGCTTTCGTATACCAGGTCACACATATATTTATTTAGAGTATTTAACAATTAAAAGGAAAAAGAGTCAGTTTTAATTCGATCGGCTATCGGTAATGGAACCAAATTAGGAATTATATACGGTGGTGGGAAGGACGACAGGATATTATATTAGAGGTGCAATTAAAAGTAAGCCTGCATCTCAGAATCAACTTTTAAGGTAAATCGAATTGAGTATATCCAAAAAGGCGATTTAAGTCTCTAATAATGTCTTTTATTTTTTTGGAAAATCTGAACAGTAACTTGTCTTTTCCTAATTTTGGATACATTCGAATAATATGCTACATTCTCGGAACTTGATATCAGGAACTGCTTAAAACAGATGCAGTTTCTAAGCGATCTCTATAAGAAATAATTTATTTCATTTGAAGCACATTGCACGTTTAGCGATGGTAGAATGTTTATTTCAAATCCTGTTTTTTGTATTTTCATCGTTGCTTGCTTAGAATTCCGTCCATTTGAAGTCCGAACTGGGAATTATAAAATGTAGAGCATAGTAAAATGCGAGCTATTCGATTAATTTGTAACTGCACGGAAAAGGATTAAAAATTAGTGGAGTGAGTGTCATTTGAGTTCCGAGAAATCGGTAAAGTGATGCTTATACATGCACATTACACTTACTCTACAATAACACCATCGTAGACGATTACCGTAGCTCATTAAGGAAAAAGCCCCAAAATCGCATCAAATTACTCAAGAAAAACTATGGACTAATTCGAATACTATTAGAATTAAATTCGGACTCTACCACCTTTTTTTAAATTTTTATTTTATTCGCGTTGCCTTGGACCTAGGACCTTAAATAACATTTTCTACGAGTCTTTCTTCACATCAGAACTAAACTTCATAAGATGGATGTGCGTATGAATGAACAATCATTAAATATAAACAAAGATAAAAAGGGGCAAACAGAAAAATAAAAAGGTAACCTTAGTGATAAAGATTATGAAACCTGTGTGGGTGCATGAAAGAAAAAGAAATAATTAAAAATACCCGAAGAAGAACTTCTACCAATATCCGTTTTCAGAGTTGTTTAGATCCGTGGGACGCTGTTGTAATTTACACAAGGTTATCTGGGTAATTCTTAAGCTGTTATCTACGGAGGTTTGTCCGCGAATTTCCAGGGAGAGAAGGAAAACACGCTGTGAATACAGTGAAGCACCGATTATCCGAAAATCGCTTATCTGAAAAATCGATTATCCGAAATGGATGTTTTAACGTATTTTAATTATTTTTAATACATATTTAAGGTATTTAAGATTTTTAATACGTACGTACGTAATTACATATACGTACCATAGGCCTACATGATGCTACATTCGAGTTTTTATTTTTCATTACAACATATTACAGTACTGTAGTTTATAATGTTTCTATAAATACATGTAATGCTTCTATAGCGATTATCGATTATCCGGAAAAATCGTTTTTCTGAAATTGTCAATCCCCGATTATTTCGGATAATCGGTACTTCACTGTACTTTAATATTTTCCGGTATATTAAAAAATTTGCCGTATTGAATGTTAGCTGTAATTTTGAACGAACGGAATCCGATGGAGAGTGTATGAAGATCTGTTCGAATGTCTTGGACTGAAATTGTATTCTAACTTCTATATATCTCTCCGTATACTTCAATACCGTATTCCCATATTGATGCCAATACAGAATAAGTAAATATTAATCATACACGATAAGCTCGTAGCGGTTACTCTTCCGATGAGGTAGTTTAAAATTTTTAGTTTTCAGTTAAATTTACCTTATGGTCCTTCACGTTAAACTTTGGTCCATTATTATTCGCAGATATTTAACGATGTTATTCTGCGGAAAATAATTACTTTCACTTGAAGACTTACCCCCCGAAAGTTTTTAGGGTGATTGATTTTAACCTTCCGTTTCTCTGCCCATTTTTCAGTTCTGTTTAACTGTTTCTGTAATTGTAACGATGCACACTTAGGATCGCTACAAGTAACTAAGATGCAGGTGACATCGGTGAAAGTCGCGATTAGATTTGAACACTGAAAAATCCGCGGAGTACAGTGAACGTAACAATGGCGCAAGTACACTTCCTCGAAGATCAGATAATACCGAAATTTTTCGACATTATTAAATTAATTTTCGCTTCGAATGATGTTTTTTAAGTTATAATGTTTTAAAATAATGCAAAAAACGGTTACAGTGGCCTTGAAAAGAATTCATTTCATAACTAATTAGTCGCTACATCTTATCTTAAATAAAATGTTGTTGTTATTCATTGTTAGGGTTTAAAGTAATAAAGCATTCGTTTCATAAAATTCTTATAAAATAAATACGGAATAGGCTTTCATTAATTAATCATTTATTTACAACTGAAAAATCAAACATTTGATTTTTCCTTTGTACATAAATCGTGCATGTGTGCATTATATGTATGTTTTTATGTGTGTGTGTGTGTGTATTAAGTTTAAATTCAATTAGAACAGACAAGAAGAATTTGAACTTTGTACACAACTGTTTAAGTTTGCGCGCGAGTAAAATTCGAGAATTTTATGTATATGATTTCCGGAACGGTGCTACATTTAACGATACAAATATTAAAACGAATTCAGTCGTGTAAATGACCGATTTGACTGATACGCAGGAAAGGGGTTGTTACGAAAGTGATTATGACCGGGATTTAGCGCCGTTGTCATACTGTGAGATATGCGTGACATAATGTACGAATCATCGATGCCAATCTTTCGTCTTTGAGAAATTAAAATTATATGTAGAGAGAAGCTCTACTATGAAGAAATACTTATTTCATTACCGTAATGAAAATTCATTCATCTACTTAGAAAACGGGGTAATTCAAAAGAAGAAAATTACGTTCGTCGGCTTCATCGACTTTTAGGACAAGTGAAATAACCCTTATTCGGTTTCGTTCTTCATATGAGGCAAACAATTCGTAATTTTCGTTGTAAAAATGTTACTAAACCATTAATTATATTAATCACCGATGGAAATTCGAAAAAAAAAACAATAATTAGTTAAACCAAATTTTTCTTCTTTAAACTACGAATATCGGCGTAAATAAAGTGTACATTTCAAAAATAAACAATATTTATTAATTGGTTTTACTGTGAACGCGGCTTTTGTAAAATTTTATGTTTAATACATTTGCCCCCGACACTTCCGACTTCCCGATGAAACATGATGTCGCATTCTGTCAAAATTTCGATCTTAAGGTAATTCTCTACAGAATGTTTTTAAAGACATTATTATAACAAACTGTTGTGTTCGAAGTATATATTTTAGATTTATCTGTTCTGTATGATGGTTTTTTAGGTAAGTCGATTAGCGGAGTTTTGGGTTTTTTCATGCGACGCATCAGACTATGAGATATGTAAGCTGAATTTAAGAAAAGGTTTTACTGAATTAGTTATATCTTACAATATTATTAAGTTTGTGTTGAATGGCATTTCATTATTTCATCGGCGTTTAATTGCAACTGCTTTTTCGTCATTTAAACATTTATTCTTCAAAGTTCCGAATATGTATTAGTAATATATTATTATTATTATTATTATTATTCGAACTAACTAATATATTATGGAAAATATTGTAATTAACACAATTTACACACCGCATTTTGTATTTTGAGTGAAAAAAAAATTAAATCGATCAATTTGTTTTACGTTTTTCAATTCTAATATGTACTTGGATTTTTTTTTCTCAGTGCATTGAATCGAGCAGTCGCTTTTTTTGACGGTCACTTAAAAGCGATGTTCGTTACGGATGATTGAATCGATAAAAGTATTTAAATGGTGTGGTTTTGAATATTGTTGAATGTGTATATAAAGCGAAATAAATACTTTAAAGTTTGGCTATAATCAAATGGCATAATATATTTGAAAAAAAAGAAAAAAGTAAAAATTGCATATTACGTTTTATTGCAGAAAGGCGCGTGTTATTTCTTTTTAAAATTTCTATATCCTTCATTTTAAATAAAATGGTCGATGTAGAATAAAAATATTCATCTATCCGATAAATGACTTACACTGGCAGTATTTATTGTAAACGCCAGCACCTTTTTTTTGCACAACAAGTAAAAAACTTATTTTAAAAAGAATATGTTTTTTACCGTTATGATGACTAAACATTTCTAGCATTTCAATGTCCATTTCATGTTAATGTAAATTAAAAAAGTGCGTTGTTGTGCTAATCCATACCGTTTAATAATGTAACACAATCACTAAAATTATTCCTCTCCATTTGGGAAATAATGTGAACATTCAACACAGCTAACTCGGAATGTTTATTCTAAATTGAAGTAGGTATTTAAGAAGATTCAGAAATCATTAGAAAGTAACAAACACATACATGGTCGTTAGTATCATTCACGATGTGACTTAATGTAACTATTCAACAGCGATAACAGACATCCTAATTACACGCCCCCCCTCCCCCTCTCCTACTTTGGCATTTGTATGCTATTGCAAATTAATATTTTGTATAATGCACTTAATATTTCAGCGCACCGAAATATAGTGCAATTTCAAACTTTTAACGATTATGCGCTAGTTTCTGCGATTCGATTTGCCCGTGGTTATGAATAAGTTTGCTAATATGATTGCTGTCTGCTCCCGTATAAGTCTACACATTAACTGGCGATGTAAAACTTCATGGACCTCGCCTTGGGAACACCTCTTGAACTATTCACAAGGCATAGCTTCCATCATTATTGTTATAGAAGAGTTGGTTTTTTAACCGACTTCAAAAAAGGAGGAGGTATTCAATTCGACTGTATTTTTTTTTTTTTTTTTTTATGTGTGTTACCACAGAACTTTCTTCTAGATGAACCGATTTTGATGATTCTTCTTTTATTTGAAAGGTAGTGTTTGTCATATGGTCCCATTTAAATTTGATCAAGATCTGACCGATAGTTTTTGAGTTATCCTTAATAATGCGGGAGATTGAAGCTTTTTGGATGCTTTTCATTCATGATTGTTTTCACCGTCGGATTAGATTTTTGACTTAAAATACTATAAATTTGCCAAATTACCATGGAAATGTAGCTTTTGGTGTTTTTACCATGTTTTAATTTAATTGAATAAAAATGCACTAAAAAGTAAAAAATAAAATGCTTTTTTACAAAAAATAAATACCGACTTCAAGGTTTATTATAAAAATTTAAAAATGCACTAAAAAGTAAAAAATAATTACTCCCGATAAAAAATATATATCAGAGTGATACACCCTTAAAGGTGATATCGTAATTCTTATACAACATTAATTTTTTGGAGTTGGCATCAAATTCATATTAAAAGAATAATAAAAACTGCATTAAATGTTGATTAAATTGTTCCTAACATGAATTTAATTCCAACTCCAAAAAGTTAATGTTGTATAAGAATTACGATATCACCTTAAGTTATATCACTCTGATATATATATTTTATCGGGAGTAATTATTTTTTACTTTTTAGTGTATCTTTAAATTTGTATAATAAATTTTGAAGTCGGTATTTATATTTTGTAAAAAAGCATTTTCAATTTATGTCATTGTTCGAAAATTTTTTTTTTTTCATAGCAATTTAAAAAATTCCGAAACCAATAACTTTACGGTTTGCGTAATAATTTCGGTTGCAATTTCCGTAAAGAAAAAAGAAAAAAAAAAAAGCTTCCACGATTTCTAAATAACGAAAAAATGCTATTGACCCTGTTATTACTTCCGGCGTAGAGTAGCAGTCATTAATATTCTGCAAAAGAAGCTGAAATAATTTGTCAAAATTTAATTTAATCTTATAATAAGAGCAAAAATTGTACATATGTGACACCAGGTTCTCAGAAACGGGTTCTAACGATTTTAATAAAATCCACAAATTCGGAGGTTCAGAAGTCGATTGATCAAGGTTTGATGTACGCCGAGTCATTTATATCAAACTACTAAAATCAATCCAATCAGAACGAATTAGTAAAACCGTTATCGGGGACCAGTATTATAATTTAGTAAATTGGTATAATAAAATTTTATCTGCTTTCAATAAAGTTACATATTTTTTATTTTTTTTCTTTAAACCATTTTCGAAAGTTCAAAAATAATTTTCTATATTACTAGGAGACCAATAAATTTACAAATCACAGACAGACCCGTTTTTATAATTTTCTGAAAACACTACTTCAATCGGATTTTTGAATAAAGATGTGAATATCATTAATGAAAGGAAAAAAACAAGTATGTATTTCGATAAAATTACCGAATTAAAATTTTTTAAGGTCTTGAAGTCGATTGGTCAGGGCTTTTTACGTGCAAGAAAATCTTATGAAACAAGTAACTAGAAAAAGAGAAGGCCATCGGTGTTTCTTAGTGATCATCACTTTTAAAGGTTTATTAAAAGTTTAATAATACGCTTATTGGCCATGGTAAAAAATAATACATTTACCGTGGAAGGGAAATAGATAAAAGCATAATTTGCTTTGTGATGAAATATATGTATTTATGCTTAATAGAACGAATTTAAATAATATGCCAATTCAAGCATGCAGGATATGGTTATCAAGTTATATGGAGATGAGGTAATTTGTAGTAATATTTCCGGCTTGTGAATATTTGTTTTTATTGTTTTCAAGTGTCAAAAATACTTCAACAACGAGCATAATGCAATCTATACGAGAAAAAGTGTAGCTTTCACGTTGACTATTCGTGAAACTTTTTAATCCATTGATTGATTTACAAGTCCAGATGCGAACAAAGCTTCAATAATATGGATATTATTAAATAAGATCAATTTTTTGTTATATATATACACTAGCGGACCCGGTAGACGTTGTTCTGCCTGAACGTTGGCTTGTCTGCTATTAGCGGATTGAGGAAACGTTTTTTCGATATTCTAATTTTTTACTGTTGCCCAAAGCAAAATCCAAAAAATAAGTGCAATTTCTCGTTATCTTGCGCCGTTCAATTCTCATGGAACTTAAAATTTTTTCCACAAATTTAATGAAATCGTAAAATGTGGTCCTACGCAGCTGAAATGTGAATGAGTGCGATGTAATAACAGTTAGATGATATGTAGGAACAGATGTGGTAGGTAGACAATTTGGACAAGGGCAGCAGTCCATTTTTTCGATTCTTTATCTTTATATATATATATATTTTAACTTACGAAAAATCTAAATGATTAAAAAAAAGAAAATAAAAAAAGAATTTCTACATATCTTTTTTAAACATAGTATCAAAGATTATTTTGTTGTTTTCTATATTCGCTTACACGTTCCGCTGTTATTTTAGGTTTGAAACGCAACGGAGGCTTTATTTATATGTAGGGTTTTTTACTACATTTTTAATTTTTTTTCTTTTTCTTGCTAACATAAATAATAAATCGCGATATTTTTATAACTGAAATATAAAATTGTCACTAACCGCACAAACGTGAGAATATATTCATACAATATTACCGAAAGTTGCGAAAATACCGAACACACTTTAAAAACGAATACACATTGATAATGTGCGAGTAACGGACGGTCGGATGAAGCACATTTATCGAAACGAAAATACGAATGAATAACTCGGAACACGAAAAACATACAAAAAATGGTTGATGCACTTATTGTAATGTTCCCAATCGATTTTTCGATTTGCTGTCGGTCGCTAATTTTTAGGATCAAGGACCTTTCAGTTGTTATAAAAGTCTCATTGTTGGGACAATCTTTTTGTGCCCCTCAAATTTCTTTCTTGACCTGATTGTCAAGTGGTGCGGATGTTTCACTTTTCTTACAGTTCTCACGGCATTTGTCAAGTCGGGTCGTTTATTATTTCTTTTTCTTTTCCCCGATTTAGGGTGTACCGTGTTTAAGAGAAATGCAGACCGGTTTTCACCATACTCGCTAAACAATCATTCGCTTACATTGTTCTCCTACACCTTTTTATTATATATTTAGTTTAGCGTTGGCGACCATTTAGCGACGGTAAATGTGGTCCGCTACAATCTACAAATGTTAGAACGACTTTTTTACCTGTTTTCTTTTTCGGTGTATGGTAGAAGTTTTTTTCTTTTCTTTTTTTTTTTTTTTGCTAAATTAAATGTGGTAAACTAATCATCGTTAGTTAGAAATAATTACCTCCCTCGAAAGTAATATTTATCGTAACAAACGAATTTTTTTTGTTGTAACCTTTTATTTTTACTTATTTATTTATTTATTTTTGGGCTCGTCAGCTATCGGGGCATTAATTTAGCGCACACTGTCGTTTTTGTTTACAATTTTCCGTTAACTGCAGCAGCATTCGGGCCATCGAAAAAAACATCATTGCCTAACCGAATTACTCGTCGTGTTATTTAATTGTAAGTACCCGGCGCATCGAGTAGTTGCTCGGCTCCCAAAATCATGCCGTTCTCAGAAATTAAATTATACGATTCGCCTTTTTTTTCTCTTTTGAATATTTTATGAGAACATAACCAAACGTTGCGAAAATACTGAACACACATTAAACCATGAATACAAACGCATAATACGACGGGCGGTACATGTGAACATTTGTTATCAAGAAGTAATACAAATAGCGAATAAAAAAATTCGATAAAGGCAAAAATTAAAGAACAACGATTTTGCAGCCAGATACTTTATAACTGTTAACTGAAACGATTGGGTTTTAAACGATTCAAAATCGTGAACATAATAAACCACATTTATCGAAAAGTAAATACGAATAGGTCTGAATAATTCTGAACACGAAAAACATACAAAAAATGGTTCATGAAATGTTTTACAAATACTCTAACTAAGAAAAGGAAAAAACCACGCCAATATATGTGTATGTTAGCGATGTTACGAATAATTCGCATTAAACGATGCGAATGTGTAGGTAGCTACATATTCTTGCGAATTCCTTATTTACAATTTCAACGTTTCTGGATCCACGGTACAAGTATAAATTTTTTAATGATATTGTTAAAGACAGAGTAAATGCTGACGTTGTTGCACTCGCATTAAAACTGCCTAATCGAAATCGGGATTCTTCAGCTTCAACGTCTGGTGCTAAAAGGCCGAGGGAATCAACACAATATCAATGAGCCTTCAACAATTTCTGATTGTTCTGCTAAAAGTCTAGCGATCTAGCCGGAATTCTGGAGTCCTCAAGCGAAGACGAAGGCTCCGATTTAGAATCTGAGGATAGTAGAGACACACAAGAACATGAAATTAAAGCACAATTGAAGGCACATCACAAAGAAAAACGAGTCTCCCTCGGTGAAAACCCTCTGGATGGGTGGAACACTAAATTACAATACGACAAGTTATCAGATCTTGCTCGCAAGTATCTCAGCAGCACTCCTTCAGCCAGCGTTCCGAGTGAGCAATTATTTAGTGCAGCCGACCTTATATACGAGCCACTCAAAAATCGCCTCATGGGAGAAAAGGCAGCTAAATTACTATTTATAAAATATAATTCGCCACTTTTAAAATTTGATTATTAAAACAGAACTATATAACATATCGATTCTATAATAGATCTTTTCTTTGTTTCGAGTTATTAGTACTGTATCGTATTAATGTAATTATTAATAAAAATGATTAAATAAAATAATCCGTTTTAATGACTTTCCCAAACATTCGCACATTCGCATTCGCGAATATCGAAAATATATTTATAACATCCCTAGTGTATATATATGTATCTTTCCGGTGTTTATGTTTTCTGAGCTATTGTCTGTACTGCTCTCTATACTCATTCAGCTTTATAATTTGTGAAAATTCGTTAAAATCGCAAAAACGAATTTTGACTTTTTTTTTTTTTTTTTTTAACTTTTAAATAGTCTATATTATTCCTCGTGACCACATAAATACACTCTCCAAATTTCATAAAAATCGGATGGATAGTTTCGGGGAGTCTATCGAGGACATACAGAACGACAGACAGGCATAAATTCGTTAAAAAAAAACAAAAAAAAACCTCACCATGAGTGCAGATAACGAAAGAAGAGGAGCTCTGGTGCTATCCGGAGACTAGTGTAAATAACATAGACCGAACATGTAACAAATACGCCAGTGATAGCAAGAACAGGGGAACAACGGAAACTATTCGAAGACATTAAAAATCGAAAAATGAAATATCCTGCTTCATAAAATAGGAGAAACCGATTTGTTTACGATGGCGGTATAAGGAAAGATACATTTCGTCTTCTTGTTGATTTAGGTGTAGCTTAAACACTTTTCATGGACCTTACCATTTGACGAAATTTGTCTCGACTTCTTGCGACCTGGAATAATTCTCCTACTTTTGTAACTCCAGTTCATGTCTTAATATTTGGGAGCCAAAAAATCCTTCTTCCTCGTCACCTTTTCCCTTCTACTGTTCCCATCATTATTGTTTACAGAAGGTGTGATGTTGGTCCTCTCATAAGATGTGCAAAGAAATTTGTTTTTCGTTTTTTAATTATGTCCATTAGTACCGGATCCGTTTTCATCAATTGTAGCGCACCGCCGCATTACTGTAGTTACGTAAGGATTTCGAATTTGAGTGTGTGAATAACATTCCCCCGGTAGCAAATATTAGAAATTACGTTGCAGGATTTTTTATTTCTCTGTAAAAAACGAATAGAAAACGCTACCCTTTTTTTTTAACCCTCTGCAATGAGTGCAGTAATTAGGCTAGGAGTGCGATTTGTTTGTTTAGATCATGTTATGGAGCTTTGATGAGTTCAGTAACGCAAAAAGAGAAGTAACGGAACATAAATTATTTATTACACTTACGTCAGAAATTAATAAAATGTTATTTAGAGTTTATTATTTACCGTAGTAATCATTTTATTTAAATAAAAATTGATGAATTTTACGGTTTTGAATGCACTAAAGATATGATCACCACCGATGATGATAAGACACTGAACTATCGCTTTTAATTTAATTCTTTTTCTCAAAAAGATATCAATATTCAATTCGGAATTTGTTGTTGTTATGAAATCATGTGACAGTTGAACTGTCAAACTGAACGTCACATCGTGACGCCATTTTGGCCATTTTTTTTTTTATTGTTCCGACTTTTTGATGGATTTTTCTAAAATTTTCTTTTATACAAACTTTAAACTGACAATTACTAATCCAACAAAAAACAAAAAAACAGCCAATCGGTCAAGCCGTTCTCAAGATATAATATTTTATACATGGGCAATTGATTTTTATATATTGATATACTATTAAAGGAGTCCGTCGAAACCCGACAAACGACAGAATTCACGACCGCGATAGAACACCGAAGAGCAACGAAGACTACCCCCCCTCACGTTAAACTACGTTTGTTTACATCGTAGTTGCGTAAATAACACATACCGGAATTTCTTTACTGTGGCGCCATCTGTCGGGAATGTTGGTAATCGGTGTTTTGGCTAGGTGGCCACACTTTCGATCAACTTTTATTTATTTTGTAATTTATTTACCGTATTTACTCGCGTAATTTACGCACTTTTTTGCCGTTTTTAACCTGCCAAAAAAGGGGGGTGCGTAAATTACGCGAGGAATCAGATCAACCTGCATTTTTCGGGTTATACGTAATAGGTTTGTATTTCAAAATTACCTCTTACCTAAACAAAACACTGATTAAGTGAAATCAGTTACCTTTATTTCGAACCAAATATATTTATACAATAATTAAGGTAATTTATAAATTCGAGTATCGGTAATTTTCTTGGAACATCGGGATGGCTTGCAATCTACGTCGTGGTGCTAGTAATGTACAGCCGAATAGGTTGCTGTAAGTAAAATGAAATTTAAATTAGTGAATTCTTTCCGGTAATTTATTTCTTTGTTTGTTTTACTTTTACCTTTGAATCATAATAGATGAACGTGTAATTAATATGACTTAGCTTAACGGTGAGAACGGTCGGTGTCGGACGATTCATGCTGCGCTTCGGATTCCAGTTCTGCATCGCGGTAATCGCTCTGCCAGCACGCATCGTTCTTACTTCGATTCAATGGATTTGAAATGCTCGTCTTCTTAAAACTGTTTTTCACTACGTCGCTTGAAATCATATTGCAACATTTCAACATCCACTGGCACGTCACTTCGATAGATGGTCGTCGAATTTTTCTGGCTGCAGTAAATTGCTGTTCTGCTTCGCACATCCACTCGGCGTAAATATTCTTTATATTTTCCTTGAACGGCAGCTGTTAATTGATACGTCAACTGGTTGTAGCATTCAAGTCAAACTACCCGCAATAACGGCAAGAATAGCTTTTGCTACCTTCAAAAGATCCTTCTTCACATTTTTCATTAAATGTCCACCGAAACTGTCAGGAACAAGAAGAGTTGGGCGTCGTAACAATCCTCCAACACGCCTCTTCCACACCTTTTCCATCCAGTCAATTACCAATTTTTTCTCCATCCAACCTTTATCTTGAAGTGTATTCCTGATGGAAATTTTATTCCTTTCGCTATTTTTTCCCGTTTAAATATGACATAAGGTACAAGCTTGTTACCGTCAGTCGTTACAACGAGCATAACGGTGCAGCGTTGTTTTTCTGCTCCAGAAGTGCGGATCAATACGCTAGATGATCGTTTATGTTCTACTGTTGTGTTCCGTGGCATATCGAAATAAACACGAGTTTGATCCGGCTTCCGAATCTGCGCTAAATCATACAACTTTTTCTTTACGGATCTGAATGATATAGCTTTGAAATGCAAGCAACTTGTCTGTGTAATCCTTTGGTAGTTCTTGGCAAGTGATGTACGTCTTGTTAGCGAGAAGTTGTTACATTTCATAAATCGTGTAACTCTCCCTCGACTTGCTTTAAAATCGGTTGAAGAAATGTTCAAATTTTTCGCTATTTGTAAAGCACGACACATAAGCATTTTATGAGTGATGACAGCATAGCAATTATTTCGCGACTCATGAATGTAGCCTACCAGTTCCTTTTCAGGATATTTTCCATCCTTTGGTCTTTGTAAAGCCCGTTTATCACTATTAGCTCTAAGGAGATTGTCCTTTTGTTTTCGCTAGTAACGAACATGACCTTCATTCACACTAAATTCCCTTCCAGCAGTACGATTCTCACGTTCTTCTTCTGCAAATTGTATTACGCGCAATTTAAATGACACCTTAAAACTACCGTGTTTCGCTTTAGTCGAATTCATTGCCGTATTTCGATTAGCATTATTTAGTAACACGATGTTACCATCAGTAAGGCTAGAAACGTTACGAACTGAAGAACTGTATCCGAAGGTCTGTATATCGAGATCGAGTTGTGAGTCATATCCTTTCATCGACCTAGCGGAAATCGTTAATGTTTGTGTGTATACATTTCCTAACAATAACACAATAGAATATAGCAAGTAGACAGGAAAAACCCAGCAAGTGTACCGGTAATTTACTTCTAAGAAATTAGACATTGTCTAGTAATGTTGAACCTGTTAATGTATTTTAATAACCTCGAAAATATGGTTTATATTATTTCTCCAAAAAAATGTGTACAAAAATTAGGGTGCGTAAATTACGCGAGTAAATACGGCATTTATTTATTATTTTTTTGACTTTTAAATAGCCTACATCGTTCCTCCTGACCCCAATAATAAACTGTCCAAATTTCATAAAAATCTGATAGATAGTTTCGGAGTCTATCGAGAACATACAGACAGAACGACATACATTCATTTTTATATACATATATAGAAGACATGTAATTGTTTCTGGAAATGGCTCTGATGGTTTTTGATATTTTGATAAAATTCACGAATTAGTATAAGCGGGTTTTAAGATCTAGAAAATTCGATTGGGCTAGGAAATGAAGGTAGTGTTCGCGATTAAACTTGTACTTTGTGTTTAATAAATTTTTTTAATGTAGAGCGACACTTTTTAGTTTATATAAACGATTGAATTTTACTGACGGTCCGCTGACAGAGTAACTGTTGTTTTTTAGAGAGAAAATATTAAAAAATGTTACTCTAGATTAGACCTGCACAACCAGCAGTATAAAAAATATATACACAGAAGTTCCCTCCATGATGAACCGGAGATAATTTATAACCCCGTCACCGGAAACATTTTCTGCCTACGCAACTATACATATAAATATGAAAAAAATCTTAAATAGGGAAACACCGTGAGATATAATTAATAATATAATAAGTTATAATAATAACTGATATAATAAACAATTATAACAAATAATATAAGAACAAACTAAGTTTCTTACTTAGTAACGTTTTCGGGCATAACCCATCATCAACCAAAATTGTAAATCACACTGAGGTTAACTAAGGAATAAAATGGTTTATATATAGGTTTAAAATAACAGTTATAGAGTTAATACGCTTTGAGGAATAAGTTGCAAGAACATATTCAAACCCGTTTATGAACGGCTAACAGGTAATGAACTTTTGAGTCGCTATTTTTAGGTCGAAATTCCCGAAAATAACAACGAAAGTTACAATAACACACTGTGGGCCACATTATACCGAAACATAATTTTGTAAGCAAGAACATAGTTAACCGCCTATGTGTCCCTTTCAATATTTAATGAAGGTAGAAAAACGGCATTGAAAATGATGGAGAGACGATGGGAATCAGAATTGGAGATTCATAGCTGTCGAATTTGTGGATTACAAACACCACCAATGTGTAAAACAAGCAGAAAAGCGATACGCTGCAGCTGCTAAGGAAGCCAGAATTGCGGCAAAAAAGACTCGCCAAGAACAAGATGTGTCTGTGGAAGGCCTTTGAATTATTTTATGGACCAGGAATCACTGACTAGAGTTTTTAGAAAGGTTTAGTTACTCAAAACCTGAAAACATCGATGAAATTGTCCAAAAAAAAACTTTAAACGCGTTTTTTTCAACTGGCGGAAAAGATTTCATCTAAGTTCTACTGAACCAATTAAAAAAAAAATTGATTCATTCTGTTCGTTATCAAGGGCATTGAACCTAAAATCTATTAAAAAAAAAAAAAAATCTATACCTAGTAATTGATCAAGTGGCCAAAAAAAACGGTCACTTTTTGAATTTTTTTTCCTGACCGTCGTCATTTTGTTTTCTGGGCATACTTTCTGACGGAGTTAAGTTCAGTGTCGAATTACATGTCTTAGCTTCAAAACGTTTTTTGTTTTTTTCCGATTGGATGTTTCTGAGCGGTTATAGAATTTCCGCCAAATTTTTCATTTTTTTTTTTCGGTTTTGACTTTGACGCTATCATAAGGCTAAAAAAAAGGGTTATATTAAAAAAAAAAGATCAAAAAGACGATGCGAAACACTGTAAAAAAAATTTATATGGTTTAATAAAAGTATCACTAAGAAAAAAAATATTTCCATCCCTTGTGAACGAACGCACTTCTTTGCACTTCGATCTGTTATCACTCAAACTCCCTAATCCTTATTGCGCTTCGTATATCTTATCGTTTCCGTCGGTCTCCATTGTTCCTATCCTCAGTTCTTTTATCGTATCAACAGCTGACCGAATATACATCTAACTGATCCTTTTCCCTCGTGTCGTTTCTGGACGAAGATCCGTTGCCGACATACCGGGGGGGGGGGGAATACGGTTTCGCAAAGCCGGTTTTAAATTATCAATACACAGTATATATGGGATATTGTTGTCCGAGAGGGTTTCCAAAGTAATCATACCCTGTAAATTCAGAAAGAAACATCAACCATCCGAGATCATTAAAATAATCATAAAATGTACAAAAATTCAAGTCACTCCAAAGAAACATGTAGCGATAAAGCAGACGATCTATGTTTCTAATACAATATCCATATCATTTCCTGGCAGCACCAGCTTCTACGTTGAATAGTAATGCGGAAGAATAGCTACAGCCAAACTTCTACTGTATAGCAAATTTCGCCGGATTCACGCTGAAGAGTTTCTTATCGAAATAACGAACAACCGGACGCCGGTCGTGGCAGCTCAAACTCGACTGGCACATTGCTAACTTAATAAATTAGCACTCACGTGTATAATACCGTTCCACCATCTACAGGTAGCAACATGGATTAAATATTTTACTCATTGTCAGTAAAATGGAATTGCAAATATCAAATGAAGAACGTGCACTAAAACGCTTAAGAAAATTTACGTTTCATTAAAATATTCACGAGGGTCTAATTGGTTAGAAAAATAAATACGTATTTATTTATTTATTAATTTTGTGTTATTCATATAAATTATTTCCTTTATCAAAATTTAAATGTCAATTTTCTTTCAAGTAAACTTTTTAATTTTTAAATGTGTAAAAAAAATGGTTTCCTAATTTTTTTTTGTTTGTGTAGTATTGGTGTCGAGTTAATTCCATTCCAACATTTTTCTGTCTTTAAAAAGTACTGCGGAAAAAATCAGGATTTGCCACTACATACATATATATGTATGTATATGAATTCTACATTTAAGTCTCTAGTTTCTAGGTGGTGTCAAATTTGCTTGTAGAACGGGAGTAAATTAGGAAACTACTGTATATATATATATATATATATATATATATACTGAGGTAAGGCTGGTACCAACTGGTTCAGTATGATGTTCTGTTTCATACAGTCTACGTTTTATTTCATTATTAGAATTTTAAGTTTTTTCTACTTATAGGTATTCTTTCAAAAAACATTCACTGATCTATATATTCAGTTTAAAGTTTTTTCAATTTAATTTAGTCTTTCTTGTATATAGTGAAAAAGTTTTAGTACATGCGATAATCATGTTCTAGTTTGATACAAGTGATAGATGAAAACGAAAAAATAAAATTTTACTCTTGCGCAAGCTTGTATAATTTCTATGACGAGTTTTGTTAAACTTTGTCCCGTTTTATTTATTGAATTTTTTTTGGAAAAACCAGTAAGCTTAAGGTAAACATAACGCGAAGAAAAGCGAAAAATAGAAATTCACTTATGCGATGATATCGATTGTCATTCAGTCTCGAAATAATAAGCAGTGAACGTGTAATAAGTTTGTTAAGCAAGATATTCAAACAATTCTAAATTGAACGAAACAAATGGTCAACGGAATTGCTTCGCTACATGCCGACAAATTAATAAAAAAAAGTACAGCGAAAATCAATTATAACGATACTAAAGGGGGCGAATGATCTTCTGGTCGTTATACTCCATATCAAGTACTTGAATTTTTGTAATATCTAACTGGAAAATTTACTGTTAACAACGGCACTCTGTTATAAATTGCCTCAAAATATACGTAGAATAATTTTTCACTAGTTTTCAACGTTAAGTGTCGAAGGGTACATGAGAGAGAACACCTTTAGAAATTTTATAAACAATTTTTTCTAAAGCTGAATTATTAATGCATGATATTTTAAGATAGTTTAAGTCTAAGCGTATTTTAACGGTGCCTGCTTCACCGCAGATTTCCGAAAAGACAATTAGACGTCAATTACGAAGTCGTAATTATAACGTTTAACGCCGAAAATTATACATGCTTTTTCAGAAAATTCACTGACTTTTCTCGTAAAATTGGTCTAGATTTTTTTTTTCAGTTTCACCGAAATTTCCTTCTACGATTTTTTTTCGATTTCATTTCGTCTCTTCCAAAACACTTTTATAAACTTTTTCCCGATTTTTTTGAATTGTTAAGATTTTGTAACGCAAGAAACGTCAAACTCTCCTTAGTCAAATTTTTTTTTGGACTCGCCATTTTCTAAATGTAAGATATAATGTTTTTTAACCGACTTCAAAAAAAAAAAAAAAAAAAGGAAGAGGTTCTCAATTTGACTATTCTTTTTTTAATGGATCATTTTAAATTTAGGCACGTTGAAGAAATGATTCTTTATAAAAAGAACTTCTAAAACGCGCTAAGAGGCTTACGTAAAACCTTTTTTTTTTTTTTTGTTACCTTTAGTCCCCCACTGCATAGTACAAAAATATAAAGCCTCCTTCGGCTCTTGCTAAAATTTAAGTAAGATAAAAATATTTTCGGCACCTTAATGCGTTAAAGAAAATTTACGGAAATACGATTTTTTTACACTTGCAAAAGAATTTGCACTTGAACAATAAGATACTTCAATTTATTAAACTTTTATAATCTTGTATTTAATTGAATATAAATGCATGAAAAAAACAGTAAATTCATGGTGGCGACTCAGATATAATTTTTCAATTCCCGGTTTTCCTGGTCCAAATCCTCCCGATTTCCTGATTACTAGAATTGTACAAAATGAATAGAATTTTTTTCTTACTATTGATAATAATAAAACATAAGTTGGTAATTTATTTTGAGTAAAGTAAATTAAAAACTTTCGCTTCGAATGATTTTTTCTTATTAAAAATATCGTTTTTGGTTATTTTTAATACTTTTTCCTAGTTTTACAACAAAATTCCCGGTTTGCTGTAATTGTATCCTTTCTCTTTCAACGCAGATTTTCGTTGCTTTTTCCCTAATGATTAAGCGTGACCGCGGAAATATAAACCATTTACTAATTCAGATCTATTCATTAAATTGTATTCTTCACAAGTTACAATTTTCGATTTATAATTAAAACATTTCTCGGCTACCATACCACTTGGATTACTCAATTCTGAAGACATAAGATAATTCTAGTGCACCATAAACATGGTACACACTGTGTTGTTCCAAGTTTTAATTATATTTTTGAAAACAAACGTTAAATGTTATTTCAAACTATAGAATGATAAACGGATAATCAAAAATATACATCTAACACAAGATAAAAATTAAAATATTGCGAAATTACAGGAATAACACTTGACCATCGGTTGTGGGTAGATATACACCTAGAGGAATTCTATGATTCCGACAAATTTAACATACTTAAAAAATTAAAATTCTCGATCACAACGAATGACCAAGTGATCTTGCACCGTAATAATCCGGTAATCTACAATTCTTACTATTCCCTTTTATCGTTGGATAATCCGGCAGTATTATCTTTATTTACTTTAAAAAAAAAACAAAAAAATTTTAAAACTTAGGACTGGAACCATTCAGGATTGTAACCGTTCATTAATTATAGAGTCAGGCAAACAAACATGTATCATTGTTTTTAAAACAAAAATGTAAAGTTATACCTCGGTTTATTAGGAAAAAGTTTAGTCAATGAATTCACATTGATAAAGAAAATAAAAACGTTTATCCAAGCATTATAAGTTTTCCACCTTAATCCTACTCAGGAAATGTTCAAATTCCATTTGATATAAATAAAATTAATTTATTATCGACGTTTTAATGTTGTATTGATTTCCCTTTTAATTTATATTTGCAGCGCACATTAACCACAGAATTAATTAATAATGAATAAACTTACACAGCAGTCAATTGTAAAAGTATAAACGAAAAAAAAAAAAAAAAAAAAAAAAAAAGCAACAAATATGTAGAACAATGGAAAATGTTTTGTAATTATTATAAAAAATAATTTATTTTACAAATATGTGTCATAGTAATTTAAATTCTGATATAAATAGCAGGAACAACAGTATATTGAACTCACATTTTTCACAAAACAAATTTTAATTATATTTAAATTTATCGCGAAAAAAAGAAAACGAAAAACAAAACAAAACAAATTGAGAAAGTCTTCAATAAAAATCTTCTTCTTTCAACTGAGAAGTCTTACTCTGATTTTTTATTTGATCTTGATTTTTATACAATTCGGCAACCTGAAATCATTCGTACAAATGTTTATGTAATTTGTGTTATAAAGTTACACACAACTGCAACGTAAATTAGGTACGGAGCTCGATTCAAACTCTGCTGTCGCATGCTGAAAGTTCAAAAAATTATCTTTGCGCTGGTTGAAATATTCGCAGTTGACGAGCGCAATAAATTAAAACTAACAATAAGAAAAACAAGAATAAAAATAAAATAGTTTTACCATATGTTTATGAAACCAGTTACAAGGTATAATAATTTTGTAAGCAAAGGCGCATTATCAGTGTGTCACTACCAAACTGCAAAATAAACTGTTTACTTTATTCAAGCTAATGGCAAAAGATACTGTAAAAGTACCAACAAAGGAGAAAGACGGACCACGTACAATATTAACAATACCGCTGCAAAACTACAAGAGATAAGAAGCAAAAATGTCCGAAAAATAGATATTTAATATATGACGTTATGAAGATAACGGCTATTCTTAGACAGAAGAGTTGATAAAATAATTATAAATATTTACGTGTAATTATATTTATCGCTGTTTGAAAGGTTTAAGTTTTTCGCATTAAGGATTAATGTGTGTTCATAAATAAATATGGCATATATTGTTAAGTGGCTGTAATCAAAATAAACAATAATATACAAGTATTACATCAATAAACATTTCAATGTTCTCGATATAGCTACGTGTTGAATGTAAAAAAAACATAATTAAAATAAAAATATATATATATATATATATATATATATATATATATACTTTTTTTTTAGTTGATTTACGTATTTAAAGTTTTAAAAAATATCATTGAACTCGGTAATTTCGTTAACCCGTGAAACTTTTTAGTATGTTTAATATATTATTTAATTTTGTACGTATCTATTTCTTTTTTTTTGTTTTATACCGATCTCCAACATGTTTTTATAAAATAGATAGAATTATGTTCAATCTAACTATGGTACGCAGAATACACGGTAAAAGTCACACTAGTAGTATGCGCAGTTATAAACCCCGCCCTCTCCGACATATACGGTTGTAACTACAGTCTAGCAATAAGTTTTCATTATCTGTGTTTAACTGTACATTATAGTATTTAGCATTGTTTTTTTTCTTTTTTTTTTTTTACTGTGGGATTTAGTGTACGCTCTACAGTGTGGTAATTACAATGAAATCTAAAAGAAAACAGATATTAAATTTCATCGACTTTCGAGAGAGAAACAAGATTGAAATAAATTCAAGATAGCTTATTTGCTAGACCACTTGGCCTCCGTCACAGAGGTACTGAATTCGATCAAACGGCAACTAAAATTATTACAAATAATAAATAATCCGTAATAGTCATATGGTAAGTAATGGCAAACCATCACGTATACTATCATACGCGGGCGGGTTTGTACGTAGACGTATACACTCTTGGGATTGCATTTATGCCGTGATAACAAACCATTACAATCAGTTCTGAGTGTGATCATGCGTACATTAGAGTTGCATAAAAAATTTTCCATGAGCACTACATATATATATATATAACTATTGTACAAATAGGTAGTAGTCACAACACTCGGAATTAAGTAATACATATATATATATATATATATATATATATATATATATATATATAGGAGGTGCGACGATTAAATGAGACTATGTATAAAAAAGTGGTTTATTATAAATATTATTGAACAAAAGTTTTTTCACTTTCAATACACTCCTCTAGTCCAACGTTTTTTACATTGTTCGAAGCACTACTTGAATTATTATTTGTGCACGCTTTTAATAGGTCTTCCGTTTCCTATTTGACCTCCTCCATCGATTCGAAGCGAATATCTTTCAGCACTAACTTCATCTTAGGGGAGAGAAAGAAGTCGCACGGTGCTAAATTCGGCGAATACGGTGCGTGCGGAAATACCGGAACCGCGTGTAGTTTTAGTTTGAAAAATGTTCTTCCTTTCAATGCCACACTTCAAAAACTCATTGCTATAAGAGTATTAGGATTTTATTTTTTGGTTTATTTTCCTATGTAAAATGGAGTAATTTACCAAGTCGGAGGTCACGGGTTCGAGACTTGTCTCGTCCCGGATCCAAATCGCTCCCAAGCTTACCCAGCCTGAAATAATTGGGTACCAGAGAAATCTGGGAAAGTAAAGGCGGCCGAGAGAAAGGAACTGCCCCCCCCTACTCTCATTAGTGCCGTTGGGCTTAGTACATTGTGAACCTTAACTTCACAATCCCGACGCCCTGTCAAGGGTATGGAACTCACTTTACTTTTTTTTTATTTTTTATTCAACCCAACTACAGGATAATAATGGCGCTTTTTTTTTTTTTGTTTTATACAAACAATGAATCTTCTTTCACACGCTGCAGAAACACTTCTCCCCCGAGCGGCAGACTTCGCCCCGGTTTTGAACCTAGTGTTCAATTAAACAATTTATAAAAAAAAAACAGATAATTAACGCCTGTACTTCCCGAAGATCGAGAAATAATGATTTAAGCCGAAGAATAAAGTCGAATATCATCAACAGACAACGCTAAATAAAATATATATAAAAAAAATAAAATGTAACGACTGTCATCCAGAAATTCAAACAAAATAATAAAATAAATAAATAAAATTGAAATTATGCGATTAAGACTATTATTTCAGATTAATATTTGTAAATGAACCGATCCAATTTAAACTGATGTAGACCGGGTGCGTTTAACATAATTCTGACTGGTTTGATTATTTTTGGCTGATTTAAAAAGTGAAAGTTGCGAATTTACAAAAACAATTTAATACTGCGAAACAAAAGAATGGAATTATAAAATATCTCTAAATCAACGAAAAGTACGCTTCAATCGATTAACGGACTGTTACATTGAAAGCAAGAAAAACAATGCAAAGGGAAACGTATAATTTGATGATTGTATAATAATGACGCATTCGTAAAAAGATGAATTTTGAAGAATGGTATTAAAAACATAACAAAATCATTTACAGGGCAGTAAATGTTCGCAATAGTTACTAAAAATTATTATTTCCTGTCACCTCTTTGACATAGTTGATTAATAAAATAAAACCTTTCTCGAAAAACTACATTAAAACAATTTATTTTTATTAACTTCTTGAATTTAACTACCTAAAGCCATTTTTTTGCTATGGTTTTTTTTATTAATTTTTTGTTTTAATGAACCAATTTGAACCAGCCGAAAAGTAATAAATAATTTTCCTGATTCCTAAAAATGCCACTACTGCAGTATTGTTATAGTTTATTCTTATTTGTTGATGTAGTAAATATTTATTGCAAATATAGAAGGATCAATAGGTCCACAAATTTAACAGATAAAAAGATATCAGATATCTTTTTATTTGTTTATAAATCGGCTCATTTTTTCTTATAAAAAAAGTTTAATTTTTAATCCGCTGAATGTCGTTAAAAATACGAATAACTTTGTTAATTATTTATTTTCCATGATCGTATTTATTAATAAATAAAAGGTGTACACACAACAACACGTGACTTTTTACAATGTGCACGTGAAATATAATACCGAAAAAAAGAACGCAGAAAAAAATGAATTGAAATTTATTTTACATACATATTTATTATCTACGTGATGTATATTTTTTATAGTATTATTGACAGAACTTTTTTAATCGAAAAATTTGAATAAAATTGGCCTTCCGCTTTTTAATGGCAGAGGTTACAAAATTAAACTAACAAGGGAAATATCAGAAGTGTAAGTAACAGATTTGGTTCACCTTTTTCCAGATAGTAGTATTCGGTGAAAAACAAAATCTAACCACAGAGAAAAGTGCGTCCAACGTTAACGAACTAGTGTATAAATTTCGGGATTAAACGTTTAATCCTCGCTTCGTTATTTTTTTTTTTACATTTTTTTAACCTGTATAATAATTTATATTTAAAAGCTCTCGAAGTACTGAAAGCTTGAAATTTTTGAAAAAAATATTTTTTTTTCCCCGGGTATATGATACATAGATAGAAAAATTGCTATTTGTCGGGAAGGAAACTGTATTCCATTTCCTTGATGAAACCTTCGAAGTTGGCCGAAAGTTCAAAAAAGCGCGAAAAATCAGATTTCTTCGTTTTAAATTTGGTATTATGTAAACGTAAATTATAGCCTTACATAAGGAATCCTCAGTGCACGGAATATTATGTTGACTGAACTTGTTTGTTATTACATGTTTTTTATAGTAAAAACTTAAACACATACTTTATGCAAACAATGCATTATTATTAGTCACAAACATCGTTCACCAATAAAAATTTAGAAGAGTACATTATCTAACCAAACAGAGCAATTACCAAATACCACGAAATACTACAATTTAAACGTAAAATTGTTGACTACCATGAAAAGAATAATTGCGATTTCATAAAAAAGAATATAGCTTAATAACTACTGATTTTCTCGTTTACATATTAATATTATAGCAAAATGTAGAAAAATTTGTACAATTCTGTTTGGTAATTTTATCTACAATGCCAAAAAAAAAAAAGTCTGAAAAATGATCCCAAAACACTCATAAGATGTATACACTAACTCGCTAACTTTAGGCACGCTTTTCTCGAGTTTCACGGACTTATGCAAAAAAAAACGGTGAAATTAATTTTCATTTTTTACTGAATACTACCATATGGAAAGAGTCAGACTAAATCAGTAACCCAAACTTATGATGTTTTCCCTGCAAGAAAGCTTTGTAATTTAACTGATCATTCTTATACTTTGATCAGAAATCGACATTTTATGAATATTAAAAATTTATAAAAATTACTAAAAAAATAAAAAAGGAATAAAATTTTTCAATAACACAAATCAACAATATAAGAATTTATTTTGTGTTTAGTGGTACATAAATTTGGATAAACATTTGCTGAATATTGGCATAATCAGCGAATAACATATAAAACAACAGATTTATTAAATTCGTAAAAATAATTTTATCCGTTTAAAATGAATTTTAAATGAATTTTAAACGGAAAAAATAACTGTCATGTGATAAATCGAAAAGATTTAAATAACAAATAGCACCGTATCATATCAGCTGACATATAATTCTCGATTATGCCGTAACGGAAGCACAAAACAAACCGATACAAAAATATTATATAAAAAAATTATATCTCCAGCCGAATTTCTGTTAAAATTTGCGCAAATTTCTGGTACCGACTAAGTGTAAATGAGTTCGCTATGAAAGAATTACTAAGACGACAAAGTGTACAATGTACAGAAAAGGAAATAAAACATTTGAATACGAACGAGAAACTGTGCCTTTGTTACGATCAGGAAAATCTCTCGCAATTATGATTTATAAGGATAAAAAGTTTTTTTTACGGTTTAAGCAAACTTGCGGTACTGTTTTAATACTTTACATACAGCACGAAAGGTCAGTTGCAAAAATAATGCACAATTGTGTTTAACACGTTCAGTGCCGATGACAACACGTGGTTGTTATGCAGTTGTTCTGTTTTAATTGATGTTGTTTTTATCGGCCTTGTGCGAACGTGTTTAATTTTTGTGCGATCTTATTTATGAACACTTTTGCTACTTTTTGGTATATTTGGATTTAAGATTGTGCTTTTTTTTTTTGTCATCAATACAAATAAAAGAAAAAAGTAAGTTTTTATTAATATCACATTTATTTTACATTAATAAAACGTCAATATTTAATGTATTTTGTCACGTTTTTATAAATTAATATTAAATCTAGCTTTAAATATATATTTTTAATTAATTGATACGGTTAGAATATTTAAAATGAACCTTCCACCTGGCCCATCGAATAAAGATTTTACAACAGGTCCACCGAATATAAATAAGAAACTTTTAACCGATGAAGAATTGTTAAAGCTTTTAGAAAACTCTGACGAAGATTTCGATTGTAGTTCAGCATCAGATCTGGGAGAAGGAGATTCAGCTGATGAAGATTGTGATCCTGAATTTTATGAAAATCCTTGTGTACATAATAATACCGTTAATAATGACATAGTGTTTGGAACTCGACCCGTGGAAAGGCGATCCACAGAATATACATGGGTCGATGAACCACCAAAAGTGAAGAAAGTTTTGTTTTCTAAAACTGCAGGTTTAAAAACACGACCGCCAGGAAATAAGCCGATAGATTATTTTAGTATGTTATTTACTGATGAATTAATTGAATTAATTGTACAACAGACCAATTTATAAACAATGTTTTCAATGCTTACGGTATGGGCATATAGCAAGCCAATGTAAGAGAAATAAGAAAAGATGTACAAATTGTGCAGAAGAGCATGATAGCAAAGAATGCAACTCAATAAGAATAAAATGCGCAAACTGTCAGGGAGCTCATCTAGCTACATCTACAGAATGCCCAGAAAGAAATAGACAGGTAACAATAAACTCTATTATGAGTACACACAATTTAAGTTATCAAGAGGCCAATATACAAACCCCAAAATATTACCAAAAAGAGGATTTGTATTCTAACAGAACATACAATAGATATAATATATTGGACAATTACGAAATCGAATACCCAGAAATATTAGGAACAGAAACAGAAGAAATACCGGAGATACCTAAATATAAACCTCCGCCAATGACGCTAAAAAATAAAACTAAAACAAAAGGAGTAATAGATTTAAACCAATTGAGAAACGGGAATGAAAAATATCCCACACAAGTAATTATCAATAGATTAAAAAGAGGAAAACTAAATCAATCATTGGAATCTAATAAGGACGAAAGCGGTATACAGGCAAATAAAAGTATAAATAATAAGAAGGAAATAAACAAAAATGACAAAATAAATTATAATGTAAATGGGAGACCTCCTCCCAAGATATTAAAATCAAACTCAAAGTAAATAAATTAAAAATACGATCATCAACATCAAATGGATAAAACAAGGAAAGGAATCAAAATCTTGCAATGGAATTGCCGAAACTTAATTTCAAATATAGAGGAACTTAAACACGCATTAATTAAAAACGAAATAGACATAGCAATATTATCTGAGACATGTTTAACTCAAAAGAATACTATTAGAATTAAAGATTATGACATCATGAGAGCAGATAGGCAAAAAGGAAGAGGCGGTGGAACCGCCGTCCTAATACATAAATCCGTAAAATACGACTCAACAGCTATACTAGAATTTAACAATAAAGTTAACGTAGCATCAATCAAAATTAATGTACTAAATAAATATATTAATATAGTATCAGTATACGCTGTTCCAGGCCATAATATATCGACAGAAGAATGGGAAACTATTAAAAATACAACGATAAATTGTCAATCCTATGCAATATTAGGGGACATAAATTGTCACCATAAAGCTTGGGGAAGCTATACTATAAACAAGGAAGGAAAAGAACTTTATGAATTTATAGACAACAACAACTTATTTATAATGAACACAAAAGAAACAACATATTTAGGATCCCATAAAAAACGAAGCAGCAATATAGACCTATCATTAATAACCCCTGATTTAACATTAGAAACAAAGTGGGAAAAAATAACGGACACGATGGGTAGTGATCACTATCCAATAATAATTACATTTGGTAAAAATATAATGAAAAAAGAAAATAAGAATAAGAACTATATAAACAATAAAAAACATTTGAATACAAGCACAATAAATTGGACCAAATATCGAACAAGACTCGAAGAAACAATCAACTCAATTGAACAGCAGATATTTCTAAAGGAAACGTTAAACTACCAATACGCGACCTTCCAAAATAATATAATTAAAGAACTCAAGGAAAGCAATATAAACACAACACAAAAGACAAGCACTAAACAAACTAGATATAACAGTTGGTGGAATTCCGACTGCAATAGAATGATAGCTAAAAGAAGACTTGCGCTAAATATATTCAACAAAAACCCAACAATGTACAACTATATTAATTATAGAAAGGAAGAGGCAAAATGCAAAAAAAATTCCTAAAACAACAAAAAAAACAAAATTGGCAAGAATTCTGCTTAAAATTAAACCCAAGAGAAAGTACCAAAAGTATCTGGCAAAAAATAAGAAGCATGGAATCAAAAAATAGTAATATACATAATACATCGGCAAATCTTAGCTGGATAAAGGAATTCATTAATCAATATACAACTAACGAAAATACACAACATCCAAATACAGAAAACACGGATGAAAATGACAGTTTACTAAATAAATCGTTCACACTTGAAGAGCTAAAAATAGCTATTCACCATAAGAAAAACACTGCTGTGGGTACAGACAAAATCTCATATATAGCAATAAAGAATTTACCAGAAGAAGGATTAAAGATGCTTTTAGAAATCTACAATAACTCAATAAGAACAAATAATATACCAGAGATTTGGAAAAACCATATAATATGCCCAATTCTAAAACCAAATAAGGATAAAAACAAACACTCTTCATACAGACCTATAACGCTATTATCCTGTGCTGGAAAAACAATGGAAATATTAATAAAAAATAGATTAGAATGGTGGATCCATAATAAAAACAAATTTCCAAAAACACAATTTGGTTTCAGAAAAGGATCATCTACAAAAGATAATTTAAATATATTTACAATAGATCTACAGACAAATTTTACAAGAAATCATTATACAATAGCAATCTTTATAGACATTAAAGGAGCTTATGATAACATTATTCTTAAAATACTTTACGAAAATATGAAAGAATTCGGCATCACCAGTAACATCAATAATTGGATATACAACTATTTCAACGATAGGAAAATAAATGTAAAATATAAAGGGATATCATATGAATCAGTAAATTGCAGTAAAGGAATACCGCAGGGATCAGTATTGAGCCCAATTCTATATACAATATACACAGAGGAAATAGACAAAATAAAATTCCATAAAGCTACTAAACTATTACAATTTGCTGATGACATCGTTATATACACAAATGCTTTAACACTCCAAACAGCAACTAAACGTACACAAAACGCATTAAACAAAGTTATACAAATTATGGATAAACTCCAATTAACAATCTCAATAGAAAAAACAAAAGGAATGATATTCACAAGGAAAAAAATAGATAGCAGCCCATATATTAAAATAAAACAGAAGACAATAGAATTTACAGAACAGTATAAATATCTTGGAGTATATTTTGATAATAGACTAACATGGAGATACGAAAAAGAAAAAATAATAAAAAGATGCCATAAAGGAATGAATATATTAAGAGCAATTAATGGATATAAATGGGGTAGCCATCAAATAACAAACTTAGCCATATATAGAGCACTAATAAGAACTCATATAGAATATTTTGGTATAATATGCTCTACAATGAACAAGCAATACAAAAAACAGATACAAACTATTCAAAACAAAGCACTAAAACTATCTTTAGGGACAATGAAATCAACCCCAAATCATGTTGTACAAGCTGAAAGTATAGAACTACCTATTAAGATGCTCATACAAAAATTATCTGATAAATATTATATCAAGTGTTTCCCAAAAAACACATCCGGTAAACAAAAAATTAATAATATTGGCATCGTTAATCTGTAATAATACATATTGGAAAAATAAAAACTTACCTGCGATTATTAACAGTTATCAGAATATAAACACATGCAGCATAGCACAAAATACTAAAATCCCAAGATTCAGTGTAGCATACTCGTGCTTAACAACACCGGTAATTATCGACATTGAAACAGAAAAGTTCTCCAAGATAAGTAGTAATAATAATGAGAAAATATTAAAAGAAATAATACCGACCAAATATAAAGGATTCGAGCTAATATACACCGACGGTGCAATCAACAATATAAAAAATACATTTTCAGCAGCAGTATATTATGAAAATAAAAATCTAAAAAGATCTTTTAAACTACCAAAAATCTATTCAACCAGCACAGCAGAACTAATTGCTATAAATAAAGCTATAAAGATGATAAAAAATCTAAAAGATAAAAATATCTTAATACTAACAGACTCCCTAGAAGTAATACTTAAAATATATAACAAGGACGATGCTACAAACAATATACTATATAATACATTAACCAGATATTAACAAACTGAAACATAATAATAGCAACATATGGGGTTTAAGTGGATACCGGGTCACAGGGGAATTGAAGGAAATAATATAGTAGACAAACTATGCAAAAGTGTGGACCTGAACCGAAAAGAAGAAGAAAAGAAAAAATTAAATTAAATTAAATTGGATAGATCACATTACTTTAATAAATGAAAACATAAAAAAATCATGGCAGAAAGATTATGAAGAAAAAAGTGAAACCTGTGGAAAAAAAAATACAATCAGATGACATGGGTCAATCAACAACAAGTACTGGTTCACTGAAAAAATGAATAAGGAATTTATACAAGCTATAATCAGAATCAGAACAGACCACGTAAGAACGCCGGAAAAGTTATTCAGGAAAAAAAAAATAATATCAAATAACTTATGCGAATGCGGATATATTAGATCTCTGGAACAACATTCGGTTTGGCAATGCAAACTATACAATCAGGAGCGGAAAGACTTAATACAGACGATTCTACCGATCTATGGGACACTACCAATATCAATACAACAGATCATTCAGGAACCGGAAGGAAAATTGGCAGAAGACTTATTTAGATTTATTAAAAATACTAATATCTTAATATAAAGTAGAGATATATCGAACGATTAAATAGTACAATGGCCAAAATAGCGAAAGTTGGGGCCACAAAAAAAAAAAAAAAAAAAAAAAATTATACGCTGTAAAAATTTTCATATCTTCTGCTGGAAGTTTAGGCAGTCGAATTTCACAATGGAAGGAAACTACTGTAGACGAAATGAAAATATTTTTTGGGCTACTTTTTCATACTGGAACTATAAGAGCAAATCGCCTTGAAGACTATTGGAAAACAAGTGATTTATTTAATTTTAATTTTTTTCGAAAACATATGAGTAGAAATCGATTCATGCTAATTTTTAAGAGCTCTACACTTCACCCATTCTGAGTCTAGTAATCGCCTAAATAAAATAGAAAATATTGTAAATTATTTTAATAAAAAAATGGAAGAAACGTATGAACCATGTAAAAATTTAGCATTAGATGAGTCAATGGTTCTTTTTCGTGGCAGACTTGTTTTTCGCCAGTATATTAAAAATAAGCGTCATAAATACGGTGTGAAACTTTACATGCTGACCGAATCTTTTGGACTAGTGCACAGAGTCGTGATATATTGCGGACAAGCACACGATATGGCTTTAGATTGCTGTCACACTGAATATGTCGTGGAAAAACTCATGGAAGGACTTTTTTTTAGCGGCCGTTCACTCTACATGGACAATTACTACAACAGTATAAAATTAGCCCATAATCTGTTAAACAAAGACACTTATTGCACTGGGATATTAAGACAAAATAGAAAATATAATCCTAAGCAAGTTACTTCAATAAAATTAAAAGTAGGAATGTTGGTAAATATACAGAAAAAGGTGTGTGTGTGTGATGAAATGGCGAGATAGACGCGAGGTACTCATGATTAGTTCAGAGTTTGAGAATCAGATGGTTGAAGTAACAAATAGAAGAGGACAGACAAAAATTAAACCTCTTGCTATTTCTAAATACACCCTGTCAAGAAAGTATCGGGAATTGTTAAATAAAACGAACAATTTTTAATTTTCATCCAAATTTATTTTGTCACCTTCAAAATAACATCCATTCGAAGCGATGCACATATGCCAACGCTTTTTCCACTCGGCAAAGCACTTCTGATAGGCGGTTTCCGGGATGGCCTTTAGCTCTCGCGTCGCATTCGTCTTGATGTCATCAATCGATTCGAAGCGCATTCCCCGTAGCGGAAATTTGAGTTTTGAGAATAGGAAGAAGTCGCAGGGTGCTAAATCTGGTGAATACGGCGGTTGTTCGATGATATTTACCGAGTGTTTGGCCAAAAACTCATTCACAATTATGGCTTTGTGAGACGGCGCATTATCGTGATGGAGAATCCAAGAATTGTCGACCCACAAATCGTTACGTTTACGACGGATAGCCTCTCTCAAACGTCTCAAAACACTTAAGTAAAACTCTTTGGTGACTGTCTGTCCGGCTGGCACATATTCATAGTGTACCACGCCTCGAATATCGAAGAAAACAATCAACATGATCTTCACTTTCGATCGGCTTTGGCGAGGTTTTTTCGGCTTTGGCCGCCATTCGGACGATTGCTGGTTCGTAAGCGTGTCGTACTCGTACACCCATGTCTCGTCACCAGTAATTATCTTTTCCAAGAAGGTAGGATCCAAATTGGCTCGATCCAGCATGTCTGCAGCTACCTGTTCTCGGTACTTTTTTTGAAAGAAATTCAGGTCTTTCGGAACAAGCCGAGCCGCAACGCGTTGCATACCCAATTTTTCGTGCACAATCGTACGTACGCTCTCGTGTGACATGCCCAATCCATGAGCCATCTCTCTCAAGCTCACATGACAATTTTCAGCAACGATTTCCTTGATTTTATCGACGTTATCATCGGTCACACTCGTTGAAGGCCGTCCAAAGCGAGGCATGTCTTCGACCGTCTCCCGACCATCCTTGAACGCTCTGTACCACTCGTAAACCCGCGTTTTTGATAAAGCAGATTCACCAAAAGCCTTCTGTAACATTTTCAGTGTATCGGCACAAGAAATTTCGTTCGAAACACAGAATTTAACACAAGTACGTTGTTCAATATTTTCACTCATTGTAAAACTTCGACAAAACACTTCAAGTCGACTGATTTTAACAGCTGCTGTAAACACACTGGTTGACAGATCGCGCTAAAAATAGGCATCATAATACAAAACAGTTGTACCAACCTGGAAAAAAAAAATTATCTGCCTAGCTATTACCCGGGAGATTTAAATTGACAATTCCCGATACTTTCTTGACAGGGTGTACAATCAATTTATGTCAGGTGTTGATAAACATGACCAAATGTTGTTCTATTATCCATGCGAGAGAAAGACTATTAGATGGTATAAAAAAATAGGAATCCATTTTTTTCAACTTTTTATGTTGAATTCTTATCACCTTTATATAAAAAATGAAAAAAATATGTCCTTCCATGATTATAGGTTATCTGTTATTGAAAGTTTATGTGAATCACATATTGTTCCTAACTTGCCTTTAAATCCACAAACAAAATCAATACATTTACCTAAAAAGCTACCAAAAAACAATAAAAATGTGTATTTGAGAAAAAGGTGTAGATTTTGTTATGCTAAAGGAAAAAAAGAGTGACTACTATATTTTATTGTCCACAATGTGATAGTGAACCAGGGCTGTGTTTGGAAAAATGTTTTGAAGAATTTCATTCATAATATATTAATTCTTTTTACATTATTTGTGTATAAACTGTAACTAAAAAACAATTAATTGTTGTGCCTTTAAAAAGTGTATTTGTTATTATGTACTAAATAAAGATTGTTATTGTCAAAGTAAAACGTTTTGTTGTAAAGACCTTATAATTTACTATACAATTGATAATATTTTAATTGTATTAAGTAAAGTAACATTTTGATCAAAATCATTAAGGAGTTTATATTTTTTCTAAAAAAGAATTCAGGGTATTAATTCTACAGATAAAAAAAAAACAATATAATATACTGAAAAAAAAACCACTAAAACATTGCCCGCATGGCCGACGACAACACGTCATTGTCACGTTTTATCGCAGCGGAATTTTCGTGTGGCTATTACCAACATACCAGTCATATGACACCGGCATTGAACGTGTTAATCCGTAAATCAAAGTGGATGTTAAAGCGAAATAAAGCAATTAGGAAATTTCTTTTTATTAATTAAATTTTCTGTATCTTTTACCTCGCTGTTTGTACGAAACGGATAGGAAGTAAAAATCGTAAAATATGTCAAAAATTTCAATTACAAAAAAAACATGTATGTATTTGTTCATTTCAACGATTATTGGCTTAGCAGAATATGAACATGACGCATTTATCATTCACGATGTCTTAATCACTGTTGCGTGATGCAAAAATTATTCTTGATTAATTCGTAAACTTGTTTTTGCATCCATCATCAGTTAGAAAATTAACGTTCACTTTTCTGATCATTAAAAACTAGAAAACATGCATTCTAATATAATTAAAGGGCACTGCATTTCATTACATCGACTACTGATAAAGAAATAAATAAAATTTAACAAGATATAAGGTGCTAGGAGGAGAAAAATGCATGAAAGCGTCACTCAATATACTACGCGTTGATCCGGCATTATTTAGCCCACTCTTGTTTTGTGATTGAAAATGACTGATATTGTTACGCACCTGTTCAGCTGTAGTTGCATCTTCGACGGTTTTATCGGTGCGTACACGCAGATACCTAGGAAAACGTAATGATATGCCTTTTTCAGGATCGATGATACCGATAGCGGCACGGTGAATTGGCGAAAGAGATAAATCGGCGCATTTTATTTCCCATACTTGCACCGCGTCGAACCAGTGGTCCGGTTCGAGTGAATCGTGATATAAATAGTATGACCTCGGTTTTGGGATTATATGTTCCTTCAGAAACTCCGCGTGCGTTGCTAAGCTTTCATCACTAAAGCCGGTACCTATCTGCGATGATGAATTGTGAAAGATTCCGAATATTAATTACATTTATATATTTTAAACACTACAAGACACAAATAAAAAAGAAAAAACCCACAAAATTAACAATATGACTTAAAAAATGCATTTATATCAGTCTGCTAAAATTAATCCAATCAGAATCAATCATTAAAACCGTTATCGGGGCTTAGTATTATAATTTAGTAAATTAATATAATAAAATTTTTTCTGTTTTCAGTAAAATTATATATTTTTCATTTTTATCCTTTAGTATTTAATGTTCGAAAGTTCAAAAATAATTTTCTATATTACTAGGAGACCAATAAATCTACAAATCACAGACCTGTTTTATAATTTTCTGAAAACACTTTACTTCAATCGGTTTTTTGAATAAAGACGTGAATATCATTAATGAAAGAAAGAAAACAAATATAGATACTTGAAAATGAATGCAGCAGATTTGGTAAAATTACTGAATTAAAATTTTTTAAGGTCTTGAAGTCGATTGATCAGGGTTTTATGTCCGAGAAAATCTTGTGAAACAAGTAACTAGAAAAAAAGAAGACGATCGGTGTTTCTTCTTTTTAGTGTTTTAAAGGTTTATTAAAATGTAAACAATACACGCTTATTGGCCATAATAAAAAACAATACATTTACCACGGGAGAAAAATAGATAAAAGCATAATTCGCTTCGTGATGAAATACACGGTTGGTACAAAAAGTTCCCGGACTACCGCTATAAAATCCGTACTAGTTGCGCGACCTGTCCGAAATTCACGGTACTTATACACTACAATGTTACAAAAAGAGACAACGAAAGTTTCATATCGCTACCTGCACTAGTTTACTTAGGAGACCGCCAGTTGCGAATGAACAACTTTGTCACTTTGTCACTTTGTCACGTTTGCGATAATGGAACAAAGAGCCGCGATTAAATTTTGTTTTTTGTGCGCATCAGAAATGTACGAGTTGATGAAAAAAGCATACAAGGATGTAAGCCGTATAACGTGTTTTGTATCGCCGATTTAAAAGTGGACGGAGCTCGTTGGAAGACGATCCGTGCGAGGACGACCAAGCACGACGACTATCGTCGAAAGAGTGGCTCGTGTGCAAGCTGTACTTGCTGAAAATCGGCGAGCGACGAGTCGGTTCATCGCAAATGAACTAAACGTGAGTACCGTCGACTTTTGAAACGCATTCGACGAGTTAGGCCCGAGTTGCACGCATCGAAACAGTGGCCATTGTTTCATGATAATGCGTCATCGCACCGATCGATTATCGTGAAGAAATTTTTGGCGAAACATCAGGTCAGAGCTCCTTCACCCCCTTTACACGCTCGACCGACTATTTCCTCTTCTCTAAACTGAAAACTGCTATGAAAGGGACTCGATTTGACAACACTGAGGACATCTAACGTGTTGTGACCGAGTGTTTGAAGACGATTCCGGCGGAAGACTTCGATAGTGCGTTTGACAACTTGTACGAACGTGCGAAGCGATGTGTAGTTCGTAATGGACTGTACATTGAAAAGTAAATACGTTTCAATCTCCTCTCTCTCCATTTTCTTTTTTTTTAACGGTAGTCCGGAAACTTTTTGTACCAACCGTGTATATGTATCTATGCTTAATAGAACAAATTTAAATAGTATGCCAATTCAAGCATACAGGATATGGTTATCAAGTTATATAGAGATAAGGTAATTTGTAGTAATATTTCTGGCTTGTGAATATTTGTTTTTACAGTTTTCAAGTGTCAAGAATACTTCAACGTGAAAGCCAGAATAATGCAATATATACGAGAAAAAATGTCGCTGGCGCGTACATATTACTGTTAAATGTTTGACTATTCGTGAAACTTTTTAATTCATTGATTGATTTGTGAGTCCAGATGCGAGCAAAGCTTCAATATGCATGTGATTAAATAAGATCAACTTCTATATATATACATATGCAATTGTTTCTGGAAATGGCTGTGACGATTTTTGATATTGTGATAAAATTCACGAATTAGTATAAGCGGGTTTTAAGGTCTAGAAATGGAGGCGGTGTTCTCGTGTTAGTGATTAAACTTGTATTTTCGGTTTAATATTAAATAAATAGTAATTCGCTTATTTACCATGGGTAAATTAAAAAATCGAAATTTCGCGATGAAATTATGCGTTAAAATAATTTTTCTGTTTGTCTAATGAAACTACGGAACTGATTTTGTTTCCATTTTCACCAGTCGACAGACTGATTCCCGAAGGAATGATTTTAGTGCAAAATTTATAAGTTTTTAATATAATTTAGTCAACTTACACAGGGATTTCTGTCGATGAAGTACAAGAGAAAAGGGGGGTAGTAAAATGCACCTGATAAAATACTTCCCAGAAGTTAAAGGAAGAAAATATAAAACAAAAAACAATTTATAAAAAATGAATCGAAGAATTATTTTTAGAAACTATTTCTAAATCTAAAAATATAAATTCGTATTACATATTCGAAAATATTGGACTATTATAATAATCACTATACTCTGTTCGAATTAATCCAATGGAATTTGTACAGAAAATTTAAATTTCCAAAGGCAAACGAAGTTTTCACTTTTTTTTTTTTTTTTTGAAAACCATGAACATTATCCTGGAATAAATATACGCACGCGGGAATTTAAAGGGAAGAACAATTAACAATTAGCTTACTTTACAAATACTTTGATACTGTTCAGCTTGTGGATTGTAGCAGCCTAGTAAATATCCACCGTAAACTCCAGTTCGTTTTCCTTTTCCCAGGTAACCACCGAGAACCACCAAGTCTAAAGTATCTCCAACGCCTTGTAAATAATCTTTTTTTAATTTTAACCAACTGCGTGATCTCTTAGCAATTTTATATTCAGAGTCCTTTTGCAAACTTTTTACCATTAAACCCTCACAATTTCCTGAAATTCCGTTTCATCAACAAACTATAAATAAATAGATAAGTTTACGCGAGATATATTTTTAAGTTAGCAAGTGGATTACAAAAAAATGCAATACAGAACAAAAATTTCTTTTACGCATAAAATTATATTACATTATGAAATTATGATTAAAATCCTTTCTATTAATACGATCGTATTTTTTTTACTATAAAAGTTTAGTTAATGTTTTGTTGTTTTTTAGTATTTTTCAGCTTCCTTTTCGTATTACTTAAAAATTTAGACTTATTAATACACTTCGTTAAAAATGAGATATTTGTTGCCGACTAATTTCGATCTTTTATTCGCTCTAAATTCGATTCTTTGAGACCAACAGATTTTAGCTTTAGTGCTACCGAAATTCCGACATAATTTTTTTTTTTTTTGTTATAAAACTACGAAAATATACTTTTATGACTTTTTTGGATTTTTAATATCGTTAAATCTCGAATAAAAAAAAAAAAAATATGTTCGTAATTTTCAAAGCCTGAATATAAACACATCTGCTTTTTAATATTTTTCAACTTGCACGTAATCGTAAATGTATTACAAATTCAAGGCTGGACAAATTTAATTAGTCGTAAAATTTCTAAATACGTCTGTATTTAATGGAAAATCGGTCAACTAATTAGTGAAAAACACTTATAAAATAGGTTAACAAAAAAACAAAATCATAATTACCTTTTACAGATTCTTCCAAAAAGTCTTGTACCTCCTCTAATGAATTAGTGTTTAAGTGAGTAACAAAAGAAAATTTATCCTCTACTTCCAATAAATGATCCTTCAGTAGTTGACGCCTTTCCGTAAGCGTCTTTTCAATTAGCGGATTTCCATTAATATAGAGCATGTCGAACATAAATACTCGAACGTGAACTTTAATTTCATCCTCCGCCGCGTCCTACGGAACAAACAATATTTCATTGCAACATGAAGTTAGAAAAAATGGAATTAAAAAACAGTTAAACGAGAATGTCGGACAAATCACTCATATGGCTAAGATGAAAATCAGTGACTCACTATGGAATTACAATGAAAAACAACGTTTATTAGTAAAATTACAATGAATAACATCTGCATTACAAAACATAGACGATAAATTACCATAAAAAATAGCACAAATCGAAAATAAACAAAGATATCATTATTCGTCCATTACACCCCTTATTAAGGTATTTCGGCGTTCCCGGCACGACACATAACTATATACTATCGTTCGCTATCGTCCGCCTGCTGAACTGAGAGTGATGTACTCTTTAATTAGTAAAAACAAGAATTCGGTTCAACCACTTAGTTGGAGTCTGCAAAGTTTCTCTTAATTACAAACTTCTCTATTGAATTTCGCTGCATTCAATGACCAAAGAATCGGAGACACATTACAGACAATTGACGATTTTCATTCTTAATTCCAATTTTTTCCAGACCTCAAAGATTAATGAGCTTCACGTCAACTTTTTCTCATAAAGCCTTCATATTTCTAAAACATGTGTGATGATGGAAATCAAAAGTATCCGTATAGGCTTATAGTTTGGAGAGCTTTGTTATTACCGTATATCTTGGAGTTCGTTTAAATTCATACACGATCCTGTCATGTCTGTGTGACATTTCATTTCTATGTCATAATTTCCCGTGATTGCAAGTACCCCCCCCCCCGGTTGTTGTTAAAAACAAGCAAGTAAAAATTAAATAGATGTCAAAAATAGTACTTTACAATCCTTCATGAGCGCACATCTTTGTGATGTAACTGTAGGTTTTATAATTCCCGGGTCAATTATTAAACAGCTGCAATATGCTAAACAATCCCTTAAATTCAAATTCGTATAACAGAGCTGATTAGAGAGATTGTAACCACAAGGTTGGCTGATTATTTTGTTCTTTAAAAAACAATAGTTCAAACGTGTCGCGAAATTACAAACTTAATTCATTTTAAGACATTAAAATGGCCATTAACGCGAAGCAGACATGTTTTACTCCTTAGTCCCGGAAAATATGTATAAGTAATTTGTAGGTTTCTTTCTCATACGAGTTAACTTCCGATTTTAACTGATTTTAATACAAAAACACAAAATTTATTTCAACAATTTTTAATACTTTTTAGAATCAATCTGTACGTAGTACAACTATTTATAAATTTCAATAATGCATTTGCAGAAAGAAAGAAAAACCGCACTTTATTGTTTTTATAATTTTGTAATTAGAACTTTTACGATACAATGTTTTAATCTCAAGTTATTTTTCATATTTATTTTTTAGTGAATTAACGTTTATATATTTAACTGACAACTGGTAACATATCTCCGAACACGCTGTAAGTAACAGTTGTGATGAAGAATCGCTTTTCATACTGTTTGTTAAATATATAAGTATAATAAGTTAATAATAACAGATATAATAAACAATTATAACAAACAAATAAGATAAATTTTCTTACTTAGTAACGTTTTCGGGCATAACCCATCATCAGCTAAAGCAATGTGAACAGGATTTAGAATTTGTATCTGTTCACATATTGTTTTAGCCGATGATGGGTTATGCCCGAAAACGTTACTAAGTAAGAAAATTTATCTTATTTGTTTATTATATCTGTTATTATTAACTTATTATACTTAGTAACAGTTGTATTATATTAAACAAAATAAAGAATGGAGTAATGTGTTCATTTCTAGGATCCCACCAAAAAACTACAGAAGAGCTTGGCAAGATTCTCAAACATAATGCACATGAAATCAAAAAAAAAAAAAAAATTTTGTTACTCAGCATATTAAACAAATCTTTATATTTAACGTATTAAATCTGCACGAACGAAGAATCCTTTCAATAATAAATAAAGTAACTCTCTCCATTTAAAAAAAAATTATTACCTTTCATCTTTTAGTGCTGACATGAAATATAAAAAAAAAAAAAGTAAAAAAATCCCTTTGCGCGGAAAATTTCTTAGTATGTTTTGACATAATATTATAAAAGTAACATTAACCTTTCGTTTTCTTGTACTTAAAACCTGGAAAGGCATAATGCATTTTCTATCTTTATCCCAAGCTACAGCTTCCGCATCGATAATGCAAGATTTTACTTGCGGTTTTAAAATCGCTTTAACTTGCGATATAATATCTGGATATTTGGACGTATTATTTTCCAGATTTCTGCTGAAAATCTTGATCGCGCCGTCATCGCAAACATGAATCTAAAATACATGACGATTTTAAACACTTTTGTATTTTTTGTTGACAGATAACCATGTATGATGTGTAACCAAAATATACTTAAAAATTATAGACCTGGGCTCGTTCCCCATCGTATTTCCATTCGCACGTAAAATCAGTTCCTTCAAATTGTTGAAATACATCATCTATACACTTCGTAGGTTGAGCCAACATCGGCTTTAACGGTACTCCTGCGGTTAACTTGCATTTTTCTCGTAATCCCGCTATACCGTCTTTCAGTAAAACAGGGATAATTAAATCGTAATTCGGGCATTCGCTACGAAAAGGAAAAAACACCATAATGTTTTGTTATTTTTATTAAATATTCAAAACTTCCATGGCGATTAATATAAGAACTAAAGTTATTTGCAACGGACACACTGTGTTAATATAATTACTTATTGACGTTCCGGAGATATCTAAGACCATTAGAAAAAAACTAAACTACCGAAACGATATAAACATGGTCCTAAATAGTAACACAATAACATCCAAAATTTAATCGACACAAATTGCGATCGAAAAAATTATGAAATCGACAAAACAAATGAAAAACCGAAATGACAAGCACAACATACCGAATTTACAAAAGAAGGTAAATAAAATATCGACAGCGTCAAAAATCGTGATTGATATTTCAGCAGTACCATACTCGATGTTTCAAAATCGGCAGTTCTTCTGGGAATCTTTTTATTTTAATTGCAGATCTTCAAGCCGCAGGAATAATGAAAACGATCTTCACGGCAAAAGTTTAGCCATTTCTCTATTACAATAGCTTCTCTAATCAATCTTTTTTTTATTACTGTAGTTCTCTTTAGCTAAGACCGCAAAAAAAATACTGTGCTTTCTGCTTAACCGGTGTTCAGCTAATGCTGATTTCTCGGAACGATTATATTTACAACTGGCTATGCGTTATTTTCTTCGAATATTGACGGCCCGGGTAGTTTGCCCAATATAAAGTTCATATTGTAGCTTATTCTCCGAAACTGACTTACTCATAGCCCGCCGGAATCTTCTAACGTTAAAATACTTCTTCAAGCTATTGTTCTTCCCGCGCACGACATCATACAAAAAAAAACAATTGACCCCACCTTCCAGTAATCATATAAATCAAAACTGTTAGGTGTAAGAAGCAAAATCCTACGGGCCGAATTAAATACCATGCTACTTGAAATCGCACATGGAAATGTACAAACTAATTTTAACAATACCGCCTTAAAATACATCAACGCCAACTTACACAGAAAAGTAAAGGATCACCGGCAAGCAGAATGGGGACGACGTTTTTGTGGAACCAAATGCTGTATATCAGCGTCCAACGTTGAATACTTTACTAATTTTTGTATTCTCTTATATTGATTTTTGGCAGAGTATTTTTGTTAATTTCTGTGTAAGGATCTTTTATAATGAGAACCAGCTTTTTTGTTGATAAGCACTAGTTTCCATTACAGCCGCTGCAATGCACTTCTCGGCTTCAAAGCTATGACGTTCTTATACCTTTTCAATGCTAACAGAGATAAATATTCAGAATAAGTTGAATTTCTTTTGGGTGACTCAGCATATTACTCGCCACGTGAACACAATCATGTATATATAATGATTTCCGCTGCACTAGAAGGTATACATTAGAGGCCTGCTTCGGTATTATTAATTATATCTTCAACAGGAATTTTGTGAGGAGCAATACCAAAATTCAGAACTTTCTTCGAAACTTTTATAACTTCCTTCTCCAAAGGGGAATTTGTGAGGTTAATTACCGAGTTTGATTACCAATGGGATTTCCATCTCACGGTTTCTGTAATTTCTTGATCAATTTACTGAATTTCTCAATGTTTTTCTTTTCCGAGACCGTTAATTCTATTATTTTGGGTGTCTGTCAATCGATCAACTAACTATACCGCGTGTTTAGAACTTGTAATAGCTTCAATTTTACACGGCTAAGTTCTTTATTGACTTCAAACAATTTTCACTGGAACTTTCTAATTTCTGAAGCTAACAATTTATATCCGGATTCTGTGAACCATTCCTTGTTTTTACCTTTCGCTAAGTAATTATACTGCCGAATAGCAGTCACGATTTTTGATGCTATTGGTATTTTATTTACCCCATTTTGTAAATTCGTTTGATTTGCTTTGCCCGTTTTTTATTTTTTTGATTGTAATTTTGTTTATTTGTTACTATTTAATACTATGTTTATATGGTTTCGTGAGTTTAGTTTTATTCTGGTGGTCTTAACTACTCGGAACACCAATAAATTTAATTATATTAACGCGGCGTCCACAGTAAATAATTTGAGGTCTTTTTTTATTATTATTATTTTTATTTAGAAAATGAACAATAAATTAACTTTAAAATCTTTCTGCTTATTTATGCGGTCTATTAACATACTAAATTAACTGTATTGAAAAAGCGAAAAGAACGTTTCTTGAATCGCATTTGTAAATTGAACAGATGCAAAAAACATTTGTCGGTGTTCGTATCAAATTCTTTTCTAATAAGTTTTCAACTTGCAATCTAACAATACACATTCTTCGTAAAAAGGTCTAATCGGCTGTTTACTAAATTCGTAGTTCAAAAGTTTTAGTCATTCATCGGTAAAAGCAATTAAGAACTTTTAAGTCGCATTATAATTCTTTAATGTCCTTCTTATATCCAACACTTCCAATCAATTCAAATAACCTCAACTGAAAAATTATCCACGTACCACCAACTGTATAGACAAGCTTTTTTGAAGATTAGAAATTACAAATGTTCAATTCCCTTTGAAATATTCAAAAACCTTTGTTTTAAATGTAAATATTGCACGCATAATTTAATTTAAAACTGTTATCAACACTTCACTTTAAAAATGGAGCAATATTGTAAATAAGGAAAATATATATTTTACTTGCAAATCTTAGTAAATGATCAGTATACAGTTATACACTGTCGGTAATAATTGCATACTTCAACGCTTACTTTAAAATGGTTTTCCATTTGAATAAAATTTTAGTCTTTTTAATATTAAAATTAATATGTTTCGAAAACTAAAAAGGTGGGTACTTATACGAGATAAACCAAAGTATAATAAAAATAATCGAATATAAATTACCAGAAGGTTGATTTTAAAATCAAACCCTGTTCATCGCTGAGTTTTTTGAAATCTTCTTTAGACATTGTTTTAGAGACACTTAAAGTTTTTGGAGGATAAGTTTGCCCCGGTGGTGTATTTGTGCAAGCAACAGCCAGTGCCTGAAAAAAAAATATATAATCGCTTAATTCAATAATTATAATTTTTATGATTTAGCGAAAGTTCATGTATATATAAGTACACACATACATACCTACATATATATATATATAACATATATAATTTCCTTCAATTTAAAAATAATTATAATTACAATATATCTTATGAATCATTTAACCGCAATTACAAGAAGTATCTAATTAATAATTACGTTTTTTAATTATTACAGATATTTTCTTATTTTTAATATTGAAAAATTCTAATACCAAAATCTGTGCTTTTTTTGCAATTTTTGCTGCATATAATCGAAAATTTTAAAGTATCATTTTTATATTACCCGCTAGCGTTAAATAAAAAAAATGAAGCTGATTTATAAATACGTAAGCAATTAAAGCAGTTTTCCGATTCGGAACTATATTTCATCTTATTAAATATGTTTTCGTTAAGCAGTTACAAGTAAATAGTAGAAAAATAATCAGTAAAGGTTTATTACTTCTAAAAAATATTTTTATTTAATTCTATTTTTTTTATGGAGATCAACTTATTTTAAGCAGTTTTTCTAAGCAAAATACTCAACAGTGAATTTGTGTACGGAAATAATAAGAAAAAATAATTACTTGGCTGGTTAAACTTTATAATAAGAGACCGATATTTACAAATTTTAAATCTTTGCTAAATGATACATCAAATGAATTCCATATCAAAGTAATCACTTCTACTTTTTAAAATAAATTGCTCTGACTTTTTCAACTTTTTCTTCTAATTTATAAAACAATAATCATTCAGAAAAAAAACTATATGACTTTCAAATATTTCGCAATATGCCTACACCGACAAAAAGATAAAAATGGAATCATTAATTTTTAGAAAGACAAGAGTAATAATTATTCGTAATTAAATTCAACTTACACATATTTTATAATTTCGTAAGGAATATAAAAAAGTGCACTTAAATTAGGTTCCTCATTTTTCATTTAATTCTTCAACTTCATGTTTAGTATCATGAAGAATTTTTTGCTTTTTAATATTTATTTCTTTTACTTTTTTTAGAAATTACAAGTTTTTCTCAAATGGACTTCATAATCCGATTCTTGTTTTGATTTGTTTAAAACTCCTTGGTATAAAGTTTGCGCACTCCGGATCGCATTGAGTTTCAGTTATGTTTATTTTTTGCATTTCACTGTGATATGTAAACTGTATCATATGTCTTTGTGCAACAAGAGATTATTTCGACAGGATATCAAGTAAAACTTCTTTCTTTATTGAAAATGCCCTTTGAACAAAAGCATTTCCGAGTGATAAAATAAAAAGCCGTTTAAAAAAACAACTGCATAATTCTTTATAGTAGACAGTTTTAGGTATTTTTTTATATGTAAATCGTCTAGATGTAGAAATTAATTTCTGAGGGAAAATTATTCATCTTCTTTTAAAATAATGATGTATTAGTACATACATTTTAACTTATTACGATGCCATCTGCTTGAAAATCCAAAAGCAAATCGTTTTGTACAATAATATCTAGAACTTTATTTATCTTCTTGAGCTGCAGGGCTGGATTTAAAGATCAAAGCGAGAAATTTCTTTTGTAAAATACGTAAACGGGTCGAGCTGGACCACAGCGAAGCAGACAATAAAGCGATCTTAAAAGATTTTTAATATTCGAGTTAGTCTTCATTAAAGATTTCAATGAAAACCAAGGCTTAATTCCATGCACACCAAGACTTGTTAAATTAGAAAAACCGGCCCATCAGAATTTTCCTCCTTAAGTTTTTATTTTAAATCTCGAAGAAATTTTGTGTTAACATTGGAACCACCCATTGAAATTTGTATTAATTTTGAAAGATTAAGACCTTTTGAAAAGCTTCAAGAAAAAATTCCATTAAATGATTTTAAGTAGCTCAGGAACAATAACTCATGTTTAATACACACTTGATTATTTTTAATCCGGAAAACGTATAAAGATATCCATTTGTCTCTTCAGATCTATTTTATTAAGAGATACATCAATATCATTTACGAAATACTGAAAACAGTTTGAATAAAAATCCTGCAGTTGATTTAAAAAAAAAAAACAAAAAAAAACAGCAAAACCGAAATTCACGGTGTTTGTAATTTTTAACCTCTGAAGCCTCATCTTAGATGCTATTTTTGAACCTGAAAACATTAAAGGAACCTCCCTCGATTCTTTATGAATTATGACTCAGAATCACACGTAAAAACCGCAGTATTTCCGCTTTCGTAACGATATTTTTAACGTATATTGAACATAAGCATTTTGACTTGTTAAGAACCTGCAATTTTGAAGATGGCATTGAAGAGCAGGCATTCGCGGGGAATTGCAATAAAGAAAGATCATAATTTATTCCCTTGATTCGGTTTCCAGTTCGGTAAATAGATATAGAGAATTCCCTTCAAAAGACAACGATTTCTTTTTAATGTATTCCGGTAGGTTCATCAAATTTTGTGAATTTAACGTAGCGAGTTTATGTTCCTTTCTACTCATTTCACCGATGTTGCTTAATATAAAAGAATTTGATCAGTTTTTTCCCCATCAAGCACAGAAATGAGTCTTTAATGATCAGTAAACCAGAGAAGACCATATTGGAAGTGGTTATTTACGAGAAAGAAAAAAATCTTGTATAACATTTTAATAACGTGTAAAACGTTTTCCAAGTAATTAATTTTATACATTGGTGTGCTATATTTAATATACCAATTTGCAAAGAAAATTTGAAATACTCTAATTGCTAAATTAAAAAATGGTTTTTATAATTGATAAAAGTAAAAAAAGGAAATATAAAACGTCGCTATTGTATTTTTTTTTTTTTATCGCGGTGAACATCCTGCGAGCTATGAAGGATGTGAATATTACGAACAAGAACATAATAAAAAATTTAAACAAAACGCAATAAATAGAACTTTCGAAGATGCCCATCATTTGATTTAGAAGACAAAGGCGCGTTTTCACATATAACAAAGCAAATTTTTATATTATAATTCTCGTGTTGCTATTTCACAAATAATTACAGTAAAATCTCAAATCGCTAAATATAATGTTTAGTTTTCATCAACAGACGCATAAAATTCGGATTTGGTCTCACTTCGTCTAAAGCTAAAACTGGAAGAAAATAAGTTTCATTATTGTGTAAAAAAAAAAAATTATTTAACAGCACCGGAGGAATGTTCTGTAAAAGAAAGAAATCAGTTCGAGAAGCAAAAGCGATTGATAACCATCCGACTGTAGGATAATGTTAAATAAAAGAAAAAAAAAAAAAGGAGAATAATAGCATTATATGTGAGATGTTAAAGTATAGCATAAAAACGAAAGCAAAAAGATCTGTTTTCTATTTCTAAGCGTTACGTTTGGTTCTATAAAATTACATAAACATTTATAATAATTCCGAGATAACTAGTCTAAGGAAGGCTATAAATCATCCGCACACCAAATTTTCTCTTTTTAATCAGCTGAATGAAAACAACCCTGAAATTAGGTAAAATAGGAATTTATATAAAATTTGTCACCGCCTTTTTTTCCAGTTTATCATTTTAATCCTTTGAAAAATGCAATAAGATTTTTTTATTAACTTAAACGTGCATATTAATTTTGTACACATTTTTAATACTTTTCAAGTTCTATACACCATATAACACGCGGGTACTCTTATATTCTCTTAAAATATCCCGAGACATCCAAAAAATTTCTCTAAGCACTGAAATTCCCTAACTTTTCTTGACTCCCAAGAAAGTAACCAGACTATCTAATTCGTAAACATCATCCGATAATTCACGCAGGCCAGAATATTTAAGCAAAACCTTCTCACACTGTTCACTTTTAATTATTCGCTCGTTTTCTGCGAATGTCTATTATTTTTTTGATTCCCCCTCCTACGTGTTTGTAATAATTAAATTCTAATAAAATTAGAAAATACTAATATAAATTGTTCCTATTATTTCTGATATTAAAAATTAATTAAATGTAAACCTGCAAAACGGATTGTTCTGCTAAACCAATCCTCAGTTTTCCAGCCAGGGAACGAATTATGTACCGAGCTTCAGACGGTTTACATGCTACAAACAAAGACTGAATTTTATCCACCTTCTTCGACATCGCCTACAAACAAAAATTAACACAATCTGCTTATAAAGCTAGTATAAAATAAATACTACAATTGATTGAGCAAAAAGAAATCGTTGAATACCTTATTTAGAAACGTCTTCGAGCATAGCCCATCATATTAGCTAACACTACTCAAGTGTACTCTATATTGTCAGCTGATGATGGGTTATGCCCGAAAACGTTTCTAAATACGGTATTTATTTTAATTTATTTTATAAATATCAACAAACAGGTATGGACTTATCTATATTTAAAAAGAAGTTGACTTAAAATTAATATTGAAAAATAAAATATTATTGTCCGAATCAGGCAAAAAAGTGCATCATCAGTTTAAAATCGTCACTGCCGCACTTGCCGTTTTATGTTACATTTTATACTATTTAAGTATTTAACAAGTATAATACTTACGGCCTGTCCGGATAACATGGCGATTTCTTTTAATTTTTTGAATACTGATGGAATTGTCAATGCTGCTGGTTGGAACATTGTTTTTTGATTAGTACGGCTATTTTCGGCGATTATTCCCAAGTCGCCGGTTTTGTTGAAATCCGTTTTTATTTGTTTCATATCTCTGCCTGTGCACTGAGCTATAGCCTACGGCACAAATATAGAAGTTTTAACAAATATAAAGAAAAAGCTCGATTAACAGATATTACTTTTATATAATCTCTCGGTTTCAGTAAATCATTTTTAAACGAAGAAAAAAAAAAAAAACGTACCCTAGCGCGAAAAATTTTAAACATGATAAACATACATAAAATAAGGTTAACATTTTGAAGAATGCGTACCTTCATTAAGTAAGTATCCGCAATGCCTAATTCGATAGCTTCGTACACTGGGCCTAATTTATTTAAGCACAAATATATACTCGGCAATACATCATCCGGACTTAGCACAATTACCGATCGGAAGTAATTTGATAATATGTCGATAATTTTAAGTCTGGCACTTTCTTCTTCTATCCTTTCGAACGTTGCCGCTAACGCTGCATACGGAACGCTGATACAAAAATAAAAAGAAATATCGGATAACATTGAACACAATCACTGTCGGAAAAACTACTTTAATTTAGAATTACATACGTTATCATTATCTGTATTAGTTTTCCAGTTTGAACATAACCGTAAAAGTTTCTATCGTATATGCTTTCAGGGTCATCAGTTAATTAATGTGAACAGAACACTTGCTTACGAGTAAGGTTACATTTTAAAATAAACCGCATCATGTGTAAAACGGCACGGTAGGAAAATAGTTACAAATTTTTTATCGCTAATAAATTTATTTCTAATAGAAATCCTATAAAAAATTTGAAAATTCTTTCACGAATAAATTAAAGCTAGCCTACTTTTGCAGTTCATATCAGTGTTAACATTTACATATAAGCGTAAATTTAATAAAAAAAATCGGAGGCGCGGCAGAGATCTCCACGTAGTGCAATATTCTTTAGTAATAGTTTACTGCGTAATTACACGGGTGCCCCTGGAAACGATTTCAGTGAGTTATCATTGATATCAGCTAACTGTATCACCATAACCACACGCACAGATTATAGTAGAAAGAAGAAATAAGATAATGAATATATGTAATTGAAATAGCCCTTTTCAGAACTGTCAAACGTCGAAGATCGGAATTCGCTTCCGAATTCTTCAAATTAATATAGAAGGCATTAGCAGAGCCAAACTCGAATACCTAGAAAGGAAATACACCGATAGGGTACATGCCAGGCTAGTACAAGAAGCGCACACAGTTTCAGACCGCGATTTAATTCAAAGAAGAAAAATGACTAAGGAAACAATTGATCCTATTTTAGTGTATAATACCAAGAACCCAGGTATATTTCATTCGGTAAGGTGGAATAGAATATGACGTGGCATCGAAGAAATCATGTTGCGACAGTAATCTGGAGGAATTTTGCTCCATTCCCCCAGTAAGCGCTCTTTCGACTGGATACGGCTGGTAATTAGCTTCTCACGTAGTTCCCCGTCCAAGAAGTCCCATACATTCTCTGCGGGGTTCAAGTTGTAAAGCTGTGACAGAGCGGCAATTACAGAGCTGCCATAACTGAGTGTCAATGCGGTATGTTTCAGGTCATTGTCCCGATAAAGGTGAAACATGTTCTGCAGACCCACTATATCAGCATTTGCACGTAAATTGTTTTTCAAAGTGTCAATATAAGAGGCAAAAGTCATGGTTCCTTCGATAAAATTTAAAGTCCTAACGCCGGTAGTCGCGAAACTCCCCCTTAGCAGCACACTTCGCCCACCATGTTTTGACCAGCGTAGTCAAATTCTTCTTCTGTAATTCTATATTCTACTTACGCCCTACTTTTTGTTTTCCGTCAGCTCCAAAAATATTAAACTTCGATTCATCGGTAAATAACTTGTTGTGTCAGAATTCCTCATCCTCATGCATTACTTTTTTACAAATTCTAACCGTTTTCTGCGGTGCCTAGCGGCCAGATCTTTGCACCCGTTCAAAACCATCGAGAGATGTATATAACATAAACAGACAGGATGAATCAAGATTCCCGAACAATTAGCATGTATTGGTTTTAATAACATCTGGAGTGGAAATATCTACTATAAAGTCCACAAGTAAACCAAGATGGAATTTTGTTAGAGCTAAACGCGAGCCAATCAAGTGTATTGAAATTCTATAACTTAATAGTCTGATGTTTATAAATACAGATTGGCTGGTGTCTACCTGATTACATCTCCGCTGCTCGTGCTTTCATAGCGCATAAGCGGGCTTAAAATTTAAGCTTCAATTTGTTATTTTAACATATGTAATTATCTTTAAAAAAAATATATTCTTTGATTCGATATATTTTATTATTTCTAGGTCGTCTTTTATGTTTAGTTTTAATCTATGTTTATTAATAATAATGTTCCGCAACAGACAATTGATTAATTACTACATTAATAAATTTAAAGATATTTTAATTAATAATAATCTTATAATTAATAATAACCCACTATTTAAAATTAAGAATCAATTCTAACGTATCGATATATTGTATTAGTTTATAAGATGACAAATATGATATCGTTTTAACTTTTAAATTTATTTATCAATACCATGATTATGGAGTAGGTCACTCTGAAACATGTCGGCTATTTTTAATATTTTTAAAATATAATTTCTGTAGTACACGTTTTTTATAATATTTTTAATAAAGTAATAACAGAAAATGGACAATATTATTTACAACTCAAATATTATTTTATATATTATCTTTTGGGCGTGTCAGCGGCTTTGACCCAGCAACTACAGAAATCATGGAAAGCGGTAAATAGAGAAACGATTAAAAATAGAGCTTAGGAAAGATTGAAGTACAGGGATTATATCTGGAGATGGAAAGGAAAGGACAAAGGAAGAACTATAAGGAGTAGGAAAACCCAGTGTTAAGATTTTGGAGTACAAAACAGAGCGTTCAAAATTAAAGGCAGGGCATTCAAAGATGTGGTTTGCATCACATATGGAAGGAGAAATGGAATTATGAAGGGGGAAATCGGGAGAGGAGGCCAGGGAAAAACGAAAACGTGAAGAGGGTAGAAGGGAGTGATTAAAGCGCAGTCTGATTAAGGAAACGATCGCAGAACGTTGATAAGAAGAGGAATGAAACCACAATTGAGAGCAGGGAACCAGCTGAATTTGAAGATAATGAGAGGCGGGATTAGAAAATAAAGAAGGATAGATGTCCAACCACAGTCGGGAATGATTAGCCGAGGAAAGGAGGATGTCCGAGGCAGGCAAATTACAGAGTAAAGGACCATCGCGGGCGGCCGAACAGGCCAAAAAATCCGCTAACTCGTTGCCCTCGATGCCAGAATGGCTAGAAACTCACAAAAGGTCAATAGTAATGGAGCGGGATGAGAATAGATTGGACATGAGAAAACGAATTAAGAGAATAATAGAATTGGAGGGGCATTTCTTAAACAACATCAACTTTTAAGAGTCGACACTAAATTCACAAATTGCATCAAAAAATTAAAAACCACATTAAACATTTGTTCGATGTTTTTAATATTTGGCTTATAGGAAACAAACGATTGTGTTATTATACTCATTAAACTGTTTCTAAATATTATTATAATTTAATATAATTTAAATTTGGTACCGACTCCAAAAAATTAATGTTATTTAAGAATTATCGCAATATCTATTTAAGGTATATTACCTAAAATATTATATTTTTTAAAAAATAATACGAACTTTAACGATTAATTATTATCGCAATACTTACGGTTGACCTTGTTTCCAAATAGCATCATCAATCGGATGAAAATTAGACTTATGAGGACTGAAATTAGACAGGCATGACGAAGATTTAGTATTTTCCACTGATTTTTGAAGCGATATCTTCCCTTTTGGAACTTGGTTCTCGTTTTCCGTCTCGTCATTCGCACTGTCTCTATCTTCACCTTCTGAAGTATTATTATTCCGTTTACAGGCATCATCAGCAGTCAAATCATTATCAGAATCGTCCTTTTCAACAGCTTTCTGATCAACTTTATCTTTAGGTGTTTTCTTTTTAACACTTTTTTCTGATTTCTTTTTGGTAATCTTTTTAAACATCTCGTCCGTTTCACCTTCTTCTTTATTAACCGGAGACAAAAGTGGTGATTTCTCTTTCAAAGCTAACTTGGAATCGACTTTTTTTGGAGTTCGTTTCGTTTCTGGAGATTTTTTCTTATTCTGCTTCTTTGACAACTTATTTTCACGATTTAACTTATTTTTTTTACCATCATCTAACTGTTTACCTGAATATTAAAAACAATACATTCATAATACACAAAATTTACGCGATGAAAAAAAAGTATATATGAAAAGTAAATTATAATAATAACTTTCGAAATGTACGACAGTTATGTACCGGAACAAAAAAAATACACGAATAAGGCGATTTATTTTTATAATAAATCCTCCTCCTCAAAAAAAGAAGATAAATATTTCTTATCAATTTAATGGTTTCGTTTCACCGATGAACACACATCGTAATAATTACGTGAGTACTGTTGACGTTTTTTATAAATGGTCTACACTTTCATAAACAGTTACACAATTCCAATCATAAACAAAAATTTACTGCGAGGTATGGCGACAAGAATTATAAACTCATAAGAGATGGTAAAGATGTCTTAAATTTTTTTTTTTTTTTTATAGAAATAGTCAATAATATTTTCTTCTTGTAACAACAAATTAATACAGAGTGTGGCAAACAAATCAAACGTACTTTAAACGCAATAGCGCCCTCCCCAGGCAACATTCCAAAATGAGTTATTCGCGTTCGAAAGAGGAAAGAAGGTCTTTTTTCAGATAGTAACAATTCAACGACTGGACGGTCGAACAGAGCACGTTCACCGATGAGTGTTTTTTTCGGGGTAATAATTCGTATGTGACGATGACGCACAACTTTCGTAAACGTTTTTCAATCGCACCAAAAATACCCCTCTCTGAGAAGAAGCTTTATAATTGGATCAAAAACTTTCGGGAGACTGCTGTGTATGTACAAAAAAAAAACCTCCAGGGCTTCCGAAGAATACGAAGACCTTTCCAAACATCACTCCCGTTCGTGAAGCAGTACAGAAAAGCCCCGATCGTTGCGCTCGTATGCACACTCAAAATCTAACCATATTCGATGAGAACAATTCGACGTATTTTTCATAACGATCATCACCCATATAAAATTCCATACACACAGCGACTTTTACTCGCTGATTATTCCGCCAGAATTTAATTTAGTGAAATGGCGTTGTAAAAAATCGCTTCTAACGAAATCCCTTGAAATACGATCATAATAACGGACGAGGCCCATTTTTATCCGAACGGAGATGTAAATAAAAACAAAATCTACGGTACTGGTGCGAAGAGTCCGAGAATCGTACAGGAAAAACCCATTAATTCACACAGCATAGATGGGTGTTGCAGCGTGGTGAGTGATTAGACCATACTTCTTTAACGGTGCGGTAAGCGCTGTTAAACTATACGTCAAATCACAATTGAAGAGCAAGAGGAAATATTTTAAAACCTGGCTTCAATAAAATGGTGCCACCTACCATACTGTGAACTAGACGATGTTTTTATTAAGGCAAATGTTTGCAACCGCATAATTTCGCACGACTCGGAAATTGTGTGGCCGCTACGCTCACCGGATCCGTCCGTTTGCGATTATTTCTTGCGAAGTTATTTAAAATCAAAAATTTGTGAAAATAAACCGTGACACTTAGATGAACTAAAATCATAAATTAGAAGACAGTCGCAAGCTATACCAGTGAGTATGTTACCAAAAGTATATGAAAATTTCGAAACGGCTTTTCATAATAGTATTGAAAATGGAAGATTTCATTTAAGTGATGTAATTTTCAAAACAAGAAAAATGTCAAAATATTAAATATATGGTAAAAAATGTTCTTTCTTCTTCTTTTATTTCGTAAAAAAAAAAAAAAAAAATCATAGCATTATTTGTTCGATCTCTATTGCGTTTCAAAATACATTTCGTTTTTTTTGCCGCATCCTGTCGAACCTCATAAAGCAACACAATTAGCAACAATTTAGAAACATTTAACTATTACTAAGTTTGTAGATAATATCGATTAGGGTTCCATTAATAAGTAAACAATCCAATACTTTGTAAACTTCAAAATTACTGTATTTAACTTTCGTCTGGCTATATTTGTATTAGCAAAATATAAATTTTTCATACACTGCGTATTATTTTTTCCACGGTAAGTTAATATTTTATTTGTAATCATTTAACAGATTTCCAGCTAGAAATACCTTAATTCAACAATATAAATATATAAATGCATATTTTAATCTGTTTATTTATATCTTTAATATACGCATTTAATGGATTTTTCATTTACACCAATTTCAAAAAAGGAAAACAAAAAAGATATATGTAGGGAATGGATAAGTGCGCGATGTATCAGCATAAATGAACTGAAAGTAAACTAACGAAATATAAAAAAATGAACAAAAGTAATAATATTAATCTTATGCGACTGTTATTCAATTATCTAACTGACTTAATTAAGAAGATTTGTGTAAGAAAAAATTCCCAACGTATTTCGTGATTCCAAATTAGTGATGTATATATACACAGCCAAAGTGTTCAACAGAACTCTTTACAAATATCTCAATTAAAATTTTATTTCTAGATCAACACTGTTTATAATAAATGTTTAAGCAATTTCTTAGATACTGACGCTATTGATGGCAGCTCGATAGTTGAATATACATAAATTATCGTTCAGTATTAAAGAGATTACCCATAATTACTTATGTCTTTGTTTTATTCGTAATTAACATATCTTCTACTTTTATTACTATTATTAATACGGAAGGCATATTGATAATTTTAAACACTAAATATAACATATCTAAGGCCAATGCGCTAGTGGTACATATATAACTAACTAGATTACGAAACATTAATAAATTTAAAATCAAAATTTTACAATAGCAGAACACTTTTTTATTGCAAATTTGTAATATTCGGATATTTATAAAAATGTCAACCAAATGTGAATACTACATATTCAAATTAATGCTTGCTCAGCTTATAAGAATCGGCCTTATGCTCTTTGTTATATAATGGATATTTCAATTATTATTTCCATTTAATACTTTCGATTAAAATTTCAAAACGAGTTTCTTATCGTAAATTTGGAAAAAGGCTTACTATTAAATGTAATCATTTTTAAACTAAAATCAGCAGTTTAATGTACACTCAATAATTTGTTTGACAAGAGAAAATTCGACACCCATCAATATAGGATTAAGATAAAAAAGACGATTTTTTCTTTTTTTATATATACCATCCATTGTAAAACTTTTATTTAACATTTTAGTGCACGTATATTAAGGTTACATGCAGCATTTTATTATCGTGAACCAAAAAAGGTATAATAAAAAAAATAATCGGATTACAAGAAAAAAATCTACTTCGAAAAATATAAAAACATTTTTATCAACTGAGAAAATCGTGGGGATTGTGTTCTGAGTATTATAAAATCGCTATGTTTAATGGATATTCTAAACAGAAAAAGAAAGTTATATCCCATCAAGCTAAAACGCATTGTCTTAGAACTGACAGTCCCCATGGTCTCAATAAAACAATGCGAACTAATTATCCGAAGCTTAAAAATCGATTCAAAGATTACTATTTCGAAATGTTAAAAAAAAAGTTCGAAAATAGCTAGAGAGCTAGTAATGTTTAAAAAATAGTAGCGTATGCGGCCAGCTGCATGTTTTGAAAACAACTTTACCGATTATTAAATAGTACATACAATATAATTTCAACTATTTGTAATTTCTCGTGTTTTAAAAAAATTAATTAACTATAAATCTTGAGCTTAAAGCTCTAAAGCACATTAACTGTACAATGTAAAATTTAATTTAAAATTAATAAATAGTTAAACATTCCGAAATAGTTTATTCAATAACTGCTAATAACTTTATACACAATAAAAATTTCTTTCAGTTCCCAATATATTACAACTAATGATTATTATTAATACTCACGACTTAAATGTTCTAAATTTAAAATATACCACACTTAATAATATAAAATTCTGATAAATAGGAAAATGACATATTATACGTAATTATCAAACGGTAGTTTGCATACTGAAATTATTACATCGTTGAATACAGTTAAGTACTCCCTGATCTTATTTTCTTTCACAAATCTTTCCAAAAATTAAACTGATGTACGTAATTTTAAAAATACCCTTACAAGTAACTTTTATCTAATTCAAAGAACCACGTAATTTTGTTTTTATTTTGTAATTATTACTATCTATAGAATTAAACGAAATATTAACTTCCTCAAAATATTAAATTTAAGTACTTTAATTTGCTTAAATTTCGAACTAATGATCTCGTACACTTATTCCTCTACACGCATTCCGTAAAATTATTTAATTTCTGTAAAGTTTAATTTAAAAAAAAATTAAAGTACGTACTTTTAGACTCAATATTTTGTGATTCTATCGATGATGAAACATTTTCATCAGACTTAGTATTTACCACATCTGAGCTTTCTGAAATCTTGGATCTGAAATATTTAATGGGCAACAACATAAATTAAAAATTTAATAACATTTCCATTTCGCAAAATGTACTTTGTATTCCGTTTAAAATAATCAAATAAAAAAAAAAAATTCAATTTTAATATAACAAGTTTACAACAATTTTTTTTTTTAAAACAGTAGGTTATATTTTCGGTCGAAGCTACAACATATGAAACTAGCGTTCATCAACCAAAGAAAACAGAATAATATTCCAAAACGAAAAAAAATAGAAAACGGAATAATGTAAAATTTTATATGCTCTATATTGTAAAGTTGCAAAACAAGAAATCGAAAAATATTCACAGCGAGTTCTGTAGTAACTAGTGAGTTAACTTTTTTTTTTAAATCGACATATTTCCGTCATTAAAATATAAAAAAACTACAAAACCCCTACAAATTTTAAAATTTAAGGACAAATTTGAATATATATATACATATATATGTGTGTGTATGTATGCATACCAAACTGTAGGACAAAAAATTTGAAAAGTCCCTCAAATTTTGAACCCTCTGAACTTAACTTCTAATTGATTTAGAAAACGAAATATAGTGCCCCTGGCGCCGATTCTATCCACCCCTTCATGAACAAACATCTTCCTAAACAAGCTAAACATTTCCTTCTCCGCATCTACAATCTAATATGGTCTACTGGCAACTTGCCACCCGCTTCAAAAACCGTAGTTGTAGTTCCTATTCTGAAGGCTAATGCTGATCCTTTTTTTCCTAATAGTTTCCATCCGATTTCCCTAATTAGTGCACTGTCGAAGACAATGGAGAAAATCGTTAATAGACGGCTCCTGTTTTATCACGAATCAAACAAATTAATTTCCTCCTTACAGGCTGGTGGCCATATACGTAAATCTACTTTGTCTCATCTTATTAGCCTTCAAAGGCAAATTCTTCATGCCCGAAGTAATGGTCAATATCTATATTCAATATTTTTTGACATTGAAAACGTGTTCGACCGCGTATGGCAGTACGGCTTGCTACTTAAATTCAAAAATGCTGGAATAAAAATGGCAAAATGAGCAATTTTATCCTACATTTCTTATCTAACAGAGTAATACAAGTTAAAGTTGGCTCCGTGATGTCCTTTCCTGTTCGTATGGAGAATGGAATCGCCCAGGGATCCGCTCTGAGTGTGACATTGTTCATCCTATTTATTAATGACATTTCCTGCTGTATTAGGCCGCTAGTGACAGCCCGATTATTTATTCATGACCTGAATATATCAATCTCATCCAACCTCCTATCCAATACCCAGTCTATCTTCCAGTCGACAATATATGAGCTATATACATGGGCTGTACGAAATGGACTAAATTTCTCTACTTCCAAAATTCCATGTGTTAACTTCCACAGGAGTCGTCTGCATAGAGATAACCAAGAAATTCGCCTTCATCTCAATAATTCTCCTCTTCCTTTCTCCAGCTCTGTTAAATTCTTAGATCTAGTTTTTGATTCCTCTCTGTCCTGGTCTCCCCATATTTCCAAGCTTAAAAATAAATACATAAAGAACCTCTCCATTATAAAATACTTGTTCAGTCCTAAATTCAATACTGACCCCAAGCTGCTTGTCACCATTTATAAAGGCCTTAACCTTTCCAGATTAACTTATGGATGCCAAATGTACTCCTCGGTTAGTTAGTCAGTCAATACTCAGTTCACTTGATTCAATACATCATACATTCATCCGCCTAATTTTTGGTCTTCATCAAACTTCTCCCTCAGCAAGTGCTTGTTTCCTTAGTCGCATACCCCCACTTTCCCTGATCCGTTCTTTTATTACCGGGCGAGATTTAATCCACTGGTACTTTCATCAGTATGAAATTACTTCTTCTTCTAAAACTGCAAATACATATTCCGTCAACTTAGTAAAACAAATTGTTGATACTGGTGCGCAAGTGCTAAATTTCGTCACTCGTCATTACAAACTTCCTCCTTGGAAAAACATCCCTACAAAGATAGACTTATCCCTCTTAAACACAGTAACTTACAGATCTGCGCCAAACGCAACTCACTGCGTCGCCGAAAAAATCCATAGTTATCCTAACTCTTTGATCATTTATATTGATGATGCAAAAGCAGACCAAATTATCTACCCATCTTCAACTGCGCGCACTTATTCTATCGGTAGGAAAATCATTTCGTTTCGTCTAAATGGTCATTGCTTGGTACAGGAAGCAGAATCGTACGCCATATGCATTAGCCTCGAGGCCATTTTTACAGGCAGAATTTACAAATAGAAGTTTACTTTTAGTGATTGATTCTTTGGCATATCTAAATTCGATTTCCTCACAGAACAACATGGATATCTTAGCCCTGAAGGTTAATTATGCGTTGAAGTTGCTCCATCATGCAAGAAACTAGGTAACGCTTTTATGGGTGCCGAATCATGCGGGAATTGAAGGGAACGAGCGAGTTGATTTGTCATCAAAGTCTGCACTGCGAGCATTAATGCCGTTTCAGCCCCACCAATCTGCAAAATGAAGGGTTATTTCTATGAACTTATGATGACTGAGTGGACCAGCCACTCTTTACATTGCGCGTCGGGAATATGCTGTTTTGAATCGGTTGCGGGTTGGACATACGGCGGTCTCGCATAACTATGTACTGGAAAGTACTCTTCCCCCACCCACATGTTCTTTCTGTTCCAGTCCTCCCTTACCCTTCTGTGTACACCTGTTGCAAAAATGTATGGCGTTCACTTGCTCCGCGTTTGCTAGCGTTACACTTTCAACCATTCTCTCAAATGACGCAACGTGTGTATAAATTCTTCTTGGGTTTCTTAGAGATAATAATCTATTAGGTAGAATATGAAGTAGCCTCCTCACCCTGGCACATAATGACCATTGCAGTTAGAAACGGTACATAGGTGATATCAGAGAAAGAAAAGAAGTAATAAACGTGAGACTTAAATTATTCTCAATGTTAGCTACCACTGAAACATGGATATCAAGAAACACGTATAATTAACGTCTCATAATATTTCTCTCGTTTACATAATTTAGCTAGCGGTTTTAGTTTTTGAGGTCTTTTAGTCCAAACTTAATTTTTATGTTTTTTTAATAAGTAAACACTACACAAACATTGCAGCTCCCTTTTATTTTAAAAATTCATGTGCTAAAATACCGCCAGCGGGCACAAAATATTATTTCTTGTTAAAAATTTGTCTTCACGAAACATCACAGCAATCTGAAACGTGGTTATTTGTATTCTATTATGGAATTGTTTACCCAATATAAATAAAAAGCAGTAATTCATACGTAAAGAAATTATAATAAAGTAACAAGTTTTTCTAAATATATGATATTTTTCGAACTACCGTTTAAAATAAGATCGCGATAAAACATTTTTGAAACCTGTGGATCTTACTTGTTTAAGAAATTTAAGTTAGTATTGTCTGTAAAGTTAAACGGGAAAGTTACTGTATATTTTAAAAAATATAAGCGTAAACGTAAAAATTATTAAGTTTGCCTTAATTTTTCTTATAGATCTGTTAATTTAAAAAAAAAATCGAATTTGAAGTTCATTTTCCCCCAAATTGCTAACTTTTTCGATATCGTCCTTTAAAAACCAAATAGAGATATATTTACAGTGAACTGAGCAGTTTTCTCCGTTTTTATCATCGTCAAACTATTACTTCTACAACGAGTTTTTAAGTAAAGCGAACAAACAGAATTATTAGGTATTAAAGTAAGAATAACTAGCTTTCCAAAACGTTGATTTATTAATAATCATAAAAAAAATCATCGATTAAAATTTCTTCGCAATTTCAAAAAACCTCGCTATAAGGATTTCTTCAATTTAATCCTAACCTGTAAAGCTTGTCTTTTTTACTTTGCTATTCGCATCAACTTGTTTCCACTTCGCATCATAGTAGAGAAACTAAGTTTTATCAATTGATTGAGCATTTCTCCACTTATTCTAACTTTTAAGGTCATTTTAAAAATTTTTATACATCAATCTTGGTAATAAAATTCCACCTTTTCGGTAACTATTTGTAGTTACCGATAGTTAACCGTTTGAAAATAGGTTTTAAAAAAGTAAATAATACTCCTAAATCCTTGAAAGGATTCAATTATAAAATTTTTAACTTGTTTCTTTAACGTAAAATCTAATAACAATATAGTAAAATAAATATTATTTACAAAAATCTGTAATAGTTCATATATGCGATAATATATGAATAAAAATATCAGTATGATTAGACAATAATAAACATATAACCTTGCTAAACAAATGTAATATCTTAAATTCTTCCAGTCCCCGCTTTAAAATATTTTACAAATAAATTTAAATGTGTTATTAAATATAATTAATAATTTCAATTTGAAATTTATAATTTATTCATTTCTTACAGACCAACAAATGACGCATACTTCATTATTTTTTCTGGAAATATTAAAATATTTTCAATACAAATACAATAATTTTTAACTTCTTAATCTTTATGTGAACTATTACTTAATTGAATAATGTTTCGATATTGATAACAATGCATAATAAATTAACAAGAATTTTCATTTGCGTTAAATTATTAACAAGGTAGTTCGAATTTATTTTAGGAACTAATAAATGAAATATAAATGCTGCACAACAACAAGAAAAAATTACGTCAAATCGGTATCAGGACTATCCACACTTAATGAAGTCATTGATACGAATAATTGCATAAAAATGTAATTCAATGTTAATATATGATTAATACGCAATTTAATTTTTAAAAAATAACGAAACATTTTTCTCTTACTCGTTTAAATCGTTTGTTTCTTCTTCACTTTCAACATCAGGAAGTCTACTAACTTTCTTCTTTGTACTTGTCGTAATACTTCTATGAAATAAAATTATCTAATATAAAAATTACAAAACTCAATTCAATAATATACAACTTATTTGAATTTTATAGACAACCTTTAGTTTCGAAAATTAACAGATACTGAATAGAGTAATTAAACCAAAATGAATTCTCCATCTGCTAATTCAAATATTTTTCTTACTTCTAAATCAATTACAATAGCATTTTACTAATAATTTATTGAATAAAATTGTCACAACCGCCATCTACCTATCTATTTGTATATCTCTATATCTATTTATTAATTACAACGTAATTCTTAGGCTACCCCCCATTAGAAAAAATGTCCCAATTTTATGTAACGTTTGTTATATTTTAAATTAGATTTTGTAACGAAAAAATGCCACAATTTTATGTAACGAAAGTTAAATGTTAGGATGGATTTTTGCGATTATGTTATTTTTTTGTGTCGATGCCGGTAAGAATTACGTTGTAAATTTTGATCATTTCATATAAAGCATAGAAGAGAAAGAGACAGAAATGTAAGAATGAGAAGTCAAGGGGCACAACCCCTTGCGAGGCCAAAATTGTTTCTGATGATAGTAAGTGTAAGCTTTCCGAAACGTTAAGGTTTTAAGATTAATATTTTAAATATGGTGTCTACCGCAGATTGTTTTTCTAACTTTACCATTTAATTCTTCTCCAGATTCAGAAATATAAATTAAAGTTATCTTATTAATATATTTTCTTTTCGAGTTTTTAGCTGAAGATGCAACATTCTCAAAAATGTTTTTAGAATACTTATCTATGTTCATTCAATATTTGTTATTATGTTTTTAAATTTTATTATGCATTTTAATAATCATGCTACTTTTATTCCGTAAATAGTATAAAAAATTCATGTAACGTTTTTGTATCAACTATATGACTTTTAAAAATGGCATAGGCAATTAAAACTGATTCTTTTATAAAAATTGGAGAAGACCATCATTTATGAATCTATATTTACGCAACTATAAGACGAATAGATAGTTCCCAGATGTGGTGTTGGCGAAGGGTTCTTAAAATACCCTGGACGGCAAAACGAACTAATACATCTGTAAAGAAGAAATCGGGGCTGCACAACGATTATCCAGTGTTGTACTCACCCGTAAGATGAAATTTTTTGGACATCTTATGCGCAGAGAAAATGGAATGGAGGGCTGGTTGATAGAGGCGAAAATGGAAGGCAAAAGATCCAGAGGTCAACCACCAGTGCGATGGACCAATGTGATACAGGATGTAACGGGTCTGAGCTTACAGATGTCCTGTCTCAAAGCAGAGAATCGCGAGCAATGGCGAAAAATAATTAAATCAGCGTCGTCATGATCACGATACCCCTCTGGGGTCTTCGACCAAATAATGATGATTTACATATTTTACATTCGTTCTTAGTTATTCCTGCCTTACGATTCAAGCAATACTATCTCATATAAAATTTAAAGTGAAAATTTTATATTTTTTTAGATATGCACCAAGATTGTCATGTTTGGTAAGGAGTTGAATGGAGTAAAAATTAGTGTTAACTGGAAGTTGCTAGGTTATTTTTGGATTAAACTATGTGCTGATTAGCATTATCTTCTTTCTATGTTTTTTGCCAGATGATGGTGGTGTTTAATGATTCTTTTGAGTTGTTTTGGTAATTTTTTTATGGACATATCGCGGAAAAATAACATGTAATTATTGTTCGTAGGACTAATTACTGGTAGGAGAAAATGTATTATTTGGTAGACGTAATTGTTTATATATTCGAAATTTTTGTGAACTTTTTTATAGTAAACGCTACTGTCTTGTAATTAATTTCCCGGTCTAGCGGTAAGATATCTGTTAAAGAGACCGCAGCGCTGAGTAAAATTGTCCCATAAACTCTATAAGCGTTTATTAGGTATATTCGTTGTACAGAATAAACTTTTTGTTTTAGGGTTCTTTTTTAGCTGTAAAAAAAATACAGAATTTTTTAGCACACTGTGTTTTCAGTGAATTACTTATATAACACTGATCCACATTTATAGTCAAAGTCCTATGTATTTCTATATATTTTAAAGAACTGGTAATATTTAATATCTAATTTAGATGTGGCGTGATCTACATAGTATTTGAAAGAAAATTTATTGTCAAGTGTAACCTCAAGATATTTAAAATATTCAATTACTTTTAATTTGATCTCCTTGTTGTGAACTTTAATAGTCGTTCTCTTCAATTTTAGAGATTTTGTAAAAAGGAACACAAAACAATTTTTAATTGAAAGGCTGCTGTTTGTTTGAGTTTAATTATTGTTTTCGTTCGTTATTATGTACACAAAGTTGTCCACATATACTCAAAAGTCTATATTTCTGTCGTATAATAATTGGAGAATACGGTTGAACAAGATATTTTAGAGTTGTCCTAAAACAATAACCTGAGGGATAGTCCTTATTTGTGAATGTTAGCATTATAATTTCTTATTTGTAAAGTTACGCGTCTCTTTTTAAGATAATGGTAGATTGTATTTAGCGTCGGAACATTCAAAATTGATTTTAAAATGTCAAAAAGTGTATGATGAACAGCTGCCGAAAGCTCTTATACGTTTATTCTTAATCTATTTTTAATTTTACTGGTTGTAGTTTAAAGCATGCTCTATGGATAGATTTTTCCTGAATTCAGATTGTCTTTTATCTAAAAACTGAATTAAATTTAAATGAAAAAATCTGAGTCTATATATTTATATATATAAATATACAAAGTATGCACTCTTTCACTTAAATTAATTTTGATTTTCTGCTGTTTATATTATAACAAAATTCGTGTCGAACTGTAAATGAAAAAGTATAATATAAAAATTGCTTCCTGAAAGGAACCTATTTCGTGATCTGACATTTTCGTATAATAAGAAGTTTGTAATAATAACAGGGTAAAAGTAAAGTAAAGCAAGTCCCATACCTCTAACAGAGCGTCGGGGATTGTGAAGTTAAGGTTCACAGTGTACTAAGCCCAACGACACTAATGAGAGTAGGGGGGCAGTTCTTCTCTCGGCCGTCTTTACTTTCCCAGATTTCTCTGGTACTCAATTAATTTCAGGCTAGGTAAACCTGGAAGCGATTAGGATCTGGATCGAGATAAGTCTCGAACCTGTATCCTCTGAAGGATAATTGATATTCAATTTAAAAAGTCATTATTAATCTTGAACATCAATTACTTTTTTTTTTTTATAACTGAATTAAATTTTACAATATTTGTTCATATATATACAACAGTTAGCAGTGCATTTATAAAATTAACTTACTCTTTATGTATTATTCATTTTACTAAAGTTAATTTTTAAAAGAATTTTTACATTTGTGATAAAATAATTGGAAAACAATAAATTTTAAGATACAATAATTACTTACTCATCGTTTTCTGAGTCGCTATCGCTGATTTTTCTTTTTCCATTTGTTTTAATGGCATCATTTGAAGTAGCGCTACAAATTTATAAATGACAATATAAGATTATTGAAATAAAATAACGAAAAAAAAAACGTATTGACAATAATAATGATGAGTAATAGAGCCTATAAAACACTGTCGTAAATTGAATATAAAAACTTTTTATTTATTGAAAATGACAAAAATTATTCCGAACTAATTATTTTAAAAAATTACCTCGATACTTTTTCTGCTACGTTTGATGGATTACCTTTGAGCTGAAAAAACGATCTGAAAAAATAACCGATTCTTAAAACCTATATTTTTAATTGTATTATTAAAAAAAAAGGTAAATATTTTATCTAGACCATGTTTTAAGAGAAAATATAATTTACCTCTGCTATTCAGAAACGAAATTGAAAATCATTGAGGATTACAAAAGAACCTATAACTTAACCAGAAACTCAAATTCTAATAAATGTTTGAACAGAAAAACACCTATTCACTTCGTACTGTTTAACATAAAATTTTTTTATATTAATGTTGACTAATCTGGTAAATTATTTCCCTCTCTTCGTGAATATTAAAGCTGTTAAATTAAACTTTTATGATTTTAAGTTGACTAAATTATAAATATTTACTACTTGTAAACCATACGGAACTTATTAATTTCGAACCGACAAAAACGAATTAGTTAAAAATAAAATTATGATACATACGTTATACGACTCTGAGCCATTTCAACTACAGCACTTTTTACTCTATATTTAATTACCAAATTTGAAATATCAAATAATACATTATTATTAAAGGTAAATACAACTCCTTTCAAAGATGTAACATAGTTAAGTTTACAAAAGAGCGGGATTCGCATTTCCGTTGGCTGTCACGGAATTATTTTTCTAGCTTAATTTTTTTTGGGCATTTTAAACAGAACTATATAAATTTCTACATTTTGCTTTAATATTAATATGTAAACGAGGGAATCACTAGTTATTAATTCATATTTATTATTTTTTATAAAATCATAATTGTTCTTTTAATAGTAGTCAACACTTTTATGTTTAAATTATAGTATTAAGTGGTATTCGGTTATTGGTCTGTTCGGTTTTTCTGACAATACATTATTCTGTATTGTTTGCGTAAAGTGTATGTTTAAATGTTATCAGAAAAATAAGGTTTTAAATGAATACAAAAAGAGACAACAAAAATTAAAGTACAAATTGCGAAAACAAAAATCTGAAGAAATTCGTATTTAATGTATTTAAATGTTATAATTTATATAATTGTTTATGGTACGATTTTCATTGAACAATCAATAAGATGTACAAAATATATTTTAAAAAATTTGTAAAGTATTGTGACTTTTATTCTAATCATTTAAAACATAACCGTTAATTTTATCAGATTTGTTAGATATTAAAATCGATATTTAGAATTTATATTATCACCTTATCAGTAAAACAGATGAAATGTAAATAATTCAATGTCCGGTAACATAAATTTGTTTTTAAAATGTCCGGGTTTAGTGGTGTTTTACAACTAACTGATTTGGATGATTTTATAACGCCGTCTCAGGTAACTTTCAAGTAAAACGTTTTTCTGGTGTCATTTTAAAATAAGCATAAAATGATTAACTTATTTTTGTTGATATATTCAAATTTTTGTTGTTTTTTTTTTTGTTAATTTTTAAATTGAACCCCATTGTTCAACCGATAGTAAAACGTATTAGTTTACACTATACAAAATTCTTATTACTTCAATAATTCACTTTTTAAGGGGTAGATTGTAAATTGTTAAAATAAATTTTTCATTACTTTACATGATAACATTTAAGGGGAATGTAAAAATTAATGTTTTGATAACTATTGTTTTAAATGGAATAAAATGTTTATATAACTTTCCCGCGACTGAATGAAACATTTAAAAGCTCTACGAACATAATCAGTGTTAATACATGTTTTTCAGTTTCAGTACTGAATCAAATAATGTAACAAATTGGTGTTAAAATATACATGCACATTGCATAAAAGACTTTATCGTTTTGACCAATTAAATCATAGTATGCCAAATAAATACTAGAGATGAATGGATGTATTACAAACCTAGGTAATTTCTGTTAATCTTTTAAATTCAGTTTTGTAGTTTTAAACTGAGGATTTTTTCTTTTTTTTCTCTTATACACTTTTTTAAAACTGCGGCGACTGATTAAATTTTGATGTATTAATCATCGCACTACATTAAAAAGAAACTGAGCAAAACCCTCAAAAATAAATAAAAAAAAAAGGAAAAAGATTATCGCTCTACGTAAACAATAGATTATTATCCTTCAAATTAATTTTGAACACATTTTCATCCGTTTTATATCAGTAAAAAAAAAAAAAATTAATTCAAACCTACTTTAAAATAGGTTCATTATGTAAAAAAATTGTTGAAAAATGTTGGTATACAAGTAAAAAGAAAAGTTGTCTTAATTACTTATTCCTTACACGCGCCTATAAAGTGAATTTAATTTAGCAACGAATACACCGTACATAAATAAAATGTCAGAATAGTTTTAAGCAACATCGTTATAATTTCGTTAAGTAGTTCTTTCCTTTCTTTCTGAATCTGGACACGCTTTAGCGTGTCAAGCCAGGAAAAAGGAACTGGCGATGCAGCAGCCGTGTTATATTACACGAACCATTTGGAGCCACTTTTAACCCCTTAATAACTCAAAATCGATTTAACATAAACACATGAAATTTGGTTTATTTATTAAAATCCCTTAGATTAACTAAAACATTTCATAAATATAATTCAAACGGTTATTGAGATATTAACGTCTAAAAATCGGAATTTTTATTACTGATTGACTGACATATAGATCAGAAACCTAACCCACTTCCAGGTTACCTAGAAAGTTAAAATGTGTGCTGTAGTAAGGGTTTCTTGCCACTTCTTCCCCTCAGCCATACAGGTACGAAGTGGTGGTAGTTTTAGACGGACGCGACAACTTCACCATCTCAAAAAGTGCTCACTTTGTAAGCCTATTTTGAAGAATAAACAATTTGAATTTGAATGAATAATAATAATAATTTCTTCACAAAAAGGTTATGATATCTCATCGAAAACGTTAATTTAAGAAGTTGGAGCCAAGTTCAATATCAAGAATATGCATGGTTATCGACTTCGCCGACAAAAGAATTGAGATCTAAATGGGTGCCAAGTTCTGTAGATAATCCTGAAATTTATTTATAAGAACATAAAACATTCTAAAATAAATTTAAAACACAATTTCTTGTTTTTTTCTGCTACAACAATGTTTGCTATTTAAAAATATAACTTCTTAAATTTGAACAGTCGAATTATTTACATAAAGCAGATAATTTAGGATAAATTAAAGCTCACGATTTGATTTGGCTAGTTTTCACAAACAGGTTATCTTATATTTGACTAATCAACTTATCTTTTTTATATTATACGCAAGTTACTGTTTTTATATTGTAAGGTTAACATATCTTACTCTTCTAAAAATTTGGTTTGCTGGTAAAAACTAGCCAAGTCAAATCGTGAGCTTTAATTTAACCTAAATTATCTGCTTTGTTGTGTAAATAATTCGACTGTTGAAATTTATTTTAGAATGTTTTATGTTCTTATAAATAAATTTCAGGGTTATTTACAGAACTTGGCACCCATTTAGATCTCAATTCTTTTGTCGGCGAACTCGACAACCACGCATAGTTTTAATATTGAACTTGGCTCCCATTTTTAAATTTATGTTTTTAATGTGATATAATTGTTAAGTTATTATTAAATCAATTTTTAATAGAAAATGACTTAAAGGTCTACATTACTTTAAATTTCTAAGTAATCTGAATATTATTTTTTCCATCAAGGCTTATTTGGCGGTATTAACAATAACAATAAAATCGGTTATTGTAAAATGATTATTTTAAAATACACAAATTGGAAATTGGAAATTTAAAATAAAGTTTTTCTTTGGATAAGTGTCTTTGTTCCAAAAAAATTTTACGAATAATCGGAACAATGAGACTGAGTTACTTGAAACCCGCTCGATGTATTATCTATGCATTAAAATCATAACCAGTCAGTCGAGTATCAATATTCACCACTCGGTATAGAACATACTGGCTAATAAAACACCTTCTAAATATACAATAACATTAATTTAGATTTTGACCGCAAACTGAATAAAGAATATAATATGACGTAGAAAATCATCTGTTTAAAACATCTTTCAAAGATTACATTTAATATTATTTTAGTACTTAGTTCTGCTAACGCAATCGAAACATGCGAACATATCAAATTCAAAAAATTATCAATTTCAATATATAATTTCAAGTTTATTGGTTAGTTGATATTGCTTCTAATTTCTTAATGATCACATAAGCAGTTGCATTCATATACAACAAAGTGAATAAGTTTATCTAGAAAAATATTTTGAATTTCAATTATTATATACTTATAATTTTGTGAACGTGAAAAAATAGAATTAATGTTTACGTAAATTAAATGTTATGCGGGCGGAAGCTCTTTGATAAACAATATTATTATGTATAAATTTTAATTAAACCATATTCAAATCACTGTAAAAGAGAAATATGATCAAATGTATCAAAAACCACCAGAAAAAACGAAGATATAAAATAATGCAAAGTGTTTCAAACTAAATTCAGTTACTACATAAGAAGTCTCAAGCAGTGTAAATATTATTAACATTAATTTCAAGAAATGTGAAAAAAATTGATTACTTCGGTGTTTTGTTTTTTATTGTAAAAATACTGATTTCATGATAAAATATATTAATTTATAATTTGCATAACAATCTATAATTTTCCTACTTGTTGGCTGCATTGTCGTTAGCTGAAAGGTTTTATTAGGGAAATTATAACTTTTACAAAGCATTTCAACACTTACCGCATTGAGACACGCAACATTAATATTCCAGCATGATGAACATGTGTACGAGTAATGGATTTCCGAAAATAAGACATGTAACGCGCTTAGCGATACTACCTGATCGTAACATATTAATCTTATTACGTGGACCGTTGCAATAGTGCTCAATAAGTAGATTTTTAATATTGTCAATAATATAATGTCGCATAAATTACGGAATGTATCTTTTGAAAAAAATCAATTGGTAATTTTGAATCATGGAAAAGGTATGTTAGAAGATAAAACAGTTTTTTGTTGAACTCGCTGAAAAGTACAGTTTATGATATAACAAAACGTTTCGAGAAGGAAAGTAGAATCGGATCTATCCATCAGAAAGGACAATTAGAAAAACTTTCTGTTCAAGATAAACGATTTATTCATACAAATCCAAAAGTGACTACCCAAAAATCGGCTTCTAAGCTATAAGGAAGGACTCAGAAAGAAATTTCTGCTCAAACAGTCCATGGAATAATTAAACATAATAGTTCTAATTCGTCAATTCACCGAACAAAAAAAAAAGTATCTTAATTCTGCTAAAAAATATAGTTCGGCGGATGAAACGTTTTAGAACGAAGTTATTTTCATCAACGAATCAAAATTCAATACTTTTAGAAGCGATGAGAAAGACAGAATCTGGCGAATCCTAAATAGACTTACAAACGAAAAATTTAAATACAACAGTGAAGTATGGTGGCGCAGGTGTGATAGTTTGGGAGTAATTCTCTAAAAATGGGGTCGATTTAGTAATATTTATAGAGGGAAATATGACGGCAGATACGTACATAAGAATTCTAAAAGAAAAAAACTTTTTCGTCAAAGCGCTGAAAAATTTGATATTTTCAGTTCGTTTAAGTTATTTTAAGACAATGGCCCAAAACACACGAATGATTTATATAACGTTCCAAAACTATTGGAAAGCCACCTCAGTCGTCGGATTATAATCTGATTGCAAATTTGTGGTACTATTTACACAGAAAAATTTGTCAGAGGCCAATTTTCAACCATTTTTCAACTAAAACTCGTCTACAAGAAGAATGGAATAAAATTTCATTAGATTATCTGAAAAACCTAGTTTTATCTATGTCACAACAATTAGAATTTCTATTATTAAAAGACTTACACACTAAATATTAATAAATTACCATATCAGTTTGTTCAATTACTGTATTTTTACTTTATGTCCGAATATTAATGTTGCGTTGTTATACATGTGGAGGAGTTTTTCTTTTTATTGTGTATTATTTTGTTTTATTATTTAATTTTGTTTTTAAATATGCCTTTCAGAAAATTTAAATTATATTTATTTTTTAAAATTCTGATTATTAAAAAGTTACTGTTTCATTTAATGATCTTAATTCATTGTGTTTTCCGATGTCTGAATTTTAATGTTGCATAATGTATGTCAGGAGACCTGAAATTCTAAAAACAACTTAAAGAAAAATTATATCACCTACAATTTTTAAATACAGAATTAGAAAGGAATATTAATAATAATTACAAAAATAAAAAATAATTATTGCAGAAACCAAGGAAATTGATTCAAAGATAGAAATATGCCAAAAAGTAATTGAAAAATAAACAAATATAGAACCAATATTAGGTGCCTGAATTGAATTCGGCGCATAACAAATAATTTATGTAAGATTAAAACCCGAACAATATCGGAAGCTACTTAAGAATATGGCCGATTACTGCCTCTAAAATAGGAAGAACATATTTATCGTACTTCAGTACTGGAAATATTTAACAGTTGAATCTCAAGCTCAACTTATAAAAATGCAATTAATCGATAAATTAAAATGTAAAAAAAAATCTTGAAAATTATATTTCGTCCAAAATAAAATGAGAACATCTGAAGAAGTAATAAACTTATTAATTTGAAAATATCGCATCTTTTAATACGCAGTTGTGTCTGTATTTTTCTAGAATACAAAAATAAATTTAAATTGAAATTAACCTAGGCTGACATTAAAAGATAATTCTAAAATATAAATTTACAAATTTACTGTTGCAACAGTGATGTGATGTTATTTGCTAGGTTATACATCGGAAAATTATGCAGTGTATATGTGTATATTAGATTTCCAAAATGATGATATTATTGTAGTTCGTCATTACAGATGAGAAAGGTTTTAAGTGGTTTTGATGAAAGATTTTCTATAGGCGGATTTCTAACTTAAGATATGCGGATGATACGGTGCTAATAACTATCCTAAAAGATAGCCTAATATCTATGATAATTAAACTACAAAATGTGAATAGTAACTTCGGACTACAAATAAATGCTAAAAAAACGCATATTGTGATAATTGACAGAGAAGTTGAAACCTATTCACACATTAATGGATTACAAGTAGTTAATGAATTAGTATGTGACCGTTATTGCAGAAATGAAATTAAGCGAAGGATAAATATGAGTCGCGCGGTAGTGTATAAACTGCATAAAATTTGGAAATATTCGCAGTTGTCGAAGGGTACTAAGATTCGAATTATAAAAACGGTGTTTTTTCTGCTTTTACCTATATGGCTGCGAAACATGGACTATTCGAAAGGAAGAAGAAAAAATAATTCAAACTTTTGAATTATGGTGTTGGCGAAAATTCTTAAGAATATCCTAGACTGAAAAGATAACAAATCTTGGAAGTATTGCAGATGATAGGCGAAAAATATAGTTTAGTGTCAACAATAAGGTTACGAATTTTACGATACTGCGGACATATCACCAGACAAACCGCTCTCCAGATGGAAAAGCAAATGTTAGAGGGCAGACCGCCGGATAAAAGACGCAGAGAAAGGCCACTACGAAGATGGTCAGATCAAGTCCTGGATTTGATACGTCCAAAATGAACAACATTAACAGAATGCAGCAGGTTGGCTATGGATAGAAGCATATGAAGGAAAACCATTCATCAGATGGTAGTCTCATCATGATCACGAAGCCTTGCGGAGATTACCGACGATATCATCATATTTAATCTTTATAGATACTAGAAAATTAAGGTTAGGAAAAATTAATAACAAAAATCCATCATTAGTTCCTATAATTGAATTTTATGAAACAATTTATTAGAAAATGTAAAATCAGTGGTTTTCTCAATCGTATTTAATATATATAAAAAAAAAACAAACAAACAAAAAACGACTAGCGGTAAAAAATTGCTATCACCTATATCTGTTTAGTCCGAATTATAATTTAATGTTCCGTTTGTTAAAAGCTGACCTTTCAAAACATACTTAAATAAATCAGTTACATTGTAATCAAAAATGTAAATATGGCGAAAAAAGTATAATTATTCTCACAAATTTTAACAATATATTTTAATATTTATCTCGCGAATGTCAAATTTTATTTTATTCGTACCAATCGTTATTCATATTTTATACAAATAATTATGTAATAAATACCAGAATAAAGTAACGGTAACAAGATTAAATAAGACATGTTACAACGAAAACGTTGTAAAGTAATCAAAATCAAATTAGCGAAATTATGCTTCAACATTTTCAGCTGTATTAGTTACAGAAAGTATTTTAAATCAAATAAAAAATCGCAGAATCAGCTGTATATATCAACTAATGTTGAAATAAGTTATTCACTTTTAATCCTGATGGAACTAAAAAACTTTATATCATTGGGAGGTGAAATATCAGAAAAAAATCAACAATGGACCCTTTTGAGTAGTTTAAAAAGTAAATATTTTCATCGTTTTATCAATAAATGCGTCTTAAAAACTAACTGTAATAAGGCACGATGAGAATTCATTTTCTTCATAAAATTTTTGTATCAATTATATCGAAATAAACCGAAAAATGAATTGTTATCAAGGATTCAGAATTGAGGAGGATCTTTCCTATATTTCAGGCATGCAAATTATCATTCAAAAATGTGAAGGGGCGTGTCCAAAATCGAATTTTAAGGCATATATTAATTCTGCATTTCAATCACAATTTATTCGTGAAAAATTTTTACTAATGAATAAAACAAGAAAGGGGAATCATCAATCAAAGCAATGTAAAATCGAAATTCTGTAGATAACATAGAACAAATTAACATAGAATTCGTTAATAAAATACCGGAATATTACTTTACTAATACCACTGTGTCTTAGTGTTTTAATTAATCTTCGAATCAAAAATAGTCAAAAAACAAAATCCAGTTGCAAACAGTTGACATACAGACTGAGGAATAGGTATGTAATATCCTTTCGTTGGCTAGAAAAATTGGATATTGTTGATTTTTGTTTATACTGTTGTAAATTAAACCATATATCTAATAAAAATTTGCGAAAAAATTATTTATAGAAATTGTAAAAATAGTGAAGTGAAGAAGGTTATAATCAATACAAAAAATAATGAGTTTGTAACTGTAAAATGTTTAAAAACAGATAAATCATCAAGACCGGAAAATATGTAAATATTAATTCTATTAATTTTGCGATTAAATATTTGTTTTCACAATAAAACATAAAAATTTGAAGTTAAGAAGTAAAACAACTATTTTTGAGGTTATTATCAGCTCCGAGTTTATTTCATTTGGTTATTAATTTTGTTGTGATTAATTTAGAAGGACCTGTTGCATATTTTGACAGCATTTTAGTTTATAATGAATAAAAGCAATGTTACAAACAACTTATTGTCTACACAATAACAAAATTTTAACATTCAGTTAAATAAAAAAAATACAAATTTTTATTTTGAGAAAGTTCGTTATTTAGAACATTTATTCACCGATAAAAGATTACAAAAATTATTACAATTTTAGAACTATCAACTTCTAAAAATCGACCAACTTCAGTCTTTCCTAGGAATGATATACGTCAGTTTTATTTCAAATATTTCGACAATTTTATCAATTTCATTAAATGTTTCGACAATTCTGTTCAGAAAGACATATTATTGATCTAAAAATTGTTATAACGTTAAAAAATTAATCAAAAATTATTCAGACGATCGAATACTACTTTCAATCCAAAACTATCAGTTGTACTAGAAACAAATGTAACATGAAAGTTAAATCCTATCTTGTCGCATAAAGTAAAAGATCTATTACATTCTATCGCATCCTCATCAAGATGTCTTACGGAGTAGAAAAGAAATATAGTCTATTGATAAAGAAACAATGAAATGTATCAAGCAAAAAATGTCTTTTTTAATACTTTTATGATATCCATTTGAATTATTCAACGACAATCGTCTTTTACAAATTATTTTAAATTCGAATAAACAATTACTACCGATCTAGCGCTCCACGTTTATCATCATTATTACTTTTAGTGGAAACCATTTGATTATGCAATTGTTTATTGCAAAAGTAGAGAAAATGCTTGCATTGATTACTTATCTACGAATTTATAACCTACTCGGAATAATATACCTAAACATGAATAATGTAATCGTGTGAAAATAAAACATCTGTTGCGGACAAATGTAACGTTAAAAAACGTTGAAGATTCAGAATTGTTGAAACTGAAAAAAAAAAAAAAAAAAAAATAATAGAAAAAGATATTTGCTCAGATTTACAGATATCACAGCATGGCAGTTTCACTATCATGGATAAACGAATTGGTAAAATATATTAAAATTATATTTGAAAAGAATTACACTTCATTCATGGCAATTTTGTGAAAATGAAAAACAAATGTTCCGTAATACACGGTATTGGAAAACTATATCATGGTATCGAAACTATAGTTAAAGCATGTACCGTTTTGCATCGATTAAAAATGATCCACTAAAGATTTGGTATCTATAACTATCATCTAACAGGCCGTGCCAGTGAACTCATTGATTTTGCAGAACTGATTGAAAATAAACAAATTCTTATCGTTAATTTACTCAAACTGGAGTTAATGATCTTTAAAAAATACCAACATTAACATTTTGCAAAGCATTATATAAACTTTTTGTATCACATGAAATTCCACAAATAGCTGTTTCTAACAATTTATCAAATTTCACATCTAACGAATTTGAAATATTTTGCAAATAATTCGTTATTATTATTAAAAATATCAGTTCCATATCCAGTAATTAGCGACGAAAAGCAAAAATATTCAACAAGTAAATAAATAAATGAACGAATCTGAAGGATTTGATTCAATTACGTTATAAAATGATAAATCGCCAACAGAATTCCATTCTGGTAAAGAGAACTAAAAGAACCAGAATTTATTTAAATCTATGGAAAATCAATCGGAATTGTAATATTAAAATTTAACCGGCCAACACGTTTTAGTTCACAATTGTATTGGAAATACTAAATGAAGAGGCGGTATCATCAAACAAAAATTAGATTAACTTCATTGCATTATTCAACTTCCAAAGTTGGAGTCAAACATCATGAAAGCCAACTTCAACCAACAAACTCTACTCTGAATTGGACATTAATAATTGAAAAATCGGTGTACTAGGAACTAAAAAGTAGTATTATCTTTATGAAAAAAAAAAAAAAAAGAATCGACAATCTTACAACAATAATATTAGTTACAAAAAGAATTCAATTTTATTATTATTGTTTTCATTAAGATATGTAGGGCTGAGTCTATTGCTTACAATAACTATTGATAAAAAGTGGCTATCGTTATGTTCACAATATATTTTAGTATTTATCACATGAATTTTGAACTGTATAATTATTCGTAATTTATAGAATTCGCCATTTGTACGCTGAGGAATAATTACGTAATGGAAAACACTAGACTGAAACATACCTATTGATAGCTAATCTGAAAAATATTTTGTTATTTTACTCTTGACTTAATTAACAAATTATTAGTTTTTTTTTTGCAATGCCAAAATAAAAATTTTCTCTAATTATAAACATTTAATAGTAAAGATTTATTAATTTTGAAAAAATAACGACACAAACTATTTCGGGTATCTCCAATCACTGAGTTTATAATTACTTTAAAATTGGCCAAAAGATTTTTATTTCAATTAACCTTTTATATTCTGAACTCTTATATTAAATAAATATTCAATAAAAAAATCTAGAAGTACCAAATATAATATTTATTTTACTTCAAAAAATATAAATTATGAATTCATAACGTAATAAAAACAGATGCGGTGAAATTTTAGCACACGAGTTAAACAATTATTTGCATCGCGTATTAATTACTCAATATTTATAACATACCATATTTTTTCCTTATTTCAAATTTTATCTGATATATTATTTTAAAATTATAAACTTATTACGTATTACATTCCAATATCTATTGATCTTACGATGTTTTATTATAATGAGCAATTGACCAATTTGCTTCAACTTCAAATGGTCCTTTAATTTCGCTTTTTTCTGCGGTCATAACACCCAACTGGTATTTTTTAAATGATCTCGCATCCCTATAATATAAAACCTTCAGACAGTGACGTACCAATTCAATTGCTTCGTCTTCCTTCAAATTTGGATTCTTTTCTAATGCATCTCTTAGCAGAGGAATAGCGATATACGCTCCGTATCCAGTTGCTATTTGTTTGTCAACAAATGCAGTTCCCAGTTTATCTACAACTCCTAAAAATGGTACTCCATCTTGTATGCCGCCGATTAGCACATTTGTCCACAACGGATCGATTTTTGATCTTCTAGTGTATAAAAATCGTGTAATCCAACAGTATAATGCCGCTGGTTTAATATTTAAACCATCATCTAAACATTCTTCTGAGATAATTTTACCATTAATCTTGTCTTTCAAGAATTGAAAGTCAGCATAATCACCGCCAACGCCAAGTATTATATTTTTGTTTACTTTCATGATTCGCTCGCAGTTATTAAACCGAGCTAATGATCCATACGAACCTAATACATCAGCCGCAATAATTACACCTCCATCAAATGTTATGCCTATAACAGATGTTGCGGTGGTTATCGGAGTATGAAAATGTTTAAATTCGTCAACGAGGGAATCACAGTCATTTTTCTTATTTTTATTTAATATTAAACTTTCCGAATTTACATTGAAAACATCTGTATTAAAATTCAACATTTTTATAATATTAAAAATCACTTATTTAAATTTAATATTCGTTTAACTTGAAAAAGCTCGATTCACTAAACAAAAAAGCGTAAACTCACTATAACAATTTTATTGGCTCAGTGTCTATTCCTTAAAATAATTATATTTCGATTTCGATACATAAACAATTATCGTATTGAAAATAATTCACATTTTGAATTCAAACTTAAAATCTATAAATTTATAGTTTAAAATTAAATATTATCAAAGAAAATAATAAACTTTTACATATAATATTTTTCTTTCAAATCTTTTAGTTTTGTAAATGTTTAAGTAGTCCACGACAGTCGTACATATAGTGAAACAGTTAAGGCCGTGGAATTTTGTAGTTCTATAAAATCCTATTAAAGATAGAAAGGAATTAAATGAAACTTAAAATCCCCTTTTTTTTACAATACTCGGAGAATTCGCATGCAATAAAGAAATACTACAACACAGAATCAATAATTATGCAGTTTTACATATTTTCCAACAAATCATAAGGGTAGGTATAAGAGATCGAAGTAGAATAAAGCGGCATTCGCAAGAACAGTAAAGATGTATTATGGGAAGAAATAAAACGGTTAGCAAATTAATCTACTGATGACGATTTCTGTGGTTTCCTGTAGTCATTGTTGAACCGCTATCTATGTTGAACTGTTTGGCCTTATCAGCTGCTTTTTGATCCTGTTCTATCTTCTACATAGTGGTCGACGGTGACGTGTCAATTAACTGGTCGAGTTGCACAAAATTATTTATTTTTACTGCACTTACAGCGTTACTTTACAGTATACGTTCCCTTGTCTGGACCATGCAAATGCGATATAACCTTTATTACGCTCTTCCTTTGTTGCGGCTAGTAACTGTTGTGTTTGTTTTGTGAGATCTTCTTCAGTGTAAATTTTCTGGTCGGGTTTTATGTTATCCAAACCTATATCTAATTACTGGTCAATTTCTGTAAATAGAGCTATTCCCAATTATCTGTTTTTTTGTTTTTTTTGAGGGCCATCCTTATATCATTATCATTTAAATTTACATTCAGCTTATCAGCGATAATTTTTACCTTCTTTTTAATATTTTCATCATTTTCTAATGGTAGACCACTAATTGTCTGCTTTTGAGTAGTTGTAATTTATCTATCTCTGTTTGTGTCTCTTCCTGCCATTCCAATAACATACTTATCTCCTTTTTTAGACCCGTTATTTTAACTTTAAAGTCGTTGACTAATGACTTTTTATTAGTTTTTATATATACATATATATATTGTTGACGCTTAGTAAATTTCTGGCTCTGTCACCAGTTTGTGTAATTATTCTTAAACAAAGATTATTTGTGACACATTTGAAACAAGTTGACAATAATGCAACGATTAAACATGAAATACGATCTACTTTAATATTTTTATATTACTGGAAAAACGCTTAAAAAGAAAAATGATTAGCTGTGCACAATGAAGATCGTCAGGCCTGGATTTAGGGGGCGGGGTCTAGGGTGGCTGCAGCCCCGGGCCCCGCCTTATAAAGGGGACCCCAAAAGACACCCATTTCCGACATATAATGAAAAATTAATCTATCATTTGTCATATACACGAATTTTTTTCTAAATAAATAGAATTAACTTTACAAGAGCAAGTGCATTTTTTAATACATTTATTTGTTAATAATTTTCTATCTATTTTTATTTCCTCCTAGAGGTGGGAATTTCGTAATAGTAAAATTTCGAGTTCCGTAAAAACGTACCAGAAATTTGTTGTTTTAAGGTATATATAACGAGTTGAAATCAACCTTTTTAGGAAATGTCTATATGAATGTGTGTGCGTGTGTACACGCGCAACACACGCACACACACTATCCTTTTATGCAAATCTTTGGTTAAAATTTGCTGAAAAATTCATTGTTCAAAATTATATATATATTTTTTTTTGACATCGAAAATTCTACCTATTGTCTATATAATATTTAGTTTTATTTACATTAATAATCTTGAATTTAAAATAATATAATTAAATTAAATTAAATTAAAGAAAATTTAGTTTTTCTGTAAAATCGATAATTTTGTCACTTCTGAAAAATATTTCCGTAGTCCCCGGGCCTATCATATACTTAATCCAGGCCGGAAAATCGCGCAAACTTTTTCGTTTTGTCATAAAACAGCTATATATCAGTGAAAATAAGGCATATTCATTTTTTTGTTTTTATGGAAACTCTGTAGTGAAGTTTCGGATTCAAATAACTTCTTAATGTGTTTATTGCTATTTCAAATTAATCATAACGGATTTTTTTTCATTTTTTTTCAGGAATGCATTCAACCGGTTAAAGTTGAAAAAACTGCAGTAAGCACCGGGGCAAAAATTAAAATTGAAAACGATGGATCTTACGTCCGTTATTCTGAGGTGGATTAGTTACGTCTGATAAATTTTTGTCTTCTATAAATATTAATTTAATATTTGCACTAATTTTCCATTTATTTAATTTAACAGGGTGGCTCGACCCAGAAACTAGCAAGAGTGGATATATCGTTAAGCGACTGTTTAGCATGCAGTGGTTGTATAACTACTGCAGAAACTGTCTTGATTACACAACAAAGTCATGAGGAAATGATGCGTGTAATCAAAGAAAATAATAAGCTACGAAATGTACGTATTATATTTACGAATCTCGAGGAAATATATTTTTTGATTTGCAAATACACTAATAACTACAGCGCATTATTAATATTTTTACAAATAGAACGGAGAAAAGGGAAAATTAATTGTTATGACGTTGTCTCCTCAACCATTATTGTCTTTAGCAGCCTTGTTCAATTTATCGGCGAAAGATCTGCTATTAAAATTAGCTGGTAAGAAATTTATTTATTTATTTATTTATTGAGAATGAAATATGTAAGCCATTAAGGAACAGAAAAGGCGAAATGAATATTTCAGAGAAAAACAGTCATACTTAAAATTTTTCAGAGAGTAATTAACGGATTTGTTGCATATTAAATTATAATATATGTAACTTACAATTGTAAAATTTGATAAAACTCTTATTCGTTCACTAACTTATGATAAACAAGATCTGAAAAATAAAAAAGTTTTGTTTTTAATTTTTAAATTCGCCTTTTCTATTTTCAACGGTCTTATATTGACACATAATATGAAAGGTCACTCATTAATATATAATTTGCAGAAGAAGCAAGTAACAAAACCGCAACGATTTTACTGAAATATGAACAACATAAAACAGCTAATCGTTTATAAAATAACGTATAAAAATTAAAAGCAACATGTAAGACATAGAATTATCTTTCGCTGGGAAAAAAATGAATAAAAAAAAACAGAAAACGAAAGAAAAAAATAAACAAAAACAAGACCCGTGGCTAAATAGTATTAAACGCGTGTGTGTATATATATATATATATATATTAATTACAACGTAATTCTTAGGCTACCTCCCATTAGAAAAAATGTCCCAAAAAATGTCCCAATTTTATGTAACGTTTGTTATATTTTATAGGATTTTTGTTATTGTTATTTAAAAAATGTCACAATCTTATGTAACGAAAAAATGCTTTAATTTTATATAATGAAAGTTAAATGTTAGGATAGGATTTTTGTGATTATGTTATTTTTTTTGTGTTGATGCCAGTAAGAATTACGTTGGAAATTTTGATCATTTTATACAAAGTATAGAAGAGAAAGAAACAGAAATGAAAGCAAGAGGGGTCAAGGGGCACAGCCCTTTGCGAGGCCAAATGGCCGAGTTTATATATATATATATATATATATTACGTAACCTGTCAAATGCATGACGAGTTACGTAATAAATAATATCCTATATTTACAATTTTTTATATCCCTGTCGAATAACTTTAAATGCACTCTAAGAAAATTATCGGAGTGGTCACAATTTCCTATTTATTTCTTTTCTTTCGAATTATTTAACAATTAATAATTATTATTATTATTAATTATATATAACCAAAGATTCGAAAAATTTGGTAGCTGTATAAAAAAAAAATATTTCAAAATTAATATACAAATCAAAATAATTCAATTTATAATACACAATTATACCAATACATAACAAAAAATTATATATTTATTTTTTCTAGTCTGTTATATTGAAGTATTTGCATTCTACATCCCACGCTGATATTATTTCTGGTTCCGCTAACTGGTATTATTTTATAGCTTCTGATATAACATATTACTGATACTTTTGCTGTTACGTAATCTTCGATTCTCCAAATATTAATCAAATTTAATACGATTTTCATCTTCTATCGCCGCCATGATTAATTGATGAAAAGATAACCAATATTTTTAAATCCGAAACCGCTTTACAAATTTTGTTTTATCACCATTACAATCCTTCAAATTATTCTTAATTTTTTATTATAATTATTAATTAAAATATAACAAATTCTATTAAATACATTAACGGTCATTTTTTGAATAATAAAAATGATTCTAAAAAAAAACGGATTCTTTAGAAAAGTAAAATATAAATTAATATAATTCCTTTTAAATAAAACTTATTCTACGTACTACTACCGACTAGCCAGAAATTATCTAAAATAATAAGCCAGAAACTTACTTAATTATTCATATATACAAACTTATTTTTACCGTTATTACTATTATTATTACTATTACATATTACTGGTTCTCTCCTTTCTCATGCTCCGAGAATTTCCTGAGCTTCTAAGATATACTTAATACCTTATCATTTCTATAAATTCCTGTTATGCCCTGTTATGGCTAAAACGCCATAATACCCTCCGAAAACGTTTCTGAGTGTTAACGAAGACACTATGCCTGTACGGTTCACCCTCGGAATCTCCCTTACATTATAATTACAACCCGCATACACATTTATCGTAGTTTAACTTCTATCCTGCTAAACAACTTATTTACTCTGACAAATCCAAGCGGTTCTTCCTTTTCATAATTTTGTTAATTTAACTAAAATACCCTAAACTTGACACATTACATTAATGAAATATATACATTATTAAACATTATGCAGTTACAAAATTAATTCACCTTAAAATCGACCGAAATTGCTTTTAATAAATTATATTTTCGTTTTTGCTAAAATTACACAACTCGCTAACTTAATATAATCCTAAATGCTATTTTAACTATAAATTATGCACATATATATTTTTATTTTTATTTTTTATTTTTTATTTATTATTTATATCAACTAGAATATTTATTATTGACTAATTAATTTCATTGTCTCACGACACTCACCGATTCACATGTATAAATGTAATATATATATATATATATATAATTCCATAAAAAATCAATAATGATATACACAAAACAGCTACAATTCATTTGACTTTTTTCCGAAACTTCCATAACCAAATGGGCTTGTGGGAGCCCTATACACATTATTAATACTAAATTTTGATTTTCTCTTGCATTATTTACGAAACTTACTAAATTATACGCAAATTTTATCTGCGTTACTACCCACATTATTTTCTCTAATTCCTGTTCCCAATCTCATTTTTCTTCGCTTCAAGACTCGCTTCTATACCTTAAAGCTCCATTTCCTATTTTTCCTCCACTTTCCTCACTAAATTCCCTTCAACGCCACTAATTTTCCTTCCGACCATTTCTTCCAAGTTGCTTTCCAAATTATTTAAATTCCAACTCTGTTTCTCCTCTAAGTTACTTTCCAAATTTTTTAAATTCCTACTTTGTATTTCCTCCAAGTCACTTTCCAAATTATTTAAATTTCTACTCTGTATTTCCTCCAAGTCATTTTCCAAATTAATTAAATTCCTACTCGGTTTCTCCTCCATACTATACGCATATTTCACCGGCATTACCTCAACCGTGTTCTAATCGACATTTTTCTTTAAGTCTTTGATCTCATTCTCTTTTTCTTCCAGTTTGGCTTTATTCCAATGGAATTCCGTTCCCATCCACCTTTCTCTTTCTTTCATTAAATCTTCCTTAATTTTCCTAATCTTATCCTCTACCGTCTCTTCCAAGTCTCTATCCGTACTTCCGATGAATGCCATAATTCCGTTTTCCATATCTTCCAAATTTCTACGCTGTTTTTCAAACTCTCACTTATTCCCTTAATTCTTTTTTCCATTTTATTTTCCATATTATTTATTCTCTTATTTAAACTTTCATCTAAATTGTTCTCATTTAATTCTTTGTACTAATTAAAATATTTTTTATCTAAATTTTTATATTGATTATCAAATTTAGTATTCATTTCATTAAATTTATTATTTATATTATTATTCATGTTGCTAATTAACGATTTCATAAATGATTGTATCTGCACCATAGAGCTTTTTTCTGGTTCTTGTAATATTTCGTATCGACTTCATCTCTTTTCAAAGAGGCACCGAATTCGGTCAGTGCGTGATATACTTTCCTTTGTTCGTTAGCATTGTATTTAGTTTTATTTCATTTATAATATTCGTTATTATCCTTAGGCCGTGGTTTTTCGAGTATTAATATTTGTTCCTTCTTGATTTCTTCATTAATCGCACTAATTAACTCTTCCTTCGTTTTGATGTTACGGCATTTTAACATCCATTTTAATTCTCGGGGGAGACTATTTCTGATAATATGTATGAATTTTCCATCCAACACCGGCTTGTTTATATACTCTAATTTATTCATCCATGTAACTGTAAACTTTTCAAGTTCTTCTAGCGGTTCTACATATTTTTGTATGTCGAAGAATTCACTTCGGAGTCGACTTTGGTCTTTTTTGTTCCAAAATTTCTCCTTTAACTTTGTCTTTAACTCCTCGAATGTATTACATTTTTAACATTTGATTTCATTCAATTAATTCGCTCTCCTTTGAGATTATTGATAGTGATTTCGATGCGTGATTTTTGTGGAATTTTTCAATCATCAAATTTGCCCTCTAAATTTCGTGCGAATTTGATAAAATGTATCCTCTCATTATTTCCGTTATACGGGATAATTTTATTTATATTCTACAGATCGAAAATTTCATTTAGTTTCTCAGACGGAGACTTTGTGTTAGCTCGCTACTTGCTACGTATATCCCTTCTTAATTTTTCTATTTCCTCAGTTAATTCCACAATTCTTAAATTTTTACTTATACCCACTTCTATCTCCGTTAGGCATTAGTCCCTCATTTCTTTTATCTTTTTTAATAATTTCACTGTTCCGTTGGAGCTTTCTTTCCACTTTTCCTCCAATCGTTCCATCGTGCTTCTCCGTTCCTAGTGTATATTATCCTCGTCACTATCCTCAATTCCTTTCTCAAGTTCCTTCAATTTCTTCCCGTTCTCAGTACGTTCCCTTTTCCTACTTCTTTCTATTTTCTCTCTTCTCAATTTCCTTCGCCAATTTCCTCAGTTCAGTGCGATCCGCGCCGTCCACTCCTTTTCATTACTCTTCCTTTCTTCATCTATCTTTTCCTCTAAATATCCAACCTTCTCATCTAACTTATTTCATTTTTAAAAATTTTAAATTTATCATTTATATTCTCATTTATTTCGTTAAATTTATCGTCAACATTGTTAAATCTATTGCTAACGTCATTAAATCTTATTGTTAAAATGATTGTTTTGTTCACGAAATTTTTTATTAAATTCTTTTTTTTATTCGTCAATTTTTTTATTTAAGGAATCCATTAAATTATTTAAATCCATTTTAATTTGCTGATCATTTAAATTTAAGAGCCAAAATCGAGAAATTGATTTATTTTAATAGATTTAATGGTTCGATCCACGAGAGAACTATTTTCTAAAATTGTTCCCCAACAGGGATGCCAACCATGAGATCCTTTAGAACTCGTGAATTTTATTTAATCTTATTGTTGATTTATTATTATTAAATTGTGATTATCAAATTGACTTTATGTTTTTTAACGGTATATTTTTATTAATTTCCTAACACCTATTTTTTGTAAACGGTCAACCGCTGAAAACACAATGATTAATTAAATATAACGAAAGTAAATGACGACGAAAATTAAACTGATATAAATTGTACATAATACTCTGTTGCGTCTGCTGGGTGGTCGTTGATCCCTTGTTGGCAAACGGACGTACGTTGGTAGTTTAGTTTGGATTCCTGTTGAATGCGGTGGGAGGAGACGCGGTAATCGAAAATTAAATCTTTTAAAGTTAATTACGAACTTCATCAATTACAAAATCGAGTTTCGGAGCGATCAGGTTACTAGGACTTTCTTGGATCGAACTTGTTTCGGTTACCAGACAGACTGATTCTTTAGCTAAAAAAAGGTTGGTATTGTTCCGCTACTGGACGAACAGTTGATGGATACTTGACGAAGACTTGCTCAAATACTGACTATTTTCTTTTCTGATTTTTGTGACTTTTGGTTTTTCCTTCGAACAATCCCCTCTCACCGCTGAAGAGATGATTTGTTCCTTTGTGACCCAATAACCGCACGCATCCGTCAAAAGACAAAATCGACTCGGATACGGCAACCCCCAGCCAGCAACCGGTTCTCATTTACACGCCCATTCGCTCTCTCATTACATTCTAATTTTTGTTAAACCTTTTCACTTATTTTAATTTTTATTTTACATATTTTGTTTTTTTCGTAGGCCTATGTAATGTACACATTACAATATGTATATGTGAGTAATCTATTACGAATTTAAGGCAATATCTTTTTAAGTTTTCCGTTATTTTTTTATATTTTTACGCGAATATTTGTAAATTATTTTAAACTATTTTATTAAATACTACTTCATCTATACATAATATATCTTAAGTGTGGTGCAAAGTTAATCGTTAGCTTTGAATTTACGTAGGTTATTTTAGGACAATCGGTGTTGATATCATTTTAGACACATCTGTAGCAGACGATTTAGTATTGCTAGAAGCACGAAAAGAATTCGTTGAACGATATCGCAGTAATAAAAAACCGACATTTTCTTCCGCCTGTCCAGGTTATAGATATATATATATATATATATATGCTTTTTATGATTTCTGCCTTTTTTCAAGTGGTTCAAATAATAAAATCGCTGTCATAAATAGTGTAAAATGAAACATTGAAGACCGAGGAAAAGATAAAGGTGTTATTAATAAAAAAAACAATAGAATACGGGCAGCATTAAAAAAAGTAAGAGGGTATGTTGCAGAAGTTGAAAATAGAAATGGGTAAAGAATGTTGGAAAAAAAATGTTAATTTCATTTTAAACCGCAATTAGAATCATTAGGACGATGAGAAATCGAAAGGAAAAAGAGCCAAAAAAGAACAGACTCGGAAGTATAATGTAACTGAACTGAAAATGGCAAATGAAAGAATGGAACTCGGAGTTCGGGAGAAAGATTAGATTGAACAAATAAGTAAAAATATCGACTACTAGAGCAGAAGAAAAAGCGTGTAGCTTGCAACGAAAGTTCTTAGAAAGAGAGTTAATAAGAGCAGATCGGTTCAACGGATCAGTTGTTCAGCTTTTAATATCAGTATTAGGATTGATGAAAAATCCATTTAAATATAACGAGAGATAATCAGTCTAAAGAGTCTAAAGAGAAGATGAAGTTTAAATGAGAAGTAATAGCTTTTAAAGTATTTCAGAATGAGGAAGAGTAAAGTTTAATGATGTTGTTGATGAAACAAAAATGTAGAAGATAGCATGAAAAATATCAGTTTAAAGGATTCGGGAAAGTTAAGAGGTGAAATAGCATAGCGCTGAGGTTTATAGAACCGTCGGAAAATACGTTAAAATGTTAATTTTTCAAACTGTGTTGCATTCCGACTAATTACTATTTCTATTTTCCTCGCGCAGGTTGGATATGTTATGTTGAAAAAACTCACGGAGATGCTGTTATTCCTTATGTCAGTAATGTTAAGTCACCGCAGCAGATAATGGGTTCGTTAGTTAAAGATTATTTGGCAAAAATGAAAAACTACACTTCGAGTGGAGTATATCACGTTACTGTCATGCCATGTTACGACAAAAAGTTAGAAGCTTCTCGAACTGATTTTTACAACGATCAGCTGCAGACTAAAGACGTTGATTGCGTTATTACAGCGAGTACGTACACGATTAAATTTCATAAGTAAAATTCCTAATTTGTTTTTTTTTTTTAAATAAATAATAATGTCCGAAATATTATTGGAGGATTTTTTTTGTATAAGATTTTTTGTGGAATATAACCAAACGCCAACTTTTTTGGTAATATATTAAAATACCTAAATTCGGATGTGGTTTATAAAATTTTGTAAATAATTTTATTAAATGGTTTATTTGTGAATAGCTCTTTTAATTGTGAAAAGAAAAATTAACAAATTCAAGTTTACAATTAATTTTCGTGACAAACTGTTACTCTGTATCTGTGTTTTTTGGCCCGATTGTTTAATTATTTGGCTAGTCTATATTTAATTAATTATTCTTAGTCATTTACCTTGCAATTTCATATTATTTTTTAATTGCAAAAGACCTCGTCTATGTGGTAAAAATTGTATAAAAATAAAATTTGGAATTTCGTTTTATTTTTTGAAGATTACTGTTTTTTTTTTGCAAGTTTTGGTGCTCAAAAATTATTCTGATCCGACTAGATAGTGGGACTTAAAAAAAAAAAATATATATATATATAACGATCCATAGCAGTACTTGATAGTAATTTATTGGTCTCTTCTGTTCTATTTGATTGTTCATAAATTAGACCTGCGCGCATAGAAACTTTTTTTTTTCTTTTTTTCTTAATTATTATATTAATTACAACTGGTTTTCAAAGACCATCAAGCAATTGTACTGGAATGCGAATTAACGCGTAAGGGGTCACCACTAGCAGGGTGTTTCCCAGGAACATCTATTCAAGTTTTAAATAAAGTCAAAGACTCTAGAGCGCTTCAGCCGTCGAATTTCTTGGCTGTTGTCAAGCGGATTGATAGCCAACGGGTTGGGATGGGTTTCTAAGTGACTAGTATACCGCTGGGCGACAAGTTTTATTTCTTCCTTTACGTACGGTGTGTTAAAGTCCCTATGGAGTGTGTCCGTGGAGACGTACCAAGCAGGTGACACAATTAGTCTAATGGCCTTATTTTGAAAACGTTATATCTTATTGATATGGGTATTTTTTGCACAACCCCATAAAGTTAGGAAGTATGTTCATAGTGATTTTAATATTATTTCATATATGTTAATGATTTGTTTTCGATCGACAACCTGGAATGCTTACCAAGAAGCCAGTAGAGTTTCCCCAGCTTTATATCCAAATGCTTTCTTTTTTGTGAGATGTGCTTATTCCACCTTAATTTGCTGTCCAAGTGCAACCCAAGGTATTTTACTTCACATTCCTAATCGAAATTGTTTCGCCATTAATCTTAGTTGGCGGGCAAAGGTACATTTCGTAGTGTGAATGCAACCTGCTTACACTTTTTCTCATTGACTTTAATCCGCCATCGATCTAACCCCACCTTTCAGATTTTGCTAGCGCTAGCTGTAATTTATTTGTCGCCATTCCAGAATTTTTATCTGCCGCAATAAGAGCAGTATCGTTTGCAAATGTAGCAATAGCTACGTCCTCGCTATCAGGGAAGTCTGTAGTGTACATTTGGTAGAGCACCGGACCCAATACACTACCGGGAGAGATACCGCTGGATACAGGATAGATGTTAGATAGTTCATTCTGGAATTTAATTTGATATGTTCGGTCCTCAAAGTAAGACTTTAGAAAGAAACAATAAGAATGGGGAAGATTTTTCCTAATTTTATATAACAGACCACGATGCCAAACCTTATAAAAGGCTTGTTTTATATCCGGGAATACACCTACACATATTTTCTTAGCTTCAAAGCTATCTTGGATAATACGTTGAATTCGGTGTATCTGTTCAACAGTCGAATGTTTTTCTCGAAACCCGAACTGGTGGTCAGGTGTAATATTCTCCTCCATAATAAGAGGATGTAGTCTTTTTAACATTAGTTTTTCCAGGACTTTGGATAGGATAGGTAATAAGGATATTGGTCTGTAGGAAGTTACATCCTCTGGTGACTTTCTAGGTTTAGGAATTACCACTATTTGTGACAGCTTTCAAGACAACGAGAAGTATTGCAGGCGGAGGACTGCATTAAATATGTTAGTAATAGACAAAATTGATTTTTCGTGGCAGTTCTAACAAATACTTCTTTGGTGATCAGATCGTGACCAGGACTTTTTTTATTGATTAGTTTTTAGATCACATATTGAACTTCCTTTGGGGATGTTGGCGTAATGGGGTCACTAAGCTGTAGTCGGGAATTTAAAAACTCCGTTACATCGTCCGAATTTATAACCTTCGGATTAAGAGTAAAGACTTCGCTAAAGTATTTAGCAAATACGTCGGCTTTCTCATCATCAGCCTTGGCCCATATATCGTCCGATTTCCTTATAGGAGGAGAATATTATACCGACCTATTTCGACTTTTAACTGTTTTTCACAGACTGTAATCAGTAGATAGATTTGAAGACAAATCCTGCAAGTAACGTTGTAGGGTTTCATTTTTAACGTTTCGGATTAATACGTTTAACTGGTTGGATTTGTTATTTAGTAATGTTTTATGAGCGGGATTTCTTGTTATATGCCATTTTTGGCGAATTTTTCTCTTTTCCCTTATTAAGTTTAAGACGTGCCTTGGTAGATTAGATATTGTAGCTGGAGACTTAGTAGGAGGGGAAGATTTCCATGCCATAGTTTGGATGGTTTCAGTTAGGTACTGAAGTGCTATGTCTATATCTCGTTCATTTTTTAAAGGAATGTTTAAATTCAGCATCTCGAAAGTTTGCCCCAATCCGTTCATTTATTAGATAAAGAAAATTACGTTTTTCTTTTGTTATTAAGCCTGTGCTTATTGTAAGGATTAAGGCACTATGGTCAAAAAATAAGTCAAAACATGTGCTAGTCTTACAGTTAAGCATTGATAGAAGTATGATTTCTGTATAAAATGTGTCTCAGAAAAAAGTAGAATATCAATTTGCTCAGTATTTAAAAACAGCTTGATCTCGCGTCTCTTTTGCAGTGCCCCATTGGCGTTCCAGAGAGCTATTCTCAACGACGAAGCCATTATTTTATTAATTTGTTTGTTAATGATATTAGCAGATTTAGAACAATGGAATTCTGCCGCAGAGCTGATTGAACATTGTTTTAAATTCATTTAAGAAGGTTGTTAACATATTTTGGAGATCAGAGTTATTATCTCGATGTTTACACTAGGTGTGAACTGTTGTAATTCCTGTTGTAATTTACACCTGCTGTAAGTTCAGCATTAGTATTGATATTAGAGTTATTAGTTTTATTTGTTACCGCTTCAGCATACAGCATACGTCGTCTGCTGATTTCCGTTACTCTTAAATCCGAACCTATTCACATTGTTATTTCCAGTTTTATATTTACGTTCATATAATTTTTGATGGATTGTACATCCCTTATAGTTGGAAGGATGGTCCCTTTCACATAACGCGGACTTCGGAGCAGCGTTTTGATTTTTTTTTACACTCTGTGAACCTGTGGTGACACCACACTTAACACATCTGTATGACCGATTATAAAAAGTTCTGGTGTATCCCCAAGACTGACAATGCAGACACAGTGGAATTGTTTTCTTGGGATGAGGAGCTTCGACTTTTATCTTCGTGTAAAGTATATAGGTTCGATTAAAAATTTCTTTACCATTGTTCATGGGTTCAAGGTCCACGAAGTGTAAGGGCAGAGGCTCTTTAGTTACCTTGTGTCTAACATTTAATATATTTCGAACAACGAACCCTTTTTCCTTAAGAGTCTTCTTAATTTCCTCGTCCTGGAAACAGTGTTGGAGGTGTCTTATTACAACTTTGTAGGACCTTTCTTGTTCTAATTGGTATGCGTGATAATTAACATTCTCTTTTTTGAATGTGGAGCTGAGTTTCCGGTAATCGTCAGAAGTTTGGACATTGACCTTTACTGTGTTTTGCATTAAAGTTTTAACAACAAAATCTTGTTTACCTAGTATTGTAGCGAATCATGGACGAAAATGGGGGGAGGCGGTATTTTTGGTTTTGGATTGGTAGTACCTCTATTTCCGGTGCAGTCATCATTGAGGTTGCTCAAGCAGCTAAATCGATTAGTGTTTCTGCAGTTGTTTTTTTTATTATTGGGTCAATACCCCCATGTTCGACAAGAAAGAAAAGTATTGCTGAATTATTTAAATTCGTATGCGGTCAGATATCGCATCAATGAAGGATACAGGGGGAGCGACAACAGTTAACGAAGGAAAGGGAATAGATGCAGCACTATAGGGAGCGGGAATATTAAGTCTCAGAAGTTGAGAGTAGAGAAGTAAACGTTCAGACGACAGTATGGAACATTCGAAAAGAATGTGGTTAGAATTACATTCGCGGATATCATTTGGAGGATGTAGCGGACAGTAAGGAGAGTCTGAAAGTGAAACTCGATAGCGAGATGAAGGAAGCAAACTATGATCGAAACACAATCGATATAAAGAGGAAATAAAATAGCGCTGCTAAGACGGTAATTCATGAAACCAAGGATTAACTGGAAGTTACGGCTGAATAGAAAATTTTAAGAGGAAAATCGGTTAGAAAAGGAGGAAGGGTATGAGTCTGACCAAAACCTATAATGGAATTTTTTAGATAATGCAAGTAAATTATTAGCAGTGAACATTTATTAATGGGGAGTCCATTAACAGCTGCACCACGAGACAACTGATCAATTCTTTCATTTCCTTCTATATAAACATGGCCTGGAATCCATTTCTGCAGTTGTTTCCTATATGGGATTGCAAATGAGATAGAAAAACTTATTGTAATCATCGAAACACATCATTTATTGAGGATTTGTTAATTTTTAATATACCTTTACGACGAAGAATTTTTTTGGTTATAGTAAAGCGTGTTTTTCCGGCAATGCGAAGATGCAGTTTATACTAAAAAACGGACTAATTAATATGTTAAAATAACGATGATTTAAAACACTATTAAAATAGTTTTTATATTTTAAAGTTGATTTGTAAGTCTTAATGATGCTTTAATGGAGTCTTCGGCAACTGCCTATTTTTACCGACTTCAATAAAAAAAAAACAAAAAAAAAACGTTATACCGTTCTGTATATCTTTTTTTAATGTTCGTTTGTACATACATCTATAGCCATGTGGACCGATTTTAATGATTCTTTGTTCATTCGAAAGTTACCCATTTAGCGGTCGTATCATATGAGTATATCGTTGAATACCGGTGAAAACACAGATACTCAGTAGCCATTCAAATAAACCGTAAAAACAAGTGGTCTCTCTTGATAATTCTTTTTATTAATATAATAACAGACGACGCGATTGACTTAAAATATGGTAAATTTACCGTAGGAATGTAATTAGAAAAAATTAAACTATAATTAATGTTAATTAACATAGAAATGTAGTTTTGAATACAGAAATCAATTTTTTTTTTACGTTTGTTCGCGCATAACTTATTCTCAAATAAGAACCGTTTTTAATGATTCCTTTGTACCAGTCAGCGGTGGTACCATGTAAGTATACTGTTGAATATCAGTAAACATAAACTGAATAGTCATCAAAAAAAGTTGTTGAAAAGTGTAATTCCTTTAGGTAATTTTTTTCATTAATTAATAAACAGACGCGATTGATTTAAAATATTATTAATTTACCGTAAAAACATAATTTAAAAAAATTACAGTATTATCAACGTTAATTAACACGGATAAATATAGATTTGAATAAAAAGAAAACAAAAATGTTGAATTTTAGCAAGACAAAAAATTTAAATATCATGCTAAAAATTGTGATATAAAATACTTAAAAAAAAAAAAAAAATACCGACTTCATACAATAAAAATTTGATAAAAATGCACTAAAATGTAAAAAGTAATTACTACCGTTAAGAAGATAATATATTTTACAGTGAAATATACCTTAGGGTGATATTGTAATGATTCTATACAACATTAATACCTATTAAAGTCGAACGGAAATCACGAATTGCAATAATAATTAAAAGTTGAATTAAACATTCATTAAATTATTTCTAGATATTGTAATTTTAATTTGGTGCCTACTTCAAAAATTTAATGTTGTGTATAAGAACTATCATATCACCTAACGATATATTTTAATTTAAATGTATATTATCTTCATATCGAGTAATTATTTTTGATTTTTTAGCGCATTTTTAATTAAATTTTATGTGGTAAATCTTAAAGTTCGTATTTAAAAAAAAGAACAAAAAAAAACCAAAAAAAAAAAAAAAAAAACATTTTACAATTTTTATTTATCGCGTTTACAAAAACAAAAAATTTTCAAAATTTTTCTCTACATATTCATCTTTCACATTTTACGCGCTGAACTGATCGTTTTTCTCTGATCCACACCATCTTACGTTTATTTAAGCGAATCGTTAGAAAAATTGTAATACGCAATGTTTGTTACGGCTTCTTCTAGTTGAATTAGAAGTTTTGTTGAAAAACGAAAACGTGAATTTTGAAGAAACGGAATCGTCCTATTTGGATTGGCCGTGGGATGGCACGATTACTGAAAGACGAGAATTCTTTTCAGTTCCTTCCGGTTCTGTTTCGGGAGGTTATGCCGAACAAATATTGAAATACGCATCTGAAGAATTATTTTCCGGACAAATAACAAGAATAGCGCATAAACCGACCAGGTAAATTCTCGTTTAACGCCGATTTCCGAGAGGTGTATTTTTAAATATTTTTCAATAATTTAGGCTGCGTGTTATCTCTCGCGCTATTTTAAATATCGTTTGCAAATGTTGTAGGAATCAAGATTTGAACGAAATCATTTTAGAAACGGAAGGACAGCAGTTGTTAAAGTTCGCTATTGCCAACGGCTTTCGTAATATACAAAATATCGTGCAAAAACTAAAGAAAGGCAAATGTCCGTATGATTATGTTGAAATTATGGCTTGTCCATCAGGTAATCGAATAATGATTAAAATTTTAAAGTATTTTCGTAGTTGGAAGAAAATAAAAGGGAGTATTCAAGTCCATGAAATGGGTCTTATAGCGTACATTCTTCTATTGCTTACACGGAGATACACCGTTCAGTTTATGATCCGCAGAAGAAATTTTGAAATACTTACTCCCCCCCCCCCCCAGCCGACTATCCGGTGTAATGATATGTTAGCTTTCCCGCTACTATTATGCTACGATTGTATTATCGTAAAAAAGTTTCGGTGTGCGCAATTCGTATCTACTATACGAAGATGCGAAAAATATTCGTTCAAATTCCAAATTTTTAATGTTTCATTATCGTTTTCTTAATAAGTTTTGGACGAACGGTTTCTAATTAACATTAAAAATGCTAAGAATTCAATTAAGCAAGTTGCAGAAAAGCAACCATCTAAATATTTACATACGAACAGTCGGGAAATATTACGTTCAGGGCAATTCTTACAGGTGCGCGGATCGTTTTTTTGGAAATTTTGGAAACGGCAAACAATTTGCAATTAGGTTTTTTTTTTGCAATATCTTACAATATTAAGGCAACATCTGTGCTAGGTTGAATGTGTGTACGTATCTTATGTGGACAGAAGAAAACTATCTCAATATAGTGTCCCGTGCGAACAAGAAACCATTGAGTTTTGCTGTTCAGCGAGCACGCTGAACAATTATAACTTTCAAGTATTTACTTGGAAAAACTACGCACATTTCAAACGGAAAATGTTATAATGGCAACCAGTGAAATCTGTAGGTATAAAACCAGAGCTTATTCTGTGTATGGCCATGAAAGTTATGCGCATTCAGTGCTTTTCGATACAGCTGAGAAATACTTATTGAACTTTTAGTAAAAATGGCCGTTAAAGACAGGTCTAATACTTTTTCTAATTATCTTAACATGTATTTATGACAACGTTTATGTTTTAAAAATCGAAATATACGGAAAATAAACTTTCATTTGATGCAGACTGAGTTGATAACATAATTAAATCTTGAAGAATGTAAAAAAAAAAGAAAAAAGAAAATTAAACGCTGTTGACGTACTGTATATGTCGAAGGGGTACACACATATTAATTATCGGTTAAAGAACAGATTTATTAAAATCCATAATTATTATTAACAGAAAAATAAACTTACGTAATCAAACGTTTAATAATAGAAAAATAATAAATTCAAATTTCTGAACGAACTAACTGTTTTTTGATTTTTGATTTTAAGAAGAAATAAAACAATTCTTCATTAAAAATATCGAATTAATAATAGCAAAGGTAAAATATTTCAAAAAATCGACTATTTAGGAGATTAGTCCTGAGCCCGCAGTGTGACAAGACCAAATTTGCTTTAAAAATAATCATGCGGTTGCTATCAGTTGAAAATTTCCTTTGTATGTATATGTGTACATACCCGTTCAAAACTTTGTAAGTTCTAATGAGAAGGCAACTTTACTAAAAATCACGTTGATATCATCGGTCGCTTTCTATATGAATGCCGGCCTACGGCAAAAAAAAAAAAAAATGTTATCATCGCAAATTAATGGTATGTATATAAAAGTATTACGGATTACTTGCGTTTACAGGAGTTTTCTTGTTAAACACTATCAGTGTCAAATATATTTATACAAAATGTGTTCGTGTTTACGAAGAGTCATTTCGACTGAAGTCCTAATAGAAAGAAGAGAAGACTGGGGAAAAAGAATTTTCGATATTTCAAGTGCTGGAGAAAACTTATCAGACTGAACAGAAGAAAAATTAGGTTGATATCGATAAAATCGCGACTGATTTTTTACTTAATGAAATAATTTAATTCGCTGTTAAATTAAAATCACGCGAGAATAATAAAGGAATATTAATTTAATTTAGGCTGCATCAACGGAGGTGCTCAAATTAGATTGAAAGACGGCAAAACGCCGAAAGAATCGATACGGCAACTAGAATCGATGTATGATAATTTACCGAAAATAATGGAACCGGGTGAAGATAAATCAGTTCGATACATTCAACGGAAATGGCTTAATGGCGAAAATACCGACAAAACTGAATTTATTTTACATACCTCGTATCATTCGGTTATAAAAAATATACCAGTATTTAATATAAAATGGTGAACTATCAGTGCGGTATTTTTCTTACACCACGCTCGATCGCTTGCAATCTAGCGAATAGAATCTGCATGCACCATCAGGTCTGATATTGCCGTTGCAAAATCGCACGTTATTGAATTGCTCACAAATTCGATCGTAATCTTGCATATTAATAACTTTTTCATTTCTTTGATATTCAATTTTAATTACTATCATTTAACTTTTCTTACGAATTAAATTTTAAAGGGATATCATACTTGTTGCGATACAGTTTCCTGCGATTTAGATAAGCACAGAGTCGTAATAATTTTTAAACGCCTCTTGATAAAAATCTAGAAACCTGAAAATGCAGCAATAAATTATTCAAATAAAAATACATATGTAAAATAATCCGAGTGCGCACATTTTTTGTACTTTGTTAGAACGTTTTAAAAGTACTTCCGCTTAGAACGAATTATTAAATTCTTTTTTAAAATTATTTTATCCGTTTAACGCTTTCATCTTCTCCGTGATATATTTCATTACTAGTGATAATAACAAAGTTACAAAATACAAAATATTTATACGATAGAATTCGATACACAAAAAAAAAAAAGTTATCAATAAGTATAGATTCATGGTCATTTGAATTTGCAGCAATGCATTTCGTGATGTATATGATAACCAGTGGAGCACGTATCTGGTACTACTGACGAATATCATCTCTTTCCTTCGGATATTTTTTTTTTTTTTTTTTTTTTTTCTCTTGTTGGAATTATATTCTAAAAGTTATATATTATTTATTTGAATTCTTCTCCAGTAATCATGTTATTTTGTTTTTGTTTTTTTTTTACCGATTTACCGACAAAACCAAATAAATAAATAAATGTTGTATATAGAACGTTTTAATATGTTTTGGATTTAAAAATGGTTTAGGACAAGTAATGAAACTTTTCACTGTTGATAACCAGATCGAAATGGGTCTGAAAGCGTGATAATTCGAGAACATGTGGTTAAAAAAGTCCGATGCTTGTTATTCAATTGATGAGTAAAGTAAACAGGGCGTCGGGGATTGTGAAGTTAAGGTTCACAAAGTACTAAGTCTAATGGATCTATGGAGATTACTGGAGCCAGTTCCATTCCTCCGGCCGCCTTTACTTTCCCAGATTTCTCTGGTACCCAATTCAATTTCAAATTAAGTATAAAACTGGGAGCGATTCGAATCCGGAATGAGACGAGTCTCGAACTCGTGCCCTCTGGTTTAGTAGCCAAGAACCTTTAACCACTTGGTACATGATTAAATAGAACACGCTATATTAGCTGACATCGTTTTCTGAGCGAATTTTAAAAACGTATCTCGCCCCATTTGACCATATGATTCTAATGGTGACCGGACAAAAGCGCACAAGACAAAAGCGCACATGATAAAAACGCATCGGACAAAAGCGCACACGGATAAAAGCGCACATGGATAAAAGCGCACACGGACAAAAACGCACATGGATAAAAGCGCATACGGATAAAAGCGCACATGGATAAAAGCGCACACGGATAAAAGCGCACATGGATAAAAGCGCACACGGACAAAAGCGCACGCGGATAAAACCGCACAGAGATAAAAGCGCACACGGACAAAAGCGCACATCGATTTGCAGAACAGGAGATAAATTATTAATTTCTCGGTTCTCGGCAATTGCATCATTTGTGAAAAGGCAAAACTGGACAGTTGCCCCGCAAAGAATTTAAAATTCAAAAAAATTATTGGTAATCAGCGAAAACAAAGTAAAAATAATACAATTTTTTGTACGATTCGCTAGTCATTTTTCTGGTTTTTTTTCGTTCTTATATGTGTATTTGTTTGTTAATTATCACAGTGTCTATTGACTATGACCGCTAGGAAGTTACCGTATATAAAAAATAAAATTTGTATCAATAATGTATTCAGGGGCGTCTCAAGCATGCAAAGTTGTGGGAGTGGTGCATAACCCAAAATACCGATTCATGAATTCATATAATTTAAAAATAATTTTTTTTTATACTGTATAGCTTATATAACAAAATGTTATATGGTGTTTTTTAATGATTTTCTTTAAACTTTTACAATGTGGGTCTTTTATTTTTTACTTTTGCAGTCAAAACTGATTTAGATCAAACTGTGAGGACTAAAAATATTTTTTTAAAAAAATTTTATTAAAAGAAATCTCACCTTTTAATGCTAAGCCTATAATACTTTGTACTAATGCTTTACTTTTTCAAACAGTGAGGGTAACTTTTATTTTACACTGTTGTATACTAACCGTTTCTTTATAAATTGTTTCAACTGGTCTGAATTTTCTTAATAATTTTTGCTTTTAAATTAGTATCGAAAAATCCGCAACTCTTTGTTAACTTGGTAAAAGTTTTCATTATATTTGACACTTCTATATCGTCAACCGTTTGTTTGCTTATTTCTTCTTCATCATTTTCATCACTGTTGTTTATTTGACTCTTTGCTCGCGGTTTCATTGCTGATTAAAACAACTGTTGCAATATTTTTGTCAACGTTTAATTATTCCTTTGATAATAAATTTCCCGATGATCATTCTAATATTGTGAAAAACTTGAACTATGTTTTTATTCCGCAATACTTCAAACTTTTGTATTAAGGGAATTTTACTTACTTTCATTTTAATATGATCAGAATAAAATATATAAATATAATGATTGAATGATTTAATTCTGAACAGAATTCGCTGTTAATTAAGCGGCTTCTATTGTATAATTCTTTAAATTTCTACAAGTCTGTTGTAGTGACCTAAATTGTACGATTCTTGGCCGTTGTTAAGAACTTCGCAATTCGACCATAGTTGCAGACAAATACATAAATTAAATATATTTGCACTTCCTTGTTACTAGGTTAATATCTTGATGCAGAGGGACTAAAATCGTACACAAAAAAAATCTAAAATTTATTTCAATAAAATACTATGGAAATTTAAATTATGGTGAAGTTGTGAAAGAGTTTCATGTAGAGTTGAGAAAAAAGACGTCAAGAACATTATGTTTGATTTACTTGTTACTTGAAATAATCAAATTTCGTACTTTCAGCTAAAATTCATCTGCTTTTAAAATTCATTATTTTTAATTTCTGATATGGGAGAATTTAATTTTTTAAAATAAAATGAGCAGGGGCCGATACCTTCTGTGATTTTAATAATTTAAAATTATTTTTACTAAGAATTCTAAACAAAACGGTTATTTGCTTTATTATTATCTGGAAATGCCATTCGTTGTTGGAGATAAAATGAGCAGGGGCCGATACCTTCTGTGATTTTAATAATTTAAAATTATTTTTACTTTTGTTGTTTGTAAAAGTTATGTTCTGTTAATTCGCGTGAAAAATTAATAAAGAGTAGAATTTTAGTAGATTTGTTTTTTTTTTTTTATTTTCGTCGATCATCTGTTGTGTTTTTTTTTGTGTAAATAATAAATTCGTTAGTTTAAAATTTCGGTCGACAACAGTGACTTTAATTCAAATTCTTTCCAATACTAGAAAACGTTATTTTCAAATGATAAAGAATGGTAAGGCTGAGAATTGTTTTAAAAAATTTAATTCGTATTTTAAAACAAATAAAGATTTTGTCAGTAAAACACATGTTTATACCTTTAGTCCGCTTAAAAAAAGTTAATCTTTGATTTTATTTGTTCATTGTTTTTTTCTAAAAGTATCATGCTTAAAATCAAAAATTTAATGGAATCATTGAACAGAGAACTCAGTAATAGGTTTGATGTTATACAATTAATTCGAAGTACGGTAAAAATATTTCAAAAAATGAATAATGATAAACAAATTACTGCATTGATCAACTCTCTGGTTCTTTTTGTAAAAAATATTCATAATCCCGAAACTGATTTTTCAAATACAGAGTGCGTTGTGCGCTAAAAAGTTGTGATGAAGCCCTGGGGAGACTACATGTGATGTAGATTTTATAACATTCCATTTAAAAAAAACAGAGCTGTTTTTGAAGTCTTTATTTCTTGTATTCATGACGACTTATTTAAAATTCTTTCAATTTTTTAACCTTTTCGAAAAATATTTACAATTCGAGTAAAAAAAATAATTCTTGAATCAAATTAATAATAGATATAATAGATGTAACTTTAAATTTTTGAAGGAACATATAGAACGTTTACATATTGACGTGTAAATGCTTCTTTTACAAGTTTTTTAAGTAATTCAAAAATTGCATTTAAATCATAAAATGAACTGCCTTTTGCATTCAAATATGGTTATTTTATTTTATCATTATTTTTATTGTCACCGTCTTGTGAGCGATCATTTGAGTCCTGAAATTAATTTTCAATCATTCACATACAACGATAAGCGGAAACCGTTTGTTTTCATTAATGTTACTTTTTTCTTGATAGAATGTAGTAAATAAAATAAATACTCATAAAACAGTCAAACTGTAATCAAAATTAAACTTTAAAAAATAAAGACGAAAATCGAAATTTACTTCGCAATTAATTTCTATTATAAAATATAACATTTGCTTCATATAATTCAATGCATATTGTCCTTTTCAGGGTCGATCAAAAGTAGAAAGAGTTTTTCAAGTTTAAATAAAATACATATTTTTAAAGTCGGACTCATTAAATTCCGAGATTTTATATTTTAATTAAAGATTTTATAATATGCTTATTGCTGTTTTCAAATTCGGCCAATTTTAAAATTTTTTTATTAATTTCAATAAAATATGTATTTCAAAATTAAGTACATTAAATCTCATATTTGAATTAAGAGTATTATAACGAAAACATCATGATTTTGCCAAATGATTAATGTTTTTTTATCCACCTTAAAGTATTTTGTCCACAAAATTGTATTTCTGCTACAATACTTTTAATTTCTTTTCTTCTATACATCTTTTTCCTACGTTTATGGGCCACTTATTGGCTCCCCCTCAACCACACTCACCACAAAACATAATAAATTTCTCCAACAACGAATGGCATTTCCAGATAATAATAAAGCAAATAACCGTTTTGTTTAGAATTCTTAGTAAAAATAATTTTAAATTATTAAAATCACAGAAGGTATCGGCCCCTGCTCATTTTATTTTAAAAAATTAAATTCTCCCATATCAGAAATTAAAAATAATGAATTTTAAAAGCAGATGAATTTTAGCTGAAAGTACGAAATTTGATTATTTCAAGTAACAAGTAAATCAAACATAATGTTCTTGACGTCTTTTTTCTCAACTCTACATGAAACTCTTTCACAACTTCACCATAATTTAAATTTCCATAGTATTTTATTGAAATAAATTTTAGATTTTTTTTGTGTACGATTTTAGTCCCTCTGCATCAAGATATTAACCTAGTAACAAGGAAGTGCAAATATATTTAATTTATGTATTTGTCTGCAACTATGGTCGAATTGCGAAGTTCTTAACAACGGCCAAGAATCGTACAATTTAGGTCACTACAACAGACTTGTAGAAATTTAAAGAATTATACAATAGAAGCCGCTTAATTAACAGCGAATTCTGTTCAGAATTAAATCATTCAATCATTATATTTATATATTTTATTCTGATCATATTAAAATGAAAGTAAGTAAAATTCCCTTAATACAAAAGTTTGAAGTATTGCGGAATAAAAACATAGTTCAAGTTTTTCACAATATTAGAATGATCATCGGGAAATTTATTATCAAAGGAATAATTAAACGTTGACAAAAATATTGCAACAGTTGTTTTAATCAGCAATGAAACCGCGAGCAAAGAGTCAAATAAACAACAGTGATGAAAATGATGAAGAAGAAATAAGCAAACAAACGGTTGACGATATAGAAGTGTCAAATATAATGAAAACTTTTACCAAGTTAACAAAGAGTTGCGGATTTTTCGATACTAATTTAAAAGCAAAAATTATTAAGAAAATTCAGACCAGTTGAAACAATTTATAAAGAAACGGTTAGTATACAACAGTGTAAAATAAAAGTTACCCTCACTGTTTGAAAAAGTAAAGCATTAGTACAAAGTATTATAGGCTTAGCATTAAAAGGTGAGATTTCTTTTAATAAAATTTTTTTAAAAAAATATTTTTAGTCCTCACAGTTTGATCTAAATCAGTTTTGACTGCAGAAGTAAAAAATAAAAGACCCACATTGTAAAAGTTTAAAGAAAATCATTAAAAAACACCATATAACATTTTGTTATATAAGCTATACAGTATAAAAAAAAATTATTTTTAAATTATATGAATTCATGAATCGGTATTTTGGGTTATGCACCACTCCCACAACTTTGCATGCTTGAGACGCCCCTGAATACATTATTGATACAAATTTTATTTTTTATATACGGTAACATCCTAGCGGTCATAGTCAATAGACACTGTGATAATTAACAAACAAATACACATATAAGAACGAAAAAAAACCAGAAAAATGACTAGCGAATCGTACAAAAAATTGTATTATTTTTACTTTGTTTTCGCTGATTACCAATAATTTTTTTGAATTTTAAATTCTTTGCGGGGCAACTGTCCAGTTTTGCCTTTTCACAAATGATGCAATTGCCGAGAACCGAGAAATTAATAATTTATCTCCTGTTCTGCAAATCGATGTGCGCTTTTGTCCGTGTGCGCTTTTATCTCTGTGCGGTTTTATCCGCGTGCGCTTTTGTCCGTGTGCGCTTTTATCCATGTGCGCTTTTATCCGTGTGCGCTTTTATCCATGTGCGCTTTTATCCGTATGCGCTTTTATCCATGTGCGCTTTTGTCCTGTGCGCTTTTGTCCGATGCGTTTTTATCATGTGCGCTTTTGTCCGTGAACCGATTCTAATACATTCTTTATTTCATAATATATTCCTTCGTCACTCTATCCAAATTGATAGGGAACCTGAACATCCAGAGATCGAATGCAGTGACTTAGCGGACTAGCTGGCTTGTTTAGCTTCTTCTTTCGAAGAATTTTTTTTTAATGTTTTTGAATTCAATGACATCTCTTTTCTAGACTACGGAGTAAATATTATTTCTCTTCATTTTATAATCCTGCGTGTTTTTCACCTTATCTTTAGTTTCTCAACTTTCCTTCTCTGCCACGTTCATGTTGTCTAGGCTTTGGATACAGTTTGCTTCCTCTATCTCTTTTCCATTTCTCACTAATACCATCTCTATTTTTTGCTCTCGTCACCATTCTATTTCTTTTTTTCTATGTGATGCTCATCACATCTTTTTTAAATTCTCCTCCATCGCTGCTGAATGCTTTTCTTTCTACTCGCCACTTTTACCAATAGACGTAATCCATCGTGATATGCTAGACGACATTCAAATGAATAACAATTAATCGAAAATCAACGAGGCGAACTTTACATCAGGAATTAAGGTTCCGTTCGTATAAAGTGCAAATTGTTCAACAACTGCAACAGAAGAGCCATCATTAAAGAAGAAACTTCTATGATCGATCAAAACATGTTAGCCTGTGTGATGCAAAATTTCAACAGAGAATAGCTGCACTCTGCGCAACGCAAGCCGTCTTGACGACAATATTTTTCATAGCTGAACAGGTAATGTAATCTATCTCATATTAACTTTTATAAAAATTAAATATACCGTTACTTTAAAATTTACCAAAACTTTAAAATCTCCCAACTTCTCTGCATCAGTTGTAACACTTGATTAAAAGTTCAATTAAAATGGCAACCAAATTTTGCTTAAATTCGAAATTAACCATTACTCTTTATTTAAAATGTGTTTGGCTCTCGTGTGTCACCCTATATATACATATATACTTATATATATATATATATATGTTATTAATAAAAATGGTTTAAATTTTGTCAATGGGCCCCTGTTTCGGGAGCCAGTAATAAAAATAGTTTAAATTGTATCGCTTTTCCGCGGCGCCATTAATAAAGATGCATTCGAGAGCATAAGGGTTTTTAAAATTATTTTTTATTTTTTTATTTTTTTTTACAAACAAAAAAATCGCTGAAAAACAGAAAGATTCATAGAAAATGGAAAAAAAGAACGTGGTTTTGACTAAAAACAAAATTTGACACGCTGATCACAACTTGATCATAACGGTACGCGATGATTAACAATAGAACGAACAGCTACCTATACAATTAACACTGTCTTAAACTTATATCGCTCGTTCTACCTTGCCTAGCTTATAGCAGGCCATTACAAAATCTTCCCTTTTTCCCTGATACTCGGTACACTGTGCGGACAGCATTCATCATTGATACAAACCGTTGTCTCTTCACCATCACCATCAACACACTATAACAGTCTCTCAGCCCCAAAATACTCTCGAATATTCGATCGTGCACGGTAATAATCACGGTTTTGGTCGAATAAGCATCCTAGAAATATTACAGCCAGTGATGAAACACCGTTGAACAACATTTGAGAAATCGTGAATGTAATGATTCCTATTAAATAATATTTTCTAGCTCAAACATCGTTGTCAAGATAGTGCCAAATACACCGAATCCGTATCAACATATATGAGTACATATGTTTAAGTACATATCAGTAACTATGTCAGTGTAAATAATCATGTAACATTTTGCACCGATTGGATATGTAACGTTTTTATATGCCTGAAGTGTTTCATGAAAGTTATTAACCGAGTTCACGATTTGTGGCATCGTTAAAATACGGCAATCAGAAATTCTTAAGTAAATTGCAAATTAAAAATTGCACATTCATTTAAAAGCGACCCTTCCGTAAGAATTTATAAAAAACTATCGTCGAGGGATCTAGGAACGCCGTCCCTGTGAGGTCCGAAGGATCGGATTTTACATATATATGTATACATATATATGTATATGTATATATATATATATATATATATATATATATATATAATATAATATAGTAACCTAATGGAGACTATATACGAATTGGATAATTTTAAAAGTCCACAAAAATAATAATCTTCCAAATGAATCGTTCAAATGGTTACAATCAAGTGCTTTACACTTTTGTTACTTGATAAAGCAATCCGTATATTTTAAATGTTATACATCTAAACAAGAAACATAATATCCGCAAAAAAATGTTAAAATTTAGCAGGCGCCAAGTGTTCTTGTTCAGACAGTAAGTTACAGTGACTTCAATCCCAATAACCACGTCGTAGAATATTATAGCTGTCGAGAGTCTGTTCGCAGTTGCATAAAGTCATAAAACGCGGGTTCTATGTTACATGCTTTGTTGTTACAGACTCGCAAATAAGAATTTCAATTGGAAGGATAATTATATGCTTCAAATTGAAACGAATTACGAAGCAGTGCTGGACGTAATTGTTTACTTTCAAAAGAAATTAAGACTTCCGATGAAAATTCTTTTTTGGTACTTACATATTTTTGAAACCTGGAAAACATTAAAACTACTCTCACTAAACGCAATCTGGTCTTTCTTACTTTTTACATAATTATACTTAAAAATATTTCGATTAGTTTCGAGAAGTTTTTTTCTTCTTAATTTTGGCTTGCCCACCGAGGGCATTGACTCAGCGCTATAGTTCGAGAAATCATCAGTAGCGAAAGAAACTAGATTTTAGTATGATTACAAACTGAGGAAAGGAAGGAGACAATTGTAGGGATGACTAGGATCGAAAGAATAAAGGAACAGTTATAGGGGGCAGGAAGAAAGAGACTTAACACGAGCGTTCGGCGGAAAGAGCGAAATCTTCTAAAAAAGTATAATTGGCATCGCAAATTGAACTATAATCATCTAAGTGGAAAATGGAGAGGAAATAAGGACACTTATACGCCGACATTAAGAATGAGATCTTTTTACTAACTGACTGATTCCAGTAATTTCTTTTCTAGAATTTCACCAATTTTTCCAGCGAAGTATTTCTTTTAATTTGCCGAACGCCCTGTTTTTCGGGTCAGAGGCAAATATTAACTCCGTGTTTTTACATTTTCGAGAAATTTGGGACAATTCAGTAGGACTGAAGACGAATCAATTTCAACATCCCATAAGTAAAATCGGTTCGAGATAGTGAATCGTACATATCCGATGGACACTGTAAAAAGTTTCAAAAGTCAGTGCTCTTCCCATTACACGTAAAATATCGAAAATGAACAAATAACAAAATCGTTTTTATTTTTTAATAAAATTTAAAAGAATTCAAAAAAAAAAGAGAAGATTTAACTTCGAACTGAGAAACAAGTTAAGAGATGGCAGAAGCGAATAGAAATGAAACTGCTCAACTAAATGCACTCGGCGACGAATACAAGTACAGGAGCTTAAACTATATAAACTAAGAAAAGTATTATGAAACATTTGATGAGCAACACCACCCCTTAATGAAAGATGCTCTACTATAATCGAATGATATGTGCGGCCAAGTTAAAAATTGAGGCGTAGCTGTGCTAGATTTAGCTGGAATCCAATTAATACTGGATCATCAGGCTTACAGTTATGTAGCGAAATATACAGTGGCCTCTTTTTAATTGACTATCTCTTGACTGCTTCACAAAAAAGGGATATTACGAATTTTTCACGCATCGTTCTATTATTAGAGGACACAAGTATTTTAATTTGTGGTGCATAAGACAAATTTTACCTACTAGCACTACTTACAACTGGTTAAATATCCAAATTTCATTTTGAACCGGTACATATCAAACAGCAGGATAAAATGACGTGTATTATTTATAATCAATTGCCCTTTGTCGCGTTTTAAACGAAGAATGTACTTTTTAACGGAAGTTTTAAATGTTTTTGTTATTCTGGCTCCTTTAATATTCGATCGACATTCAGCGCGATCTTGTTGCATTGGTATGTGACGAATATGAAAGTAAATACGGAGGAGGTTGCTGGCGGAACGGGATGGGAGGGATGAGAAAGTTGAATTAGCGACAAGAGCGGTAGAATATGTAAAACGCGTATGCGAAACCGGAAGCTCTTTATGCGTCTTAATTAATATGACCATAAAGACGCTTATTTAACCCAGTCAATAGCGTACGGCTCTCCTTGCAGCGCTTACCGCCCGTTTGCCAATAATAACGACAACAGCGAAACTCCGTCCTCTGCCTACTGACAGCATCCTCTCTGTTCCGAATAGTCTGAAAATTAATAAATCGTCACATTGTCAATTAATTTAATTAACGTTATTTATACCGGCCTATTAATCGCCTCTTCCTCCGCCACCTGCCTCCAATGGTTCACCGTACCCCGTCGCCCTTTTTATTGGTAAACATTTGATTTATAACCGTAATCGCTATCCATTTTTCTCTCCTTAAACTGTCAACCCACATTTTTCGCAAAAACGAATTTGAAACATTGCCAAGTGATGGAGCAAACACCGATTATAGTTATAATTCACAAGTGCACGATACTGATCGTTCCTCAAGTATACCATTGCGCACAACGATATATTTGATATACTGCTGATGTCTTATAGGTTAAAAAATAAAAATTAGGAAAAAGCTTTAAGCAACTAAATATTCTTGTCTTTTACCGACTTCAAAAAAAAAAAAAAAAAAAAAAAAAAAAAAACAAAAAGGGTTGTATGTTTTTTCTCCTTTTTATAATAGCTTGTACCGTGTGAACTGATATTAATGATTCTTTGTTCATTCGAAAGTTGATAAATATCGGTAAAGCAGATATTCAGTGGTCATTGAAACAAACGTGAAAAAAGATGTTTTTTTTAGACAAGTTTTTAGTAAAAAAAAAGAGAAAGAGCCTCCTTAGAGATGTACTTTCTTTAATTAGCCAAAAATAGCTCATCTCCGACATAATTTGAACATAATAAAGTACCGAAAGTAGTATCCTTTTAGGTTAGGATCAGTCAAAAGTATTTATACTACAAAACAAAAGAGAAAATATACTTGAAAATCTCTGGACATTTAATGTGAGAATTGATTCGTCGATATCACAGATCTTTCCATCAGGGAATGGAATTCTACAAGGTTCTGCCTTAAACGCCATCTTGTTCATATCCTACATAAACGATATAACAGGCTGTATCAAACCGCCCGTTTCAGCCCGGCTGTTCATCGACAAATTAAACATATCCTTATCGTCTAATCTTTCATTCAAAACATACTTCAACAAACGGTCCTGAAAGTACAATCCGGGTCCGAATGACAATAATAGCCTGATCTCCTCCTTTTCCAATACTGTATGCCTAAATTCCTTTAGAGGGCGTCAAATTGTCCCAGACATATCCTTAAATTTTTATAACTCACCAAATTCTATAAAAACCAAATGCTAAATTTCTTGCTCTCCTATTTGACTCAAAATTATCCTGGCATTCCCCTCACATGGCTAACTTAAGAACAGGATGTTTGAAGTCCATGGCTACCTTAAAATACCTCTATCCAATAAAAAATAAAATGTACTCTTTAGTGTATATAAAATCTTAATCCTATCCCAAATCAAGTATGGTTACCAGATGTATACTCGTCTGCCAAACAAACTTCCTAAATTCTCTAGATCCCATTAATCATAATGCCCTCAGAACAATTTTTGGCGTCCGCAGAACCTCTCCTCCTAGCGTATGTGTCTTGTCTGGTGGGCCACCTTTTTCCTTTTACTGGAATTATTGTTCACATCTAGATAGCTTTACTTACCATATACGCAGTCAGTTTCACTTCTATTCCAACCATCCTCATCCCTTGCGTTTTCCAAATAATCCACTACCAGGTTGCTTTCTTACAGCAAACTAATATAAAATTGTCTACAATCGACTCAATTAATCTTTTAACACCATGGGACCACCTAGAAATTGGCATAAATATATCCTTACTTACCTATGCTCAAATAAACAATTCACTAGATATACTTGAAAAAAAAAAAAATATATAAACTACAGGTAGGCATCAATCTATGTGCCAGTTTGTACTGATGGTGCAAAGGCGGATACGGTACCACTCCATGTAGCAGCAGCGTGTTCTTTTGAAGCGCTTGACTGGGGTTCATTTATTTCGACTAGATGATTGGTGTACAATACTCGATGCTGAGTTACATCCTGTATCTCGTTTACAGCATATGTACTTGGTTAATTTCTATCCGCAAGAAGTCCTTGTAATTACACTTTCAGTTGCATCTCTCTATTCCAAAGCTCGCAATCCAAAGGCCCACTAGATTGCCAAATCCAACAGATCATGGTTGACTTCATGCAGGAGAATTGCAAGGTATCATATTTATGGGGGTTCCTGGTGATACTGGGGTGCCTGCCAATGAAAGGTAGAAGTGGCTGCAGGGCAGCAATTTATTGTCCTGTAGATCCAAATGTCGCCCAACTATCGTCAATAAAGATACTATTCTAGCATAAGTTTAAACAGGAATGGAGGTCACACAACAGACCTTTTTAAGATCCATAAAACTATCAACTAAGCCTTGGTGGCCACCGGCGGGGAATGTCCCGACGCGTCTTTACAATAACTAATCACTTGAAAATTGGACCCATTTCTTTGTCACACGACTACGTTTTCCACAGGACTTCGCTTCTCACAACCTGCCCATTCTGTTCCCAACCATGTTATCCTTCAGTTTAAACTTGTGCTAAATTCGCAACATCCCGCTTGTCCTTTAACCTATATTTTCCTTTACAAAAGATCCTTACCAACAACGGTCCCCCAAAACCTTAGCATATATTAAAACAAATCAGATCGCCCCAGTCATTTAACCCTTAGTAAATGCCGCATGCCGCATAATGTACTAAGCCTAGTGGATCTAAGGAGAATGCTGGGGTCAATTCCTTTCTACCTGGGATCCGCCTTTACTTTCCCAGATTTCTCTGGTGCCCAATTCAATTTCAGATTAGGTATAAACCTGGGAGCGATTCAGATCCGAAACGAGGCAAGTCTCGAGCCCGTGTCAGTAGCCAAGCACCTTAACCACTAGGCTATCGCGCTATCAAACTTTTTCGATTTTTTATTTTCGTGCAAAATGTCTCAAGCGATAAACATCGTGCGAACATTAAATTCTGTCTGAAACTGGGAGAAACGTTTAGGGAATGTTCCGATCTAATGACACACAGGTTTATGATGTATGTCTAAGGTAGATTTTCGATATCGAAAATTCGCCGATGGCCGTAAATCCATCGAAGATGTCATGAAAACCGGCCGATCAGAGTTACATTCAGCAGAGCAGATTTTCCGAATTTGTTTTTTTTGTACGTTCAGATAGGTGTCCGGCCTTTCGATAAATTACTTCCTCTCGAAGGTTCGGAAACGTTTTTAAAAAATGTTACCGGAGGACACAAAAATGGCGAATAAATGCGCGAAATTTGTACCACGGCTGTTACCGGAAGAGCGAAAAAGTAATCGAATGAAAATTTGTTCTGAAGCCTGTAATTCTCGGGGTGAATTTTCCATATCGAAAATCTACCGTAGACATACATCATAAACCTGCGTGTCATTAGATCGGAACATTCGCTAAACGTTTCTCCCGGTTTCAGACAGAATTTTATGTTCGCGCGTTGTTTAATGCTTGAGATATTTTGCACGACAATAAAAAAAATTGAAAAACTACCTTCAGATGTCTTGGTAAAAGTTCATACTTTGGGAATCATTTCAAGTAATAGGATCGATCTATGTTCATTTTGAAGAATGGGGATTTCATGTCCCATAGAGAAAATCTCACCAAGTATGATAGACTGGTTAGAATCGCGTTTGAAAAAGATTTTTTTGGTCGTCTCACATACTAATACGTAAAAGTTGCCAAAAATATTCGCTGAACTGTCTCAAAGGAACGATAATTAGTTCGCAACTTTCGAAAACATTCGCTAAAGTAATCATTTGTAGCATAGTTTGGAGTATTCTATCACGAAATATCTATTTTTCCGTTTTCGTTTCTTTTTTCTTTCGATGAATTCAATAAATAAAATTACCAAATGCAGCAGCGTTCTCTATTAAAATATTCACGAATTTAACTTTTTTCCTTTATTTTTTTCATAGGTTTTTGTTACGTAATAATTATAGATCAATTTCACCTCGCTCATTTCTGATGTCGATTGCACGTAACTACCCATTACTACTTCTTTAAGGTACCTTTTTTAGCATAAAAATCACCCATAATATACGTGAAATGGGCTTGTGGTAGAAGATCTCATTCTTTTCATCTGGATGACTGGATGTCAGATCGTAAATCGGCATAATACGTATTTCTGTGTCTACTTGATAGTGATAGTGCGAGATTAGTTACTTTCTGATATGCTGTATATCTTATCCCCTAGTCCCTTTTTTTTTATTAAAAAGCCTTCCGTCTGCTCTGCCTGTTACAGTTCCTTTAAAGTATAATAAATTGCTCGATTGAAGTTTTATTAATTTTGCTTTTCTTCTAATTTCACATAATCCCATTGTATCCTATTTAATATTTTCTGTTTCCTTTCCAAGCTGTATTAATCGCATTTGATTTGATAATGTGCCGCAGTTTAAATGTTCTAAAATGTAGCTTTATTATATTTGATTTTTGTAGCAGTTTATATTGCGGTGATTCTTAGCACCCTCTATACTTTTGGTTTTATCTAGAGCTCCGCTATTTTCTGGACTAATCAGGCCTCCGGAGAATAAGGGCCGTTTAACCTGATTGTTTTTCACTGAAGGGTTTAGAAATAATTCCTGTCACGATGCCTTATTGCGAATTGACAAGTGTGATTTTCTTTAATGGGTTTTTTTTTTTTTTTTTTTTTTTTTTTTTTTTTATTAAAATAAGTTGTGAGTCTTACAGGGCAAATATGCCCGTTGTGTGAGTGCCCGACACTCTTATTAACGTTTATTCAAAAAATATATACAATACAAAAAATTATAATTTATCTTAACTTATTCTATACTTATAATATTAGAACTCTAGCATTAAGATTAAATATAAATATATATATACGCATACAACTACGTAACACGCCCCGTAATACGTATCTGTACATTATTACATGCCGACAGTTCAATATTTAAAATGGGAAACATTATCTTCTTTACGACTTAATGCCTGGTAAAGAGACACTAGGAAATCAAAAACAAAAACGTATAAAGAAAGGAGCATTAGAAGGTAAAGAGATTCAGAACGTAGCTTGTTATTCAATCTTCGCACTATTCCTTTAACCAATTTTCCACCTCCTTTTTCCACACACCAATTCTTTTTTCCTCTAATATATGGTTCGGGATTGTACTTATTAATTTAATTAAAACCGAATCATCCGTATTATCAATTCGCAGATTTACCCCATGAGGATAGATGTAGTATGTATTACTTTGGTTTCTTGTCAATCGAGATTTTTGCCTAGATGGTAATTTAATATTATTACTACTCTAGCAAAGGGGATCTGGTTTTAAGGCGCCGAAGACTCTCCTACTCGTTCCAAAACTAAACTATTTAACATAGGATTGGATCTGGCTGAGGTTAGGATTGTGAGCGAGTTGCTGATGGTTTGTAAATTGTTCTACTGCAATAAATAGGTTGTGCGGTATTTGATGGTGCGTTGCATTCGCCTTACAACGCCTCTCCGCTACTTCGATCAGCTCGAGAAATCTGCTTTAGCTTCCATTATCAACACCAAACCTACCGAAAAGAGAATTACCACTCTGCACAACGTATCGCCCTTGCTTGCTGCCATTCATTTCTCTGCTGGTGGGGATGGCACCATAAGACAATTGAGTGATTACTAACTAGAAAGGGTTACTCTAATGTCAAACAACCTGTGCCCCCTACACACACACACACATAGAGTATAGATATATATTCACAACTAAGTATCATGGAATACCGTCAACTTGCTCCTGCGGTTAATCGTATTTCATAAAATTATCTTCCCTTAAATCTGTACGGTATCAACCCTGCCCTACTGATTACTCCTAATCTTTCTTCCTCATTTCTTCTTCCTTAATCGAAAATATTTCTGCGGCCATTGTGGAGCTGCTTTCTTCAAATAACGTTGTTTCTTCCTCACACTCACGTTTTCATGGAGTTACGTCGTAAATTCCATTTATAAAAGAATTCCAACGCTTTCAAATCATTTTGCATAGTGTTATTTTAAGGGCTACATCATCGGCGCATTGAAACTTCTTGCAAGTGGTTTTGGAGAGTACCGCTGACTTAGATGTTGAAATGCCACGGTCACATCATCTACTGCTTTTATTTCCAAAAAATACTTTAAAATATCGGTCTGCTAGTATATTATTTATCAAACGATTTATTTTCGTGTAGAAAATAGTATTGGCCAACCTTCTTATTGTCCTTATCTGCGCAGACTGAGTTGCAGTAAGATCCAAAAACAGCGCCGATATTTTCTCGTTTATTTAAAAAATTGGTTCTCAATGTACCAAGTTAGTCTCGCGACTAGTTCCGTGCACCGTCTGCCGGCCCGAAAACCTACCTATTCCACCGGTAAGTGAGTTTTCACTTCGTCCCTTCTGTTCCAAAATTTTGCAAGGAACAGATAATAAGCATACCGATCCATAATAGGAGACGTAATTTTCTCCCTTAGCTGTTTCTTTTAGTGGCGATTATCGTTGGCTTTTTTTTGAATTCTTTCGGTACGATGCCGAAATGTAAAACTTTATTGTTCAAACTGCATAGGAAGACTTCGGTACTAGACGTTTTTCGTAAATTCCACATAGGCTCCGCCCCGAAACTTGCTGCTCTCCCGTTCTTTGTTTCTCGATATAGCTCTGTTAAGTGTTCTGCTAAGAGTTTCTTCGTTAGTCGTAAGCTCCCGCGATGTTATTTCGGGTTTTCTTAATGTTTCCTACTCTTTGTTCTGAACTTAATCAATCATCTTTAGCAGCTTTGTAGCAACAGTAAATAGATTCACTGCAAAGATTCCTATTTATTGTACTATTGTCCAACTTTCTCAGAACATTCCATATACTTTTCTAGTCTCGGTTCTCAACGGTATTTATCCTGTCAGCTTAGTTAAAAAAATTTCCGCATGTTGCTGGTTTCCCGTAATCTTAAAAAAGAGTTGTATTAATCAAGGGCAGCGGGGAATGTGTTCTTTCGTCTATTGCGTTTCGCTCACAATATTATGGTCAATTTCTTATTTTTTACGCATTCTTTTTTCGCATTTTCGGTATTAATATTATTGTGGTCATGTTTGCAAACAAATATAAATTTGTAGTATTCTCATTGATAAGTTTTTATCTTTCTTATATTATATATTATATTCTTATATTAGCATAACTAAAGTGTGTCCGCTAAATGACTCCCAAATGAATGTTCCAGGTGTACTAAACCTAGTGAAAAGCCAAAGACAGTGCACAGGGCCACTTGTTTCGTCTTTCTGCGTTTTTATTTCCGCAAACTTCTGTGTAGCGTAGCCGATTTTCATACGGCAGAGTACATCATAGCTGAAAACGACCCTGAACGTGGTAACAAATCAGGTTCGGCAATTTATTACCGCTCATATATTGGCGTAACTTGGATTCAATAAAGCCATATGATTTCCAGCACTGTTATTTTCATCTCGTCAGGGATGTAGAAATTATTTCTACATTGATTACATGCTAACAAAAAAAAAAAGAAAAAAAAAAGAAAAAAAAAAGAAAACGATTTTCGAAATTCAAGTTTAAGAGATGAAGATTTTTATTTTTCATTCTGAGTCCTTTCGGCTTCCTTTCTTCTGCAATATTTTTTCTGCCGAGTCGATCGCCATCCTTCAGGCTATCTCTTTTATTTCCTCTCTAAGCGGGCTTTCCCAATTCCTCGTAATTTCAGACTCTAAAGACGTCCTTCAATCCTCTCCTCCTTCACATTCCTCTGATAGTATTATTCTCTCAATTCGTTCTCTTACCTTCACTCTGCAGTCATCCCGTTCTATTCTTATTGATTTTTATGGACCCACAGTCATTCCGGAATTGACGGCAATGACGCGGCTGATTCTTTGGCTCGTTCTGCTGGTCGCCTTGATTCATTCTTCAGCTATTTCCCTTCTTCAGACATTCTTTCTTTATCCACCGCCAATCACGTCAGACTTTGGCGGAACATTTATCTCTCCCTATTTTCTATCATCGTCATCGCATTACCGTTTTATTCAGCCGATTCCTCGTTCCCTATCTTGGTTCCATTCTATTCCTTTCGGTCGTCGCTCTCCTGTCTCCGGATCAGTCATTCTCCCCTCCCCTCCTTTCGATTTGCTTTGCCCTCTCTTTATTTAGAATGTCCTGCTCTTCTTAATGAACACTCTCTTTTATACGGTCAGCTCTTGACATTAGGTCTCCCTACTCCCTATAGCGCTTCCTTTATCTTCTCCTTTCCTTCATCTTCTGTGGTGCCTGCACTGCTGTCCTTTGTTGCGTCCATTTTTAACCGTTTGGCTATTTACTTTTTTAGCTTAGCTTTTCCTGTTGTTGGGTCAATGCCGCTGGCGCGTTCACACAAAAAAAAAAAAAGAAAGAAAAAAAAAGATCTTTATTTTTAACCAATATACGTGATCGAAATTTATCGAGTGAGATGTATTATTTTTGTCTTATACCGTTTTACATAATCCGTTTTTCCTTAAATCCCTCAAACAGAAAAAAAAAAACTAAAAAAAACGTATAAACCCTTTTTGTGCTAATCTTGAGTAAGATAAAAATTGTATGTTCCGTGTCACGCTAATATTGAAATTAATGAAAGATCTTATTTTAGATTTCGAAAAAAAGAATTTTAAACAATATAAATACTTCAATTTGTAACAGTTACGTGTGTACAAGTGCTATAAAAAGCTTTATGAAAACCTGCTTACAAAAACAAACTCCTAATCACGGCTAGTTGCCCGATGATCAAAAATGCAATCGTTGCGATATCTCTGCCGGTTTTATTCCTATCCCGCCAACCGTCAACACTTTTTCTGTCGCAGAGCACCAATAAAGTTCTTGGCCAGCGTAGTCAGTTTTTTTTTTTTTTTTATCTATGTGTTACATTGTAAGCCGTATACGGAGAGTGAGGAATTAGGGGTCGTATTGCAACCGCAAACAAATAAAACGACTGGCCCTGAGTAAGAAAAAATAAGATGCAGACCATCTCCTGAAATAAACGAACGAGTGATATGTTTAAGTTATATATTTAAGCGTACATAGGGGAAATTTCATTAATTTTTTATGAATTAATCTTTGCAGAGTTTTCTTGTTTCTCAAAATTTGAAAAAACTGATAATTAAAGTTTTTTTTAAATTTCTTTTTATTCTTCAAATTTAATTCTGGTATTTATTTTTCAAGAAAAGTATTTATGTTTATTGATTGTCCGCTCACTAATGTAAATTTCTCCTTACAGTTCGAAACTACATTATTAACTAAATCCGCTTTTTTAAATTTATAAATTAGTTAACTGCGCTTTCGTTTAATTCGGTATCGTAATTCAAGACTGTTAAATCTCGGCATTGTTTACGAATAAAAACTGTGGTTGTACTTTTGCTAACACGATTAAAGTCAGAACAGTTTAGTAAACCACTAAATTACAAACGTAGGTTGATGTAGCGAAACGATTTTTTGCAACGGTTTAAACGTTTGTTGAATTCATAGAAGAAGAAAAAATGACAGTGAAAAAGTAATCGTGCGTTTGTTCGAGCACAATTTAAAATCCCGCTGCATCGAAAATATAAATATAATTACCAGCTTAATGTAACTGACGAACTCGAATAACAACAACAACAACAACAACAATAGTAATAATAATAAAAATAATAATAATTTAGGATTTTTAAATTTAGGAAATCTTTACAAGTAGATCAAAATGTTATATAAATCGTCGCAAATGCGTTCGGTTAGCGCGAGTAGCGGAAATATCACTAGACGTACAATATGGAATACTTTTACGTGTAATTAATAAAACTCTTCGTGACATACATTTTGTATCGTATGTTTACAAATAATATTCGTGTTCCTAGACGTTAGTCTGTTATAGAAATAGCGGAAATATCAATAAACGCACATGGGCTATATTTATGTATAAGAACTATCATAAGTATGATTAATACTGTTTCTGATATAAATTTGGTAACTGTTTGCGTTCGTTAAATTAATTATAAAATAGAAATTAATATTAAACACATACATATATATATATATACCCCAATACCGGTATGTAAACTTTACTAATAATATAATAAGTAAAAATAAATGACACAACAGTAAATTATATACAACAATACAAATAATAGCAATAATTAGCAAGAGTACATAAGAAGTAATAGAATAAAGGTAAAACTATATGAAGTAAGATAAAATAAAGTAACAGAAACCTAATAGTTTAGAGATTAAAAAATAAATAAATAAATAAAGAGAAGCTAGACTGATTCAGAAATCGTCGAAACATCATCACATTAAAACATAACAATGAAAATGCAAAAATTAAATATATAAACATTTTAAACATCCCTATCAATATAGTAATAGTAATAAGAATTCTCTAGCAAAAAGTAAAACTAATAATAAGTAAAATAACAAATTAAGATAATAATTACGGCAAGAATTTAGATAATTAAATTTGAAATATGTATGACATAGGAACAAAATTAAATGGAAACTTGACGATCTAATAGATTTTTATCGCTTTAATTGTGATAAACAAATATAGAGTTATATGTAAGCCGGTATTTAAACAGATAGTTTATAATGTTACAAGAGAAAGGAATATGTAGATATTGAAATTTTATTTACTTTTTTTCTTCTATCTTTCTTTTTTAATAATCATAATAATAATAATGAAATATATTCCATTCTACTTTTTCGTAACCTTAATCACATTGTTTTCCGAAGACCCTGCTGACGTACGCATGGAAAATAGTTTCCCTATTAGCGAGAGAAAATAATTTAATCGAGTTTACACCCGAGCCGGATTTCGGAACCGTTCTGCTAATTAATCGGCGATTCAAAAAGGAAAATTTTAACTTTTCAATACTTTTTTCGAACTACCGTTAATAAGCCTTCCGCCACAGCGGTTCCTGCTTAATTTCAGTTTTCCAATCTTCGGAATGCAGTATACAACGGAAAACCCGGAACGGTTTGGGAAAACTTTCGACAGAGCGTTTTTCATTTTTTTTCTTTTTGCAGCACTGTATGTAGACAAAGAGATATTTTACTTTTTAATTGATTAGGTAGCGACATTTCGTTCGAACAGAATTTGGAGTGTAGCACATTGAAATCGCACCGGGGGTTAATGTTCGTGAATAAATTAAAACAGAAAAAAACAAAAATAGTTCCAATTATTTGACGCAACACGTGACTGTAGCCGTGATAACCGGTTTTGGGGACGACGATAAATTTTTTTCCCCCCTCGTGTACAATCATCGTAAATGGACAATAAAAGTCGATAGTGGGCTTTTCCGAACGGGCAAGGTCGTAGTTATCAGTGCGCGACAAGTTTATCGTTCCAGTTGGCGCTGTATAATTTCGTTTATAAAATTATACGCGTGATGACGTCGGGACATTCGGACGAACTTTCATTGGAACCAGTCCGCTCTGGAAACGTAACTATCGCCGGGCACGCTGGAAAACTCCGCTGCATCCGCACGCGACATTCGTGAAGCCTGAGAGAGCCATCATGCGGCTGGATCTGCGCGACAGTTGGTCAACCGCAGCAGCGACGACCGTTGTAAATTCCATTGATGAAGTTGAAAACAACGCCATCTGGCGACAATGAATTGAAGCACGGGTCTCTGTTCGGCACTCGGCACGCTGTGCACACCTTTGGTGTATATTGGTCGTTGGTCGATGTAGCAGCGAAGTACGAAACGCTACCGGAGTCGTAAGATTATTTGATCGATAACGAATCTCGCTGATTTTACCTGAAGTTTTTACTGTGATATAATTCGAGACGATATTTCGGTAGAACTCGGACCGGTACGAAATGTTCTTCGACAAATCTTCGATAATATTTCTGCAGATTTTTCTCACTTTTAGCTTTATCGCCGTGAAGCAGATCATCGGTCAGACGCCGGCCATCGGAGCGTGCCCGAATGTGCTTCCCATGTTCGATATCGATCTGAAAAAGGTAGGTAATTCCGCTTAGTAACGATCGTGCGATTGTTAATTTACGAACGATTTTGTTACAATTAATATTCTCTCCTAACACGGTTTTTAAATATTGTCGCGCGCCGTTGTTTAGTTAAGAAGACGATAAACAGTAACGAACGGAATTAAGGAGGAAATTTACGCTGATTTCGGTAAAAAAGCAAAAATAGCGAAAAATAACTTACATTAAATACAGAAAGGCACTCGATCGCAGGAAAAGTTAATAATAAACGCGGAAGAACCGCGCAGAAACAAACATTTAATAGATATTTAATACTTATGAGCAATGTAAATAATTAAATAGTTAGAATACGCGAACTTTCATAATTATGTAAAACCGGCATTGTTTGACTGCAAAAAGTTTATAAACTGTACCCCCAGTTTTTAGTATTTTATAAAAATAAATAAACAGTTTAGAATGTAAAAAGAGAATAACGCCGAATGTAAAAAAAAAAGCTCGGGATTAGAGGTCTAAAATAAAATTACCTTATGTAAAAATTTAAATGCAATACTATCGGCACTATAGATATATATTATACGAAATAATCAATTCACAATATTACGACGAACATAAATAATGAAATTATCATAAAACAAATTCTACAAAAAACATACAAATCATATTGAAAAAATTTAAAAAAAACATCGACCAGTTTAGACGAAACATCTTGATAATGATGGTAGTTCTCATCGATACTAGTCGAGGTTTTTTAGTATTTTATAATACGATTTGTATGTTTTTTGTATAATTTTTTACGATAATTTTATTATTTATGTTCGGCATAATATTTTGCGAATTGATTATTTTGTAAAATATAAAATTAACTTGTTTCTCGCCGGGCTAAAAAAAAATTAACTTTACAAAAACAAAATGAGAGAACCTCTGTAGGAGATAAATTATACGACGGCCGGTTTTGAGACCAAATTACCTTAAGAACTTATTGGTTTTTTAATTTTTCTTTTAAGCGTGAGTCTACTGCCCAAACTGCTCCCTGGCTTACAAATTAGCTCTACTTCTAACGCATTAATAACGGGTTCCTATTTTATTTTTTTCGAAAAATATACCGTAATTACTTTTATACCGACCATAAATAATTGTATTATCTTCATTTCCGAAAGGCGCAGAACATCTAATATAAGACGAACACATATCGGTACAAAATTTCTAAAATCGCTCAAATTAAACTCGGGTTTAAGAATCAAAAAGTCAAAAGCATGTGTTGGTATAAATTTATAGATTAGAGAAACTGAAGGGCTCTTGCAACTGGTGTGGCACGTGTTATGACCTCTTTTTTTAAATGAAGTAGTAGCAACGCAGTTGTCAGCCCAGCTGATCAGATATTTAACCCATCATCGAGCTTTGAGTTTTGTCGTCCGTTTAGATGTTTTTCTCGAAAGTTGTTTGCTTTTTTCTTTTTTAAATAATACAAGTATATAAAAATGAAGAACTATGTGCAATTGTTAAGACTATTACGGCCCCGAAGTCTATTATGCATTACAGAATAGATCTTAGGAGTTGTTTGAATCTGGGAAAACGTCTATTTAGATAATTAAAAAAAAAACAAAAAAAAAAAAAAAAGTAATAAAATATACATTCGAAGGTTATTACCGGAGGCCTTTGAAGTTGTTGCTTGTTTGATCGATTCGCCAATTACTCACATTCAAATATTTAAGTTTTTTTTCCTTTTTTGTGTCGTAAATTAAATTTCTATTACTCCGCCTAAAGATTAAGTATGCTTAACTTAATATTGATAATATTTTGAGTCGTTTATCGCCCCTTTAATTTTAAAATTTTGGACGTTCGTATTTCCGTTACATCGGAGTAAAAATTTTTGTCTGCTTATACTAAAGAAAAAAGTACATTTCAAGGCGACTTAGTTTTTTAAACATTTATTCCAGCGCCTACTAAACCAATAACCGCCGATACCGTATACATGGCACCATCACTAACGGTACACTTTCCCAATGGGGAGTATCATTCAAATATTATTCCATATGGGCAAAAGTTAAACGCGGTAAACTTCCGTCGGTAATAAGAAATGACGCTATGTAACGGTTTCAACTTTTTTTTATGCCAATCCATATTTTCTCTAATTAACGTTGATAATATTTTAATTTATTGCCTAAAAATTAATATTTTCCATGGATAATAAAGGAATAATCATATAAGTAGGAAAGAGAAAAGGAGCCAGATAGCTAAGAGAACACTTTTAGAGTCGGACATTATTAAGTATTTACGAGAGTGGCGAGAGGACGAAATAAACAAAATTAAACCGATAACATCCGCGGCAAAGACCGGACAAAAGGCCGGCAGTTTAAATGACTCCGAGTAGCCTAGAACTAGGAGAACGAAAGAGGCGTCAAAACACCATGAGAACTTATAGACCCGTATCAGTAAAGATCAGAGTATGAGAGCGAAATGGACTGCGAATAGTATAGGGAAGTTCCTGTTTAACAATTTTTTGAGGTGGTGAGAGAAACTTTATAAAGACAGAAAAGGAAGGTAAACCGGGGGAAGGTAAGAAAAACTGGAGAGAAATCGAAAATAAAGTATGGAAGCTTTTCGTAGGAATAAATATAGGGAGAGAACTTAGCAAGACGATTAACCGCCTGTGATAAAAGAGGATTCTTTTTAGGATATTAAAACGCGCTAATTACAAAAAAACCCAACTTATACGATTGGATAAGGTTAGAAAACGAGTTAGCAAGACGTTTGCGATAGCCGATGAGGGATTTACGAATAGATAGGGGAGAAACATTGGGCCCTGCAAGGATAGTGGGGGAAGAAGAAGATTTTAGAACGGCAAAACATAGAACAGACAGGAATACTGAATTCTTTCCAGTTCCGAAAGAGAGGCCTAAATGCGTTCCCTCGTATAGATAAATGAACAATAATTAATTCTAGAACGGATAATTGCTTCGTATAGCCTGATTAGAATGATGGGATCGTTGCCGCCCACCCACCCGCCACAATTTGTAAGAAGATTTAAGAAATGCAGTGTCGCTTAAAGGAAGAAGAATATAAATAATTGACATGCTCGCAAAAGAAGAGACGACTATTAAAGAAAATCCCTAGATAGTAGAAATAATCGACTAAAGGTATATTAAGCACCACTTTGATCCTAGCCAATAGGCCGAGCATTCATTTAATGATATATATATATATATATATATTAATGTGAAATGGATTGAAAGGAAAAAGGCTAAAAACCAAAATAGAAGAACTTGGATCGAGAGATGTCAAGATGTGAGAGAATTTTGTGATGTATGAAAAAGCTACTGTAACATTTAACTAAATCAGTTAAGAAATAAAAGTGATTTGCTGATGGCGCGCGTTTATATTGTACATACCAAGTGTAGTAATAATAAAATATTTTAAAACTTAACCACTGTATACACGTTCATTTGCTAAAACGTGTTCAAACACATTGTGTGGGTTTTTTTTTTTAACACAAAATCCAAAAAAGAAATCGATGTTATCACAACCGTGTAAATTGCAGCGCTCAGGAATTTGAATTAAAAATTAATTTTTTAACGCAAATTGATAATATTATAAGTGATATTACTAGTGTTATATTATTAGACTCCTCTAAAGGGACTCTTTTTTTTTTAGCCTTTATTTTAACTGCTACTATATCGATATGATTATACCCCCGCCACTGACTCCGGTACACTTCCGGATGAACAAAGAATCAGTAAAATCGGTTCACATGGGAGGAGCAAGTTAGAACGCGAAGAAAAAAAACATACGCGATTAACATATTTGAGGTCGGTAAGAACATGGCTGGAACTCGACGTGTGGTCCTTCATGAAATATTTGTTTTTTGAAATAACCTATTTCTCGTAACATTACTTATATAGGATGATTTCTTTCTCGAATAGTGTACAGATTTGACAATGTTTCATCAAAATAGACGTGTAAACTTCAGAATTGAAACGCATCGTGATTAACGTACATTTGACTGATTTTAGTATAAAAACACTTCAGTATAAAACTTTTTTTAACAGCCTCGCATACCAAAAAAGTGTGGAAAAAGAAGTACGACACCTGGTCGCATTTAAATTGATTTTATTAAACGACATTAAATTCTAACTGTAAATTTTCTTTTAATAACCTCACTGTCCTAAACAACTCTTGGTAATATTCGGATTTTAATTTTTACTGTTCAATCAGTGTTTTCCAATGCATCTCAGACTCGGTCTGGATAGTTTTCATTTCCTAATGATTCTGTATAGAGACACACTTGTGACTTATGTTGAAACATTTACGGTCATGTTCGTTTGACACGTTTATTGTTCTGCATATTAAATTGAATATCACGCTTTACATCATCCCTAGATCAACTTTATAGCGGCCAAATCACCAAAACTGTGCAGTAGGCAAACCGACTGGGATACGTTCCGAAACATAGTAACAAAATCAACTTAAAAATTTCACTAAAAACTGCGAGAGACGTAGAAATAGCTGTTGAGGACTTTATAAAAACTGTCCAAGAATCAACTTGGGCGGCTTCACCACGTAACAAGAAATACAAAACGATCAAATATTAGAGAAGTTGCTTTAAAGAGGTATTTGCGGAAGATACGGCGAAATAACAGAAATCCGAAAGACAAAACCAGATTCAAAATAACCAAACAAAGCGAGTAAAGAAAGTGCTACAGAATCACGAAAATAAAACATTCAGCGAATACTTATATAACTTGTCACCCACTCATCAATAAGACTATTCCCTTTGGAAATCAACCAAACGATTAAAAAGACCGATAGAAACAAAACTACATCCAATTAGAAAGTTAAATGGAAAATGGGCTCGAAGTGATCTCGAGAAGGCCGAAGAATTTGGAAATTATTTTGCCGACCTCGTCCAAACAAATCCTGCAACAGAATCTCTACTAACACCGCTAAACGATATAGATCAGAGGAATACTGTTAAATTTACGTCTCCTGGAGAAATTTAAGTCAATGATTCAAACCATGAATCCGAAAAAATCACCCGGATACAATCTAATTACTTCCAGGTTATTGAAGGAATTATCTCGCAAAAGTGTCCTGCTAACTTATATATTCAATGCTATACTTCGATTACGATATTTTCCTAACCAGTTGAAGTTTTCGCAAATTATCATAGCAAAGAAACCGTTAGAACTTGCAGATATCGACCAATCTTTCTTCTTCCGGTGCTTTTTAAAATATACGAAAAGCTAATATTGAAAAGAATAAAACAATTCTTGGAAGGTGGAAATTTAATACCCGAACATCAGTTTGGATATCGAGCTGGTCATGGAACTGCAGGTCCACCGTATAGTCAATATTATTGAACAGTCCTTGGAGGCTAAAAAAATATGCGACGCGGTTTTCCTTGATGTTAAACAGGCGTTTGATAGAGTATGGCACGACGGAGGGCTGCTCTATAAAATCCGGCGCCACCTCCCGTAACAGTTTTTCGAATTATTTAAATCTTATCTTAGTGAACGATATTTTGTGGCCAAGTATGGTGATGAAAAATCTCGATTGTATCCGATAGAAGCTGATGTATCTCAAGGGAGCATATTGAAACTGGTGCTGTACTTAATCTATACAGCGGATGTGCTAAATGACGCGGAAATAGCCACTTTCGCGGATGATACAGCAGTGATTTGTTCAGATTCGTCGCTAGAAAATGTCGCAACTAACCTACAATCAGCTGTTAATACACTCTCAATATGGTTCAAGCGGTGGCGAATAGTAATCAACGAGAAAATATCTGCCCGCGTAATATTTACAAATAAAAAAATCTGCAATGTCAAAAATATTCATATTAACAATCAGATAATTTCAAGGGATCAGCAAAATAGCTCGGAATAATCCATTTGGACAAACAACTTATTATAGGTAAAAAACGGAACGAATTGAATATAAAGTATAGGAATATTTTATGGCTTATAGGAAGAAAATCCGAACTATGGATTGAATAAATTACTATTGTATAATCAAATTCTAAAACCTATATAGTGGCGTACGGAAGTCCGCTGTGCTAAACAGAGTAATATTGCGATAATACAGCGTTTCCAAAGTAAAGCACTAAGAACAATTGCAGGCGCCTCGTGGTATGTAAGCAATCTTTGCACACGGATTTAACGGTTAAATCTGTCAAAGAACAAATACGAGAAATAGCTCGGGAATATGGCGTTAAACTAGATCATCACGAAAATATCTTAGCCATCGGTTTACTAGACAATTCGGCAGAAATCAGACGATTAAAAAAGCCGATAAATTTATTATAAATGAGCAGTGATAATTAAAATACAGGTAGCGGAAATCCTTGTCGCTGGATAAGGAGCTCCACAAATCATTCATACTATGTTAATAAAATTTCTAGATAGCCCGAAGCTAGTTGCAAAATTGCTGGGGAAAAAAAATAACCCAATCAAAAGCTTAATTCTACAATACACCGTCCACCTTTCATCGAGGATAAAAGGGATGTTTTATTTCCGGTTTCGACGATAATTTGCGAGATATTTCCCTTCTTCGCTTAAGAAATCATCTCCATAAACCGCTGTGCTACGACGGGACAGGAACAAAAAGCACGATGTGTGTCTGTTTTAATTAACCGAGCCTCCGCGAACGGCGAACAATGCCGACAGCAAGCGACAACGCACCTCCAGGAATCCGGGTGCTATTCATTTGCACGCGTTAATTTTTCCGTGACATGTTGATTCGTGTAATTTCATTTTCCGATTGGTAGCGGTTTTTCAACTCGAAGCAGTTCGTACGATATGTTTATCTCTGAAAAAAAAAGTTTCTATTTCCGATTTCGGTAATTTTGAACTGGATAACAAAGTGCTGTAACGCGAATTAATGTTTCGGTATCCGTTTAATTTAATTACGTTCCACGGCGGTTCGCTCGGCATTATTACCGGTTCGACTAATTGTAAGTGATTTTTAGACTGACTCCCGATTAAGAAATGTTTTCTCGCGTGTTTATCATACTCGCTCGCACTTTAAACGTTTTAGACTGTAAATAAAATCATCAGTCGTGGGAAGTATGTCAAGCGTTGTTATTTAACACTTCTCTACCATTAGGCCGGTAAATATTTTAAACGTACAGCTCAAGTCAGCTTAACAAACGAATGAGAAAGGTATCGGAGAGATTTGCAACGGTAGCACTGAAAAATTATTCTGTGCAAGTGTTTCTTTTGCCAGTTTTCTTTGTTGTGTTGCAGTTTTCTTCGAGCAACCATTCTGCATAGCTGTTTGCTGAAGACAACTATACCCATTCACATGTAACTGTCTACTTCTGCCTTCTTTCCAGGTAAATCAGGACGTGTGCCGATGCGGCTGCACAGAGCACAACGATTTTTTCAGTCAGCATTATTAGAGACCATTTTGCAGTGTAAATTTTTAATGAAGCAAGTTTTTAATCAGTTCGGGTTTTGGAATTTTATTTTCATTAGATAGAATAAATACTGAGTATTCGGATACTTTTAATTTTTAATCGCCCACACTCCATCGATAAAATTACCTTTCTCTTTAAAACTTAACATAGGTCATGGCGTACTAAGTAACCGGCGAATTTTTCGGAAAACAATATTTATAATCGGTATCTACAGATTTTGCAAACTCCCTCCGCCGACACGTACTTATCCTGGTAACTAAACATTCCTTTCGTTTTCCCAGAGTTTAGATGGATTTAAACATTTCGTTTTACACTGCTTCAACGAGGGGTGTTTCTATTACTTCTGCGTAACAATACCGAAGAGTATGCCCTGATTCTCATCATCGTCTTCGTTCGGAAAAAGCGATATGTCCGAACAAGATGACAGCATCGATGTTGTACGAATATAAAAACTCGATCCTTCTGACCTCGTCAGGAGGGCCCCTCCCCTTGGGAACTGTTTTCCGTAATTTTTATAGAGCGCGGTCGGTTTCACTCGATTCCGTGTATGCCATTTTATGAGATCAACGTAGAAATTTAACCAGGTTTTGTAAAATAATGCCGGAAACGTTACATTTCATCGTTACTTTCGGCACAAAAAAATAACTAATACCTACACATATAAAATTCCGACATTTCAAATACGTTGTACGGTACTCGCTGAACCCGCGCGAATATAATAATTCTTAAAAAACTCCGTCTATTAGGACAATTGAAACAAAAAAGTTTCTCATGATTTTTCGTGATTTTTCATGTAATAATTGTCTGCGAAAGAATTAAGTCACTAGTATACACGCGCATACGACAAAGCTGTAAAGCTCGAGACAGAATTTGCTTCCCTCTCGTTCTTCTTTCGTTGCATTTCGAAAAATAAATGACGTCAGTGGTCCTTGATAGTATGCTTCAGTCGCATGCAAAATGCATGATGTGGCGCGAAAACGGATAAATTTGTGTGATATTCGGGGTTTTAAAATTATACAGCGCTTGTGTATATGTAAAAAAGTGAAGTTCAAATAATATTTCACCGGTAACAATTTTATCAATACCGATAAATATGAAGATGAAAAAAGAAGTAATCGAAATATTTGCGTTAGAGCAATCGAAGGAGTTGTATTAATTTTTTTAATACTACCGCGAATAATGAGATCGAGGGAATAAATTAATATCTGCGGCGATATCCGATTAAAGAGATTTCGTATGTTAGATCTTAAATCTTTTCCGTTAGTGTTAAAATCTAAAAAGTTTCTGTAGATAATTATTTCTGAAAATTCAGAAATGGCCCCTAGCGCTAATCTTCCATAAATTGAAAACGAATATTGAGCACCTACTCTCTTGGCTGTAGTAATTAAATCTTGTTACTGACATTTAAATTTTGGATATTAATTTAAAGAAAAAAAAAAAAGAAAAGGAAAATATGTATCTTGAAAATCTGAACAATTTTTAACCAGTGATGATTCTAACGTACGATACCTCTACAGTGGACATTTTAATTCGGAAACTTTTGAAAGTAAACTTTTAAACCTGTTCGTTATTTGTTTTTCTTATAAATTTACTAAAATTTGTCGAAAATAAAATACAATAATGCAAGTCGCGCGGGTCAGCAATAATTAATTAAGAGTTCGCTATGTTTTTATAATAAAATATTTTCTTCTTCTTCTTTTTTTTTTTTTTTTGGAGCGGGGGGTTAAAAAAGGATTCTCGCCTAGCAGCAAAAAGAAGGGGGAGGGGATCAATTAAATACTGATTTGGTCAAAAATAGCGAGAATGAAGGAAAATCAAATGGGCTGGAAGGGAAGTGAATGATGTACGAGGAGCATTGAGGACTGGGAAGTCTAAGATGTAACAAATTAAAATAAAGAACGGTACGTTTGGTCGAGAGGAATGGGTGTTTGAAGAAAATATGGCTGGAATCAGAAACAGCTTCGTGATTCGGACGAAGAGACGGCACGATTAGAATTATTGGATTTTGTAATTCCACTACCAAAACCCTCTCTGCTCACATTACAGGGCTTCTATTGTTCCCGGACGCAGAAAGAACGGCGGGCGCGCAGACGAGAACTCCACTCATCTTCTCAACCATGTGGGCATATCACGGAATTTCCAACAAAACGCTACAAGTGCTAACGCAGCAACCATATATATATATATATATATATATATATATATATATCTACAAAAAGCTGCCACCGGTAGCAGTTCTTCATCACCGAGTTATAAATTTAGTCGCTACTACCTAGAGAAGAAATCCCTAGCTGAACCGCAGTCTCTGCAACAATTTCTTCGCCTCTGAGTACCCATGGAACAGATGACTACTACCCGGGGAAGATGTCCCCCCAGCTGAAATGGTTGGAGTGACCATCGACACAACCGACATCTGCCCCGGACAACGTGAACGTACCGATTACCAGAGACATCACCGCCCATAATGTCCGACCGAAACAAAATTTTCAGCCGAAACTGAAACCAAAAGCGAATTTCGTTTTTTTCTTCTAGCTTAGGACGAAGCCGAAACCGAAACTTATTTTTTATAATTATTTCAACTACAGCTTCAAGGTTTTTTCAAAATAAAATTCAAATACGTGTTTATTATATATTATTTTTTTTATAAAAAATTAAATTAATTAATAATCATAATTAAACCGTCTAACATTATAATTCAAAAACAACGGTCATTTCTATTTATTGCTTCTGTTATTATTATGAAAGCAGATCAGTTTTTACGAAATAACATAAATGTGCCAAAAAGCAAATGTGTTTTAAGAAGGTCATATAGTCCTTCGTTTTCACTGTTTTACTGGAAACGTGTTTCATCTTTCTGTTGAAAGGAATTTTTGAAATTTTTACATGGTTTATCTGTGTCCCTGAGGAGAAACTATTTCGTTTAAATATATATCTGTCGTAAAATTAAGATGAACATTGCGTCTAATGCATTCAAATATGAAATGGTGTTTCGTATTTAAAAAGCACGCAATGAAATAAAATAAACCATTAGTTACGAGATCGTATAAAAAGAGTGACAGAATCGTAAGAGTGAGCGGGAAAAGAAGAGTAGCTTGGAGAACACTCATGGAGTCGAAGATAATCAAAGAGTTGGAAAAGAAACGATGAGAATATGTACTATAAATTAGCGTTAAGTTCAGCGATCAGATTACACGCAGCGCAATGAGCCGTTTAAAAAGAATTTGGGCTGACTCCGCTGTTAGTAAAGGTGTAAAGATTCGGCTAGTGAATTCCCTCGTCTTCTCAGTGTTCTTGTATAGTGCGGAGACCTGGTCAATGATCAGCGTAGACAAAAAACCTCGAAATGTGGTGCTGGAGGCGTATACTACGTGTCCCATGGACAGCTAGGAGAACCAATGTCTCCATAATAAATGAGATTGGTAACCCGAAGAGGCTATCATCTGTGGTGCTCTGCAGGATACCACAGTATTTTGGTCATGTGATCAGAGCGAAGAGTTTGGAAACGCGTTGCTCGTCCAAGGAAAGGTCAACGGAAAAAGGAGTCGAGGTCGTGCGCCGACTAGATGGACGGGCGCGGCGTGCATAGCTGCTGGTCGTACCTTTCAGGATTGTGTACACATCGCAAGGGATCGAAATTGTTGGCGCAGTCTGATCAACCGGGTTACAGATCATGGTCACGATACCCCTACATGGGGCGAAACGATTCGATAAGAATAATCAGCGATAAAGATAGTGCAGAATGAAGGAAGACGAAAATACTCGATATTTATGTTAGGAAAAATGAATGAGTAACTCCCTCGAACCATCCGTAAACACGGTTTTGTGAGAAGGAAATGACACGGTACTGCGCAGTTCCTACTTGACTACACAGATTTGAGGAGAGATTTAGCAGGATGAGGAAAGAAAATTACAGCAGGAGAATGGGAAAGAGCGGCGAAATCGAAGGAAACGTAAGGAAGATTATTAGTCGAGAAATAGTACATATAAGACGAGAAAGAGCTAAGAAGACGCGAAGATAATAAAGATACCGAATAAAAGTAAATTTCTGCTCCTCAACCTACTACTTTTTGTGGCACCTAATTCGACTTCAGGCTTTTCAATAGAAAGTCAGGAATCTCGAAGGCTGAGAAACGGTTAAAAATTCTAACTTTCACATCGGCCGTTATCGTGAAAAGAGTGTATAAGTTCTGTTTTAGTTGCTGCAATCGGCAGAAATACCCTGCTTCCGGAAACAGTTCTCGCTCATTGTATACCGAAAAAAATGTAACACACTGCTGCGTGGTAGGTGTGTTGTAATTTTATAGCAGATTATGACATCGTGTGGAAGAACGCCGTGAACACGTTCCGCGAACAGGTTGAAATTGTGATAATTTAGTAAAAGCCGAATGTAGCTTTATTAGGTTTATTCTAGAAAGCTACGTTTGCCCTGTTTAAACGTGTCCTCCTATTTACACCTTGACCAGATGAACCGATTAAATGCAATATCGCCGAAGTTACAAATAGTCAAACCTTTAATTGTTTCACATCCTTCATCGAAACGATTTATAATTCCCCTGTACGGTTAAAGTAACAATCTGATAAAACAGTGCGTCACTGATCGGTGTAAATTTCACGAAAAACCGAGAAAGAAAAAAAGACGCTAAGCAACGAAGTGGCTTTTGAATTCGTTTTGTACTTTGAGAGCAACTGTAAGCAGCGATGAATTGCACTCCTAGAGCGTAAATTCATTACCGGTTCCGATAGCGGCAATCTGTTGCGAAATAGTTATCGAGTTAATAATAATCGCAGCATCTACACGCTATTATCTTCCGTAAATGGATTAAGATGATGTATAGAGGTGTACCGGACACTTAATTAAAAAGTACGTCCTCTAATTATAATTAAGATGTAATCGATTTTTACGGGCGCGTCTATAAGTTTATGATTTTGATCTCTTCGTCTTCAAAACTCCTTCGGAAGCAAAACAATCTCCGCCTAAAAAATTCAGAGCCATTTTGAGAACAATGGATGAGTTTTTTTGAGGATTATCGTATTTTTTTTTTTGTGTGTTGCAACTATTTTAAAGTAAATAGACGCGGGGGGGGGGGGGGGGGGGGGGAGAAAACAAAAGAAAAAAATCTTTCGCTTTCCGTTAATTAAAAAAAAAAAAAAAAAATGCAAAATAACTTTTAGTTTTAGTCAAATTTATAAATACTTTGAAATTGACGACGTAACACATTTTTTTTTTGTCGAGACGCTTTTCCCCTTTTTCGTATAAAGCAAAAATGAAAGGAAGTAGAAAACGAAATAATTAAATAATACATTAGATCACATATCGTTCGCGGTACGGAAGATCATTTTTTTTCGAATCATTCCAACGGATATTGTATAAAAGTCGTTACGTATCTTATTGCAAAAACTTAAACAGTGACTGCTGGTGATCGGACATACATAATATGAATCAACATCCTGTCCCGGTGTGCGGAAAGAAAAATTCTCTCTTATAAAGTATTAAAAATAAATATAATCACGGAAATAGATCTACGATGATCTGTACGACTATCTGCAGGAACGTTTTCGGGCCTAGCCGCACCATCTACCGCCAAAAATAAAGGAAACCTGCTGAGCTATAGTGAAAGAAAAAAATTTAAATGTCTGCAGTAAAAACGGAATCAGATGTACATAAGTGGGAATTTCTAACATATGATGCTAAACGGAATTTAAGGCTTAACTCACACGGGCCACTTTCGAACCATAATTTTGCGGTCGTTTGAAGAGCCACACGTTGCGACTGTCGCTACAGTTGACGACAGATATTGCGTTTTTTCCGAGATCATTTCCACGTTAAAATACTATATTACCCACGACCGACCACCGCTATCATTTTGTAGTTCTGCTGTGGTCGAAAAATGGTCCGGGTGAGCGAAGCTTAAAGGGCGCGAACGCGGCTAATTTTTAAAAAACACACACACACGCTTCAAAAAAAGGGAAATCTACATAACGGATAACCTCATTTTCTTTATTATTCGTTCTCTTTATTTATCGCCGTGTTTTTATTTCTTTAAAACAATATCTTTTTACTCTCTTTACCGTTTATTTAAACGCCAATATGGCCTTAATTACCGCATCGGCATAAATAATTATAATTATATTTATTATCCTGTTGCGCTTAAATTTTACAATATACAGTATTAAAATACAACTATGTAAAAATAGCGAACAGACGAAGCAGTATATTATATACTTATCGGTAAGAACGCTTTTGGGCTTAGTCTAAAAACTGATAATGACGGGTTAGACTTAGAAAAAAAACATTCTTGCAGCTAAGCATATTATACCATTTCTGTTTGGTATTTACGTAGTTATATTTTAGTTATATTTTAATATCTTTTTTCATATAATTCGAGCCGGACAGGATAATAGAAGTCTCTACAATTATGAAAACTCCCACTTAATTAGTTTTGAGAAGAAATAAAAACTGACGATATTTTATTTCCTCTTCTTTTGTTCCCCTATTCAATGCACTTGTGTGTACACAAAAGACCGTGAAAACTCGTAATTCGAACAAGCATCGGACTACTATTTTTACAAAAGTTAAATCCGTAAAAATCATCAAAAAATACACATCTAATGTCTGCGTAAAGTTATCCGCTAATTTTTTCGCCTTTTCGTTCGAACATTGCTTTTGGTTAGTTTTACCGCAAATATTTTAGAATATCGCTTTACCAGACCTAGGAGACCTGAACAGGAGAGCTACCTGTCATTTTGTCGTCGGAATCAGTCGGCTGAGAGCTAATAGCTATTGTATAATGATGCGATGTTTACTATTACCTGATAATTTACGGTTTAGATATGCGACGACTGAGCATGTGCGATTGGTAAGAAAGTCCGATAAATCACACGGTTGTTTACGTCGACTGATTGCGCGTGCTGCACGTACTTTGTGTGTAAAAACAATGAACCCCAGACAATAATTCGAAGATAATGAAGTAGTCCTCGTCAAATGACACGTCGATTTATATTGTTTACGATTATTCGTTATCTGATCTATCCAGTGCCGTTATTTGAAGAATTAGTGACAGTCAGCTACCGTGAATCGGTTAGTTAATTGCCTTTCGTTCGGCTAGAATATCCCGCTGTCGTACATTGACACTTCTAATTGGTTTAATGTCTGCAGTTAACGCGCCCGGAAAAAAAGAAAAGAAAGAAAAGAAAGAAAAGAAAGAAAAGAAAGAAAAAGGATCCAAATTAACTACCGGAATGTGAGAAAGAAACGGTAAAGAGCATGCCGAATTCTGCGATTATTACGATCATTACGTGAAGATTAGGCTCTAAAGACATACTTTTCTACTGTCGTCATAATTAATGAATAGAAGTGACCGAAAAATTCATTAAAATTAGTGAAGCCGTAAGAATTCTGCAGGACGATTGTGAAAACTCAACTTTAGTTATTCATTTCATTTTTCATTCGTGTGTGGCTGGCTGTGTGGTGTAACTGTTAAATATCGACTGAAAACTAGGCGAGCCGAGTAAACTTTTTTCATTACTTTTAGCCTACCTTGTCAAAATAATTCATGACACGCGTGCACTTGCTCATAATAGAAAAATTAGAGAAAGCAATTACAATTTAAAAAATCTTTAAAAAATGCCTAAGAATATAGTTGAAAATTTTCAATTTGAAACAGCGGTAAATTCCCCCTCAGTATGAGGAGGATATTCGCAATTTAAAACATTCTGGGAAATATTTGAACGATAAAAAACACGCGTTAGTCCGGTGAGCGCAGCAAAGCATAGAGTTAATGTAGAATTTTGATTGATAGAGCGGAATTGGCGTTGATCGCTAGGTGAATGTGTTTTTCATATGGCGCCGTATATGTAAAATATTCCGCGTACCGTTCAGCTGCGAACGAGATTCTATTTTCGAACAATAGAATGGTTACGGCTAGCAGTAAAAATTCTTAATGAAGACGAATGCTGGCCTTAAAACGGAATTAATGCGAAATCACGAATTTCCTGTCGCTAGAAAAATAGTTAAAGTAGTATTACAAACTGGCAAGACTGAGATCAGAAAAAAAGTATTATTCACGAATCGTTGTAATTTGCAATGAAAAAAAAGAAAACGATAAAGTCCAGCTGAGAACACCATATGTTTACGGAAACTGCCCAAAAGTCAAGAGCCTCTCAGTGAAAACTTTAAAGCGAAATTGTAAGGTTCGCCAGCAATGTAAACGGAACAAAAAAAAGAAAGAAAAAGGGGGTAGTTCTTAAAGTCAAAAAGTAGATGAACAATTAACTGTTTGGCTTGTAATGAACAAATAACCCTAGATTATTCGATCAAGTTAACGGGATTAATTCGTAATCAAAAATATGATATTAACGAAACAATAGCATTTGATTTATTTATTTTTTGCTATACCCACCAAGTTGTGCCAAACGTAATAGTTGTTCACGATTAATCCCTTTAAAAAAAGCACAGCCTCTTAATTTTATTTAATTATAAAATTATTATATATCTATTTATATTACGACTATTCTATTAATTAAACATGAAGGTTATCATTTTACAACTTCGATTAACTGAAAACGGTACAGAAATATTTCAGTATAGGTCGAAATCAAAAAGTCAATGCTTGTAAAACATGCATACATACATATACATATATCGAAAAAATGTAAGTCCCATACCCTTAACAGGGCATCGGCGATTGTGAGAAGTTTAAGTAAAATGTAAAAGATTTTAAAATTGACAGCTAATAGTAGTATAACCTTGCTACGGCTGAATTAATCGAAATTCCGTGCAAGCACCGGGGTGTACACGTTCATGATTTATTCCAGATTGAGTTCTTGGTGATGGCGGGGAGATAAACGTACTATTCGAATTTATTTCAATTTACGCCGAATTTGCAGGTAACGAATTCGATTTTCTTGGCGATCTGGACGCAACCGTATATGACGAATTATTTCAAATGCCCTGTCAGCCCGGGTACTGTTACCGAAATTGAGTAAATACTGCTCGGTAACTTGACAAATATACCTTCTCTGCTATCTTCCGTACTATTTAATTCGGGTATTTTTCGTCCTACGCTGCCCCAAATGCCGATGTACAAATCGTTCATTTGCTGACCAATCACAGCGCACATTCCTTGAAGACGATGATAGATCTCAATCCATGCCATTTTGGCCTCGCAAGTTTGTATAAAATGATCAAAACTTACAACGTAATTCTTACTGGCATCAACACACGCAAAAAATAACCTAATCACAAAAATCCTATCCTAACATTTAACTTTCATCATATAAAATTAAAGCATTTTTTCGTTACATAAAATTGTGACATTTTTTAAATAACAATAACAAAAATCCTATAAAATATAACAAACGTTACATAAAATTGGGAGGACATTTTTTCTAATTTGGAGGGTAGCTTAAGACTTACGTTGTATAATTAATATATTTCATAATTGTCCCATACCTAACCATCTTATCCCATGCATTTCCGGGGCATTTATTTTCTTTTGCGTATTTTTTTTCGCATCCAAGTTTCAGACTAAACAAAATTAGAGACTACAGATATGTGCGAAATTCGGTACGCTATAAACAGATTATAGCAAGAAAAAATAAGCAATGTCATTATAGAGTAGTTGAATGAAGACCGTGGAATAGTTTGGACGAGAGAAAAAAATACTACACAGTTGGGCCATTGAGTAATCTAGCAAGTGTGGGAAATTACGGGCAAGAGGTGTCTCTGTAAGAAGAAGGACATTGAAGACAACACCGATGAACGGCAGGAAACGAAACAAAGTTGATGATACTTCTTTACTACACGGTTTGCGGAAATGTCTGAAGATACAGGTAAAAATCGGACCGATAGGTGTTGCATAATTTGCGAAAACTGGCGCGCCGACCGCTGACTTATCTGGAATAACTCAAAATGCTGAAACTGAAGGCGGAATAAACCATCTGATCTGTTCATTAATCCCTGTTAGCAGAAATCTCTTCGCGCGGCTAATAACTTCTTTCGAGCGTTTTCATATTTATTATTCGTGAATCCTAAACACGCGTGGCTCGGTTAAAGTAAATAAAAAATACATTTAAAAAGGTAAATAAATAAATTTAACTTAGATTTCGTACATGTTAATAATACGCTTTAATAAAATTAGCTCTATTCGTACATTTCAGTTTCGTAGTAAAAAAAGTCGTAATTTTTCTACGATTTTTCTATTTTTTAATAAAGCATTCGTGCGGGCTTCGATATAGCGAATTATTATTAATCTTCCGTCGTCGTCATCGTGCGTTGACTGAAATAAAACCGCTATTACGTTCGAAATTCATCGCGAGTTCAATTTAACCGCGGTGTTGAAACACGAAATTAACGTAAACGAATTTGCTGACGTAAGCAAACCGGATCCGAATAACGGTATTGATTAAAAATCCATCGTTCGTTTCATCGTAAAACCATTAGGACATCTTCATTCGTCACCGACAGCGAATACAAAAAAAATTTCGAAAAAGAAAAAATTCAAACAAATAGATAAACAATACGTAAAGATTGAAATATCAACACGCAACTAACTAGATTCAAACATTTATGTGTTCATTATCGCGTATGTATGTACTATGATATGTTTGACACCCCAAAGTGACAGTGAACATAAATTAAATAATCGTGTAATAACGAAAAAACGAATATTCAAAATTGGTCGGGAGTAATTTTTGAATTTTGAAATTTTCGTTTTTTTCAAATGTTACATTTTTTTCAAATGTTACATTTTTTTCAAATGTTACATTTTTTTCAAATGTTACATTTTTTTTTTTTAAAAAAAATACCCCTACCATAAGAAGAAAAAAAAATCCGGTGAAAGAGAACATCGCGTATGAAACTTTACACAAGTTCGAAGATGCAATATTTCACAATCACACTGGCAGTCAGACTCAAGCATCGATATTACATCCGTGAAATCGCATTATGTTGTAAAAATTGTTTCTGCCATTGTCATATTTGTTGCAGATTGCTACAACTCTGTTGGGTTCTTATTCAAAATTACAACCTTTAATTACCCTCTGCGATATTTCTCGCGACTTTCCTGGTCGTAGTATTACGATTACCATTTATAAAATTGTTTAACGACTTCACATCTTGTGTAATGTACTACGATGTTCTTTATGTTTCTATTGCGACTCCGATTCTCAAGTTCCTATTTATAATCTTTTACGACGATTATTACGCAACTTATTGCCACTTCGAAATAAATGTAAACAGATAAGTACTGATGATCTGTTCCTTTTGATTGTAGAAAGAACACTTATTTAATATAATACGGTTTGCCGGTAATATTCCATTATTTTCCTGTCGAATTAATTAACCGAGACAATTACTGCTTTTAAGTTGCATAATTTAATCTAATACAAAACTCAGCACTGTCCAAGTCCCATTTTATTGGGGTTTTTTTGTACAAGTTTTATTTTCAATTATCTTTTGCGAATTCATCAATCTCGACGGAGGCAGTTACGTTAAAACTATTCGTATAACTTGTCCTACAGTTTCTATTGCACGAGTTTAAGTTTGGTAGCTTTTGTTTCCATGTTTATTCTCAGCCAAAATTTCTTCCTCCTTCATAACCGAAAATGCTTAGCTGTAACGTGACCTCATACAAATTTCCAACTATATCGACTTCAAGCTACATCGTACGTTTTCGAAATCGTCGTTATAAACACTAACAGAATGCGGAAGCTATCGACATTTGACCGCAACAGTAGCTTTAACAACCACGGCATTGGCTAAAACACTGTTTGCCTATTTGAGAATGTCAAACAACTCCCCCACTAAATTAGCAATGCAGTACCGTTTCGAGACTTCCAAAATTTCATTCTTCACACCGCATTCTTCTGATCCAGTTAAATTACCGCTAATTAATATATATATATATATATATATACACATATATATATATATAAACTCGTTATTTTGGCCTTGCAAAGGGCTGTGCCCCTTAACCCCTCTTGCTTTTATTTATGTCTCTATCTCTTCTATACTTTGTATAAAATCATCAAAATTTACAACGTAATTCTTACTGGCATCAACACAAAAAGGATAACAAAACATAATCACAAAAATCCTATCCTAACATTTAACTTTCATTACATAAAATTAAGATATTGTTTCGTTACATTTTTCGTTACATATTTCGTTACATAAAATTTTGACATTTTTTAAATAACAATAACAAAAATCCTATAAAATATAACAAACGTTACATAAAATTGGGACATTTTTTTGGGACATTTAGCGTTACATAAAATTGGGACATTTTTTCGAATGGGGGCTAGCCTAAGAATTACGTTGTAATTAATAGTTGAGACTCGTTTACTAATTAGGATGTAAGGAAAGTAAAACAGTTTAGCGAGAAGGATAAGTTGACTTCTGGTAGGATCGCGGCAAAAAATGGGTTGCTCCAGATCCCCCACGCCTTTTCAAAAGCCAGTCGAGTAATGGGTTAAAGAAAAAATATCCTAAAGAAAAATAGTAGCGATCTTAAGTTGAAAATCATCGAGAGTATCTAAGAAAATATCGGAACTAGTAAAAAGAGATCAAAAATGATGCGTAGGCAGATCGATCACGTTTTAACGGTTCCTGTGATGATAGCGGTCATCATCATTAACTGAACGGCTGATGAAAGAAACAATCAGGAACATGTGTACGAACGTCCGTTTTCGTAGCGTAAAAATGGAATTATCAAAGCAAAGTAAGTTTTTTTTTGAGTAATCGGATTAACTGATTCGCGTTGAATTTTACCTTAACTGCGACAAATTTAAACAAACACGTTGATGAAAGGCGTGTGTAGGATTTTGAATTTTGCATGTAGCATTCCGAAAGAACAAGGAGCGCAGAATATGATTCTACATATATTTACCGTATTAATCACTTATAAATCGAAGTCGCGGAAGAGCATCGCATAAAAACAAATAACCTACATTGTACGTTACCTGCAATTACTTAAGCGCTTCACGGTCAACCGAACTAGCCGAGAACTTGAGCAAAAGAATCTTACACGTCCGGGAAGTAGAAATATTTTGTCAGCCGTTATTATACACGATTACATTAACAGATTCCATGAAGTAGTGAAAAATGTTCTTTCCGCGGATCGCCACAAATGCGCTGACCGAAAAATCACTGTTCCATAAATTAAAAGCCTTATACACAACTGATTAAAGATTTACTAACAGAACGGATTTTTTATAATTTACCTTTTTTAGCAAAAATTAAAATATGCAACACAATTTCGTTTCGAATGAGATCGTGTTTAGTGCAAATGAGTAAAGGTGATTTCATGCCAGAACTCAAAATCTATGGTGAACTGTTGTACTCGTATCAAGCAATTATTGCGAGTTCATTATAACGCGTGAATAACGTTTTATACGCCTTTCGATTAAATTAAACGCTTTCTTTTATAAATTAGTAAATTGCAAGTGCATGAGGTAATGCTCATTTGAAAATTAATGAGTAAACAGAAAGGGCATACTAAGAAGTTTGAGCTTTTATCAGTTCAAAGGCAATAAACTTCCGGCATTCATTTAGAAAACCGTCCAGTCTGTACGGGATGTCTTTTTTTTGTTTTTTCACTATGGCCGACAGAAATAACCTCAGGTACAAATTAGAGTTACATATGTAAAACTGAAATCGAAAGCGACGATGAAGTAAATTTTTCTGAATCAAAAAATTATGGAAATAAACGAATCAAATTGCAACGATTAACATTTAAATATACAGTGGGTAAAAAAAAAAAAAAAAAAAGTATTCGATCACTATTAAAAAAGAGCTGTAGAAGTGAAGTGGAAAGAAGGGGGATGGAAGATTATGTTACAAAGGGAATGATTAGGCTACACGTTAACCGTAGCAAGAGAAAGACAGATAAGGGAAAACTCGGAAAAAAATTATTCGATCACTCATGAACGGATGACTAATACATGCGAGAAAAAAAACCCAGAAAAAATCCAGCACAGTAGACGCAGACTATTCGGTTAAGTGCGGTAGTTTTTAGTGTTAATCGCAAACAGTGCCACCAAAAACGGCCGAGATATCTGAAACAGTGCGTACGCGAACAATAACTTTACGAGAAATCGGGTTGAATTGCCGCGAAATCATGAAAAAATGTAAATTGTTCGTACAGCGGAGTCCGGGACGTGATTCACCGATACGTAGATAACTGCACAGATTCTCAATGACGTTCATATCAGGAGACTGGCGAGGTATCATTATCTTGTGTAGCGCATTACACAGGAGCCATTCGCACGTGGGCATGGCGGTATACATATTTCGGTCATTGTCGTGCTGAAAGACGAGTGACTCGGTCAGACCCAATTTACCGGCGCTGCTTTTAGATTTTCATGCAACAATATTTTGATTTAACTAGTCGCTTTCATTCGTCAGTCTTGCGGTCCTTTTTAGTGCCGATAGAATACTTTTTTTTACCCACTGTACATACAGTGAGCAACAAAAATATTCGGACACACTGGGTAATTTTTTCATCTTTTGATTAAAAAGTTGTATTTATGCAAACTTTTTGAAAAAAAAAATGTAAGCGCATATTAGAAGAGAGTATTAGGTAATAAATTCAGTAAAAAACTTTCGATGCACAATAATAATAACAAACGGAAATTCGAAACAAATTTAAGGCGCAACAAAAATATTCGGACAGCTTCGATAAAACTCAAAAATTCAATTTTAAAATCACCTTTAATATTTTGTCGGTAACCCTTTCTGTTGAATAACAGCATTCATCCTCTTGGGCATCGATTCAACTAATTTTTCTGTAAATTCGGATGAAATTTTTCATCACTCTTACTCGATAATTATTTTTAGCTATGTTTTACTTCTAATATTCGTTTCCCGAATTTTTCAATCCAAGTGGTTCCATAAATTACGATGGAATTGATGTCTGGTGATTCAGGTGGTGTTTCCATGACCTTCGGACAGTTGTATAATAGACACGACCGCGCTTTGTACGATTTATGCTTAGGGTCTCATTATCTTAGTAGAACTTGAAATTGTTTTCCAGACCTAATTTTTCGGCACTACATTTCAAATTTCTTTTCAGAAAGTCGACGTATGTATCCGCATTCATATTACCTTCGATAAACTCCATGTTACCAACCCCAGACGCAGCGAAACATCCCCACACCATAAGACTTCCTCCACCATGTTTGACTGCCGCGTTTAGGTTGTATTTTTTAAGCTCTGTATTTGGTTTCCTCCAAATTTTCACACTCCCGTCACTTCCGAAAACATTGAATTTACTTTCGTCAGTAAAAATTACAGTTTTCCAAAAATTTACATCGCGATTAGCAGCATGTTCCTTTGCAAAGTTGAAACGTTTTTTTTCGATTTATTTCGCTGACTAAAGGTTTCTTTCGCGCGACTCTCGAATAGTAGCCGTTCTTTTTAATTGTTTGACGGATCGTTTGTGGGTGAACTTCACTATTAAGTCTTTCGAGTAGTTTCGTAGATAATTTAGACGCACTAATATATCAAAGACAAAAGCGATGGTTATAAGCAGAACGCAGCAGCAAGTCCATATCGTGCTAGAAAATAAAGTCATTGAGCAGGTACCTACTTTTAAATACTTGGGACAAATAATAACCCAGAACCTTGATTGTACGCCAGAAATAAGTAAAAGGATAGCAATAGGCAAGCAGGCTTTTAAAGATAAATACTCGCTACTCACACAGCGAGCAATTTCAATGCAATTGCGGAAACAACTCATGAAAATTTTTGTCCGGTCAGTCGCACTGTATGGTGCGGAAACATGGGTGCTGAAACGAGCTGATTGTAAAAGATTAGAAGCATTTGAAATGTAGTGCTGTCGGAAGCTACTGCGAATAAGTTGGACGGAGAAAATTAGTAACCAAGAAGTGCTCGATAGAATCGAAGAGAAAAAAACTATACTGGAGCGGATACGTAAAACTCGGCTGGGTTGGTTAAGGCATTGCGGTCAGGACATAGTATAGTAGGAAAGAGACCGCGTGGGCGTCCTCGGATGACATTAGTGGACGCATTTTTAAAAGAAACCAACTTACGGAACTACACGGAATTGAAGAGAACAGCAATGGACCGTATCGAGTGGAGGAAAATAGTGGTAGGGGCGAATCAGCCAGACGGCTGTCACATGATGATGATGAATTGCTGGATTTTTCTTTACCTGCCTCATTAAGAACCGCTGATCACGTGTTGACAATTTCTGTGATCGACCTGTTTGTGGAACTGAGTCTATCCGATCTTTTTTTTCAAAACGTTTAATGATGTCGCCGACAGTGCTGCTTCTCATATTTAATAACATTGAAATTTTACGAACAAAAAATCCTTTACTATCATTACGAATCCCCAATTGCCGTTGCTCAAAAGACGAGTTATTGCCTTTGCCAGGCATTTTTTTCAATAAATTTTAAACCGAACGTAAACATGAATGTAAAATGTCAAATGTCGATCAGCGGTTTTGGTATGAAATGACTCACCCCCGGTGAACGCGCATCGTTGTCTCATGGGAAAACCCAACACTGCTCGACGAGCGTACGCGTCCGAATATTTTTGTTGTCGCTTGAAAGCGTATTACGTTACGCGTTATTCATTATTTTTGGTGGTTTTATTGATGATTTTTAAATTTTTTTTTACTGAATTTATTACCTTACGCTCTGTTCTAACATATCCTTACATTTTTCTTTTCAAGAAGTTAGCATAAATACAACTTTCTAATCAAAAAATGAAAAAATTACCTAGTGTCCGAATATTTTCGTTGCTCACTGTATATGTATATATATATATATATATATATATATATATATTGATAGGGATTCGGTATTTACCTGGCGCGTTGATGTCGAGCTAGAAATTATTCTCTGGTTAAAATGATTAATTTTCGATCTCTCGACCGTTGTTTGTTGTTGGCGGAGAATATTTACAGGGCCGACTTTGTAATTTCTGATGTCCGTTGAATTTTTCGGCATGTGTAGTGTTAGGGGTTGTGTAAATGTCCTAGTGTGTGCGGTCTAGCGTCTGTCGCCAGCGTGAGCCGCGAGAGAAGAAGAATTAGGCATTGTAGCAGATAAATGATGAGAATAGCTTTATTAATTAAGTATATACCGTTAATTATATTGCGCTGTCTTCTCGAATCTTACCGATCGTGTTGAATCGTTGAGTTACCGTATTATTAGGGAGTCAGCGCAACGTTGCATGTCGCTGTTCGTTTTCCTAGTCGTTGTTTGTTCCGAAAATACGGATGCCATACCGTTGGCATACCATTCTTTTCCGCTCTTATCAATTAATTTTTTTCTTGTAAAATTCGAGTCGAGACTGGCTTTTACGTACGTGAATTTTATTTTTCTTTCGTATCGATAAGTGATTCATGTCGATAATTCGGTGATTTGAACACGTAGTGGTGAATCCTCCGTGAGATCTCCCGGTCGGGAAGAGGTGCTTTGGCACGAAATATTTGTTATTTGTCATCCTGGTCGAAGGTGGCCGGAGATTCAATTTTTTTTTAAAAATAGTTGTGATTAAAGTCTGAGGCTCTGCTGAGGCGAGCTATTACGTGTGGCACTATATGTAGGTGACACTGGTGCCCGTGTGTTCGTTTTTTTTAAAGTTCAAAAAGTTGTTTTTTTCTTCCGTTAAATTAAAAAAAAATCTCGTGGAGGTATCTATCTCAATTCCGAGGGAAAAATCGGAATTTGGTTCCATTCAATCTTCGTAACCAAGTTCAAAATATTGGCTCCCGGAAGCAAGGTCCGTAAAAAAATCGCAATTCATCACAATATAAACATATATACATACTGACGTAACGTACCAAACGGATTGGTAATTTAAATATTGTATATAAAAAAGAGAAAAAAATAATATTAATAATCGAAGTAACGATAGTAATAATTGACCAATTAATTCAAAAAAGGAAAATAAAATAATTCAAATAGCTTGCGTGTATACATATACATATATATATATATATGCATATATGTACATATTTGAAGTTAGGTTAGCGATAAATGTGCCGAGACCGAAGATGTGGAATTCCGTAACAACATAATCGCGTTGCATTAGAAAAATCCCAAGATTAAAATCACTAAGATGTGAGCTCTAATGTATATAACTGTATTAGTAATAAAAGCGAGTGTGAATGATATCACGATGTGTGTTGAGGCTTGCGATTAAATATTAGTAGTGGTGATATCGGACATCAGCCGAGCGCTTCATCGAAAATTCGCATTAACAACAGTGCCCAGTCAATTGCTCTGCTACGCGAACTATTGCTATAAAAATACGTTTCCCGAAGTCTTCTTATTTTATTTTTCCTCGTCGTCCGATCAACGTCGTGGGTTGATCGGTTATCGTTTATCGTCCCTCTTTTTATTTTTTTCTTACTCGCAAGCTGTACGTGGAAAAATCGCGATTACTTCTTCTTCTTCTTTACGCCATCTTCGCTCGAAGTATGGCGATCATCTGCGCTATTACCGGCTTCGATGTTGCGGCCTGCTGTAGTTTCGTTTTGGAGCATCTTCTTAATACGAGTTGTTTATTGATAATTTTCAACTTACTCTTACTGCTTTCTTCGTCATTGGCCAGCGGGGGAATTCTTCGCATCGTTGTCTCTAACTGAAGAGCTGCCCCGGACTGGCGGCCATTTACGCAGGATTTCTAGCCATAGTCGCGTTAAATAAGCGCTCGTTAGTTTTTTATTATATTTCATCAAAATGTATCTTTTTTTCCCGTTCAAATTCGTTTCATTTCGTTTTTTCCTGGCTTTTAGTCCGATCATCGTGATTGGCGTCCGCGTGGTAGGCGTTCTGAGCGTCGGGAGTAAGGACGGGCTGTGCTTTCATTCCTTTTTTCCTATTTTTTGTATACAAAAAAAAATCTGATTTTTATTTTCTGTTTTTATTTTTTTAAACTCGATCGTAACGAGATTGATTGCGGTGGTGAGCAGTGATGAGAATAAATAATATTGAACAAAGCAAAAAACATTGATTACCGCCTACTGAATGTATATCATACTAGGGCAGAAAAGTATTAGTACTACATGTCGGTTTAGTACGAGGTTCCTGAACCTTTGCTGGCAAAATAATAAATATACGCGAAGAGAGTGGACAGTGAATAGAAACTGTAAAATCTGAATCAGGAAATACTCTTATAACTGCTCCGGTATAAATGAAATCGAGTGCCTCAGAAATATAGTTTAAGTAAATAATGCAGAGACAGAAAAGGTTTTGATTAAAATAATTGATCCAAAACGGGATTAAAGAATTACTCGGCAAAAAAAAAAAAACAAAACAGAAACATCGCGCAAATGTTACGGCATTAGGATACCTCCTAATGTAATTAACATAAGGGATAATAAAGTCTCAATATAATGTACAGTTAGTCAACTAGCATTTGGATTATATAATATCTAAGCTCAACATCACATACTACCAGTTGAAACAAACATGCCGAAACACCCGGGGGCTTTGGCTGCAGATGTGTATACTATATAAAGTGCTTTTTGAAAGTATATTTGGCTATTGCGCCTCTGTATACTTTTATAGGATAAAACTCAAAACACACAAAAAAAAGAGTAATTGCTATCCAAAGAAAGTTTCTCATAAACACGTGCAGAGCTACAAAACCGTGTCACATAATGTCCTCTGCGATGCACTTCCGATCGATATTTTTTATTATATATAGAATTATTCTATTTACCACTAAAAATCACACCCGTTTCAACTTTATAGGTAAAGAAATTTTCGGGGAAATGAATTTCCTTCCAAATTTAGTGTGCCACCAAGACCTACCACAAAGTAAAAAATATCTTATAAAAATTAAAAATACAATCAAAAACCACTTGTACGACATATGGCAAAGCAGGTGGAAGAACGATACGGCAGGTCGACACACTTTCTCACTAATTCCGGATGTAAAAGAATAAAAGGAATTAAAAATTGCCCCGATTTCTACTCCACACAACTCCTGATGGGACACAGTAAACTCGGGGAATATCTATTTAAACTGAATGAAAGCCACACGTGTTCATGCGCGGAAAATGAATCTGCAGATCATGCGCTGTTTCACTGTAAAAACTATAACCATATTAGGCAGTTCGAAAACGACATAAATCTAAAGAACGAAAAAACGGCAAAAAAATTTCAATGTGGCACACAATATTCTATATCCCCGTTTTCAAAATAAATAAATTAATATTAATATAATTACAATGCAGGTTCCTTTTAACTACCTATATATAATAGATACCGATAAGTTGTAATGGAGATAAATAATAAGGCCAGTAAATAAATAAATAATAAATAAATAAATGAATAATAAATAAATAAATAAGTAATAAATAAATAAATAAATAATAAATAAATAAATAAATAATAAATAAATAAATAATAAATAAATAAATAAACTTTCTAATAAATCTGAGCAGAACCCGCCTGGATAAATATATTAAATACACTTAAGTATCAATTACTTTTATAAGGTACTGAAAAAATAAACTTGTAAGAGAGTCTTTAGCACAGATTAAGCCTTACGACGGTGCCGGGCGAGATACTCTCAGAAAATTACTTGTATGAAATGTTTCTTTGTATAATATTTTCTGATAAATACACAAAAAAGATTCTATGCAGCTGATGATCGGTCTTGGAATGGTGCTACCGTAATGCTGTTTCGGAACTGTATTATAAATTGGAAGTATAGCTGGTAATTATCAATTTTTCCGCTATCTCCAACAAAATAGGTGACAAGGAGGTCGAATGACATTACGGAATGCGGATCTTTGGCTGGTTTCGCAATCGTAATAATTTGTGCCAACTTCCACCGTGCAAATAGTGGAAACGAAATATTGCATTATAAATGTCAGCACCATTAGCGCTTTACATGCAAGTTTATTCGGTTGTTTAGCGCTAATTAAATCGAGAAATCGGGATCTACCTTTTAACATTTTAGGTATTCATTTCACCTGTTAAAGTGTCGCTGACTTAATTCGAAAACACAGAGCAGACCTTTTTGAAAAATCATCGATTTCACTGTTCGCAAGTTAATGAGTTCGGCTTGAAAATAGTAGTTGACCGATATTGGCTATTTATTTCCCGAACATGCGGTATAACTTGAAAAAATGACAACTCTATCCGAAGTTTATATTGCTGAAATATTTTGCACGAACAGCGACATATTTCATGGGCTGTGTTCCCTAGACGTGCCGGCATTTTTGTAAAATATTTTGATAATATAAATTTTGTGATAAAGTTAGCGGAAAAAAAAAAAAAAAAAAGATCGAAAGAAGAATTAATTTCTGCATAGTAATAAGCAGAACCTTTTGCAGTAAAAAGAGGAAAAAGAAACTAAGTGGCCGAGTTGTTTTTATGTTATTCCATTTTTTTTTTTTTTCTTTTTGCCACACCGGCTAAACCTGGCCGTAAATGGCATTTCTCAATACTGGCGTATAAAATATAAAAATTAAAAGCGATATTGCTTCCTCTCCCAGTAGTTATGTAGCAACTGATAATAATATATACTGTATTAAATCCATACTTGAAGAAAATTGTATAAACGTAGTAAATTTTGATAAAACATATAAAATACAACATTACAATTAATTAATAGCTAAAACTAGTGAGCAAATAATAGTCTTATATATTAATTATCTGTGATTTTGTATTCTATATGTTTTATTAAAATTTATTCTTGTGATTTCTTTAATATATGCCCCTGTAGATGGTTATAATTCTGTGAGGGAAACAAGTTATCAGTTGATAATAAGTATATTTTGTCACACTGTCACGTCTCTCGTAAACAGTCAAATATAGACGACACGAAAATAATGAGCAATAATGCCGGCGAGACAGAAATAAAAGTTCGCGCGTATCAAGAGCGATCCAGTTTAATCGTGACGCGAATCAAATCGAAGTTTGATGAAAAGAGAAAGAGCACTTTAGGAAGAACCGATCTACGATGGTATGAAGGCGCGGTGGAATAAAACAAGCGAAATCTGAAACAGGAAAAGAAGATATCACACGATCGAATTGAAGATAGTGAAAGACGGTAGTGGAGCTGGAAAAGAGAAATCAGTGTCAAGGTCAATGCGGCGATTAAAAGAATGCAATGAAATTCGGATTACAAAAAAAAAACAAAACATCAAAAGAACAAAAAGAAGCAAAAATTTGAATTAATTACGAAAATAACGAGTTTTCTTTTTTTTTAAAGCATTTGCACTAAAAGACAGGTAAGTTTCTTTATTAATCTCGACTGTAACAATTGATCGCAGAAGGAGCATTGGAAATTCGGTGAAATAAAAATGCTCCAACTTAACAAATAAACAAATAAAATTAAAATATTTTATTAAAAACAAAAAATAAAGTTAAATAAAGTTAAATAAAGTTAAATAAAGTTAAGAGCATAAACTTGGCCGAAAATTTTTATTTGTTCTATTTACATTGGTATAGTTATTACCTTTTGTCTGTAGATAATTGGAAATCAATTTTATCCATCACAATACAATTACGCAACAGTTACTATTTTTTTGGGCACATATACAGTTACTATTCAGTAACATATATACACATATAATGTGGTGTATTTAATACGTGCGAAATTCGAACATAGCGAGACGAATTAGAGTTTACAATAAAAAATAATAAATAATAATGCTAACATAAAATAAACAGGGTGTATCGTATTGTATATTTAACGTCTTAAAAAGTAACAAAACTGACTGAAGAAAATTGGAAAAAAGTGGAAAAACATTAAAAATTTTTAGAAAATTGTAAAACTATTTTTTTCCCTGGTTGTTGGCTTTTTTGACGTTTTTTAATGATTTTTCATTTGCTTCGGGTATTTCTTGAGAATTGTTTTTTTTTTTTTTTAATTTTTTGGAACTTCGGCTTTTTTGTCTGTAGGAGCTTAGGATTTTTTATTTGTTTTTTTGATCGTAGATTCAGGTTTCTTCTTACTCTCTCAACTTAATCGAGCACGCCGACAAAGGATCTCCGCCCAGAAAAAACTAAAAACGAAAAAAGGAACAGTCAGATAACGGGCAAAAAATGACAGAATGAAGGAAAAAAGAACTGAAATAATGGACAAAGAAGGAAGTGACGAGATTTAAGAGACACAATAAAGACTGGGGAGCCTTTCGAGAATTAATAAATCAGAATAAAGAATGACGCGTTCTGCTGAGAAAGAGAGAGAGATGGATATTCAAAAAAGTTACGATTCGGATTACAAATAGCTTCGTAGTTGGGATGAAGAGAACAGTTTAGGAAGGATATTAATAGAGAAGAAAATCGTGAGGAGGGCAGAGTCAAGATGGCGGAACGACAAAGTGAAGGAAAATCGTAAAATCAGGGGAGGGTAGGAAGACTCGGCTGGATGGATAGGTAGAAGGAAAGATTGTTTAAAAAGGAAGGAGCATGGATATCTGACCGGTATCTAAAAAGGAAATTTTAACATAGAGGAAACAGGTTAGAAACAGGGATTTCAGAAAAATAGAGGCGAGATTATTCCTTATATATATATATATATATATATATATATAGGGACCCAGAGTAGATCGGTACGGATGAAATGATTTGCAAAGAGATTAAAAATAAGAAATCGTATGCGAAGAGTAGCAAAGTCACAGGAATAAGCTGGAAAATGAAAAAAGAAATAGCTTAGAGAGCACATACCGAGTCGGGGATAATCAAATGTCGCAAGGAAATATAAACAATGGATGCGGAAGAAAGCCATTTAGTTCAGCGGTAGAGTACAGAAGGAAGGAAGACAAAAAGATTCCGAGATGTTAATGTTCGGGAGGGGATAAAGAAGGCTTGGGGAACTCCACCCGGGGTGCTTTCGAACCACTTTTAAAAATGATCCTAAGAGAGAAGAAAGTAAGGAATTAATAGTGCTACGAAATTCCTGTAAAAGTAATATTTTGGAAAGAGAGACTTGTAGGCAGTAGTGAGATAGAACATCTTGGGAGGATGGGAAAGATCAGCGAAATTGAAAGAGAAGCAGGGAAGGTTATTGGAAAAAGTTATATAAGGCGAGAAAGAGCTTAGACGTGTTAGTTTGCAAAATAGTGAGGGTAGAAAGGACAAGACTAGAAAAAAAGTCAACTGTAAACATTTGGAAAGAAAACGATAGACTACATAGAAGAACCTACGAGAACGAAAAGGGGAGGCGTATTTGATTCAGCGAGAATTGCTGATATTAGAGACTTAAGAGCACCGAGGCCGAGACGAATGCAAAAATTTTGGATTATATCAAATTTGAAAAGTAAAGATACACAAAAAGAAACAATAATCGAATTTAGAACGCATGAGGGATGAAAAAAAGATCGCCAAGCCATTTATAGAAGAAACGGCTTTCAACAAGTTTAGCCTTTTAAAATCAGAAGAAAAGGTAATATAGGAATTTTAGAATCTTGCTTTCCCCCCTTGACTAGTTTTTCAAAATATATTTAAAAAAAATTTAGTTTTATTAAAGTTACTTTTTTGTACTTTTATTCTTCTCTTTGTAGTAGAACATAGAAACATTAACTTCGGTATAACTGGGAAAAAAAGTTTTTGTGAGAGTAGCCAAGTAAACGGAATTAAAAAACAAAAAAACTTTCGCAACTCGTCCGTTTTTCAGGATATTCCGTAATCGAGCATCTTCAAAATTTATTATCAAGGCAATCGTGAAATACTTGGTACGCTCCATCATATAACAGTGTAGAAGTAAAGAGCATTTCGAAGGAGGATTGTCCAAGTGTCATGTTGATTAAATAGTCGTATTTCTTTGCAAACAGTCGCGTGTCGCATAAAACTATCTCCAACTATCTCGGCCTATACGGAAGACACAAGAACACACTACTGTTCATTTAACATGGTCATTATTAGCCTATTATGTAAACGCGCTTGTAAAGAAAACGAAATGAATTAATTATGAGGAATGATTTCATAAAGGTAGAGAGACACAACGATGAGCGTACTTAGTAATTATTATTATTTGGTAATCAAAGAGGACGAAACAGGCATTGTAAGGCTGAAAAAGAAACAGACGATTACGAAAGGAAAGAGTTCTGAAGGCAGCAGTGCTTGCTGACGACGCGACGTCGAGTGGTCAGCATTGTCTCTCGTTATTTCTCGAAGCAGCCGCCGCCACTCTGTTATTATTTAAAAGAGAAAGTAATTCTTTTAACGATAATTTTCGTTAACAACAGCGATATCGTCACGTTGTCGTGAATAATGCGGGAATTTCTGAGTACACCGATATGATCCGGCTAAACGATCTCATCGATTATGTGGAAAGAATATGACGACGAACCATAGGCGCGACGCGTTCTAGACAATAATCGATAACTTGCGACGAATCCGGTTAGACGGCCGAAATCAAGAAGCGCGGCTAACTTACGGACGGTGTGCTGATAGCTCGCGAAAACGACGCCTCATCCGATGTCTCCGGTGAAATTTCCGTCTTACCCAATCACCGATGAATGAAGACGATTTGTCTGATGTAAAGAGCTGTTGTTACGATCACCGCCGAGGCTGCTAATACGATTTTAATTTTACGCCGGACCCAGTTCAAATTGTTGTATCGTATCGTTCTTCGAAAATGAAGCACACAAAATTCCGGCAATAATTAAACCGGTTCCGGAAAATCGGGTCAATTCGAACTAATTTATTATCTCTAGCTGAAGAATTGAACTACAGAGACAATACGAAAACTATCGGCGCAACGCCGTAACTTGAACCTTGAAATGAAATCCGTAAAAACGAATAAAAGCTTACCACCATCTGGTCGTTATTAACGTTTGTCGATCATTATTACTTCGAGCGCAAACAAATAAAAAAATAATAAGGAAGAAGAGTGAAATTCAACTCGCGATACAGTGCAAGAACGACATATTAATCTTGACCGGCTTCCGGATATCATCGCAGTTGCATCTCAATTATTATTCGAGCTTTCCAAAGTAAAGCCGGAAACCTTAAAGCATTCGACTGCGGCCTTTCGATTAAACTCTGTTCGGACTTATTGCAGTATATAAAAAAAAAAAGGGCTCACGGATGACGAGCCCAGATAAATAATACGAAAAAAAGCATAGTTCAACGCTGTTGTTACGGTGAAACGCGATCTTAAATCCTCAGCGAATTCGCAATCATTCGATCGCACTCCGATTTTTCCGTTTCTTTCTTCGTTATTGTATGAGATTCTCGTGTATAAAATTAGTTTTAATTTAATAAAATGTTATATAAACTTTTTGCGGTAAAATATACCCCCCGCTAGGTCAGGGGTGTTATGATTATTCTTAAACAACATTAATTCTTATTAGAATCAACCCCAAACTCAAATTAGAACAATTAAAACTCCATACTAAGTGAGTATAACAATACAACCACTCGTTTTCAGTATGCTAAGTACTAGAGAAATGGCAGAAATATTTAATACGATTTTTAATCATTATTGCAATATTTGGTGTAACGAAACGATAATTAAAGTGTTAACATTGTTTTAAGAATAATCGTAATACGCCCCGTTATATTTTACCGTATAAAATATATACATGACCATTTATCGAGTAATTATTTTTTTTATTTTTAATGCATTTTTATTCAATTTTTCGGATAAAAATCTTGAAGTCGATAATTTTTTTTTTGTTTTTAAACTATTTAATTTCGCGATTTCTAGCGTAAATATGTTTGATCGGTTAGTACGGATAACTTAAAATGATGCTCTACTTTCTCGATGCCGCATAAAGCTGAGTATTGTTTTATAATAAGTAGTGTTGAAATTCTGTCGGTGGTGAGCTCATAAATCGGGCTTTGGGGGTTTCAAAATTACCCGTATTTGAATCTACATAGAAAACTAATGTTGGTAATATCGTGTTCATCGTTCCTTTAGTTCTAAAATTTTGCAGATTCATCCGTATACTATTCGACATTTTTTAGCTAACTTTTTTGTCTGATTACATAAAGCAAAGAAAGTACATTTCTGAAGGGACTTCGATTTTCAACGTTTATTTTAATGATTACTCAGACACTACTTAACCGGCACGTGGCACCATCGCAATTCTGTGACCTAAAAGCTACATAACATACGATTAAAATGGTTAAGAATTACAAAATGGTTTGCCCGACCGGATGAAAACCGAGAAAACATTTATACGCATCGAGTATTAATAACACTAATCGGTATAGGGACTACACATTCGTTTGCTAGAACTTGTTAAACGCGTGCATTTATAATATTTTACATAAAAACCAAAAAAGTCGGCGCCATCGTATCTTTCTGAATTTACGATCAAGTCTAACTTCTCTTGATATCATTTTTATCGACATAGCGAATTTTGCAGACAGATAACCGAAAAATTTTCCGACTTACTTCAGAATAGAATATCAAAAATGTAAATTATAAGAAATATGTATATAAAACGCTCTCGATAATAGCGCTTTTCATGTAGAAGGTCGTGAGATAATATCGATAAAATGTTACAAATCCGAAAAGTAGTAAGGAAATAATTCATTTTATGGAAATTATATTTCTAAACGCATCAATTATTTATATTGTGATTCCTTTTTAAGCCAAGCGCTCTAGCAGATAAATGATCGCGGCAACATACTAAACCGAAAGGTATACACAAGTCAATGTTAACGCAACTATTTAATGTTTCGAACGCATTTGCACGGTCCATCATCGGAAACTTAAAAATTCTAAGAAACATATCAGATTCCAATGTCAGCCGAGTATTTACAAAATACAAAATAAAAAAATCGCTTTAAAAACTATTTTGCAATAAATGAGTCACGTCAGTCTAAGTCGACTACTACAACTTAAACGCTCTTTTTTTTTTTGTATAAATTTAATTCCATACCGTCGAACGCATTAGCGTGACGGAAGGATTTCAACGTGTTGAATTTTTCAAATCAAAGTCGATAATTTTTCGTGAAAATTGGTCGACTTTTCGTTGTTTACTTTTTTAACGAGAAATATTCGTTACACGTTTGTATTTAATATATCGAAATGACGATATATGTAAATGAATAGCCCTAGCGAAAATTGTTACGACTTTCAAAATGCAAAATGTAGAAATAAAAATCGTATTGGGAAAACGGATTCAGATTTGTAGGAACTGAAAAGAGGAGAGGAACAGAATAAAAATCGAGCCAAGAAAGAACCCATTTTAGGGGTATGAAGAGAATTAAAGAAAGGCGAAGAAGACGTTCAAAGAAATGACGACAGAAATGTGGTCACTTCCAAAGGCACTGTCCAAAGCACGCCACATGAACAACTGAAACTGTAATTAGGAAAGATAAAAGATAGACTAACGAAACTGAGAGAGTAGTAACTTCTGATACAAGTAGGAGAATAATCATTGAGAAATAGATCATTTTGAAGGATATGAAATTTTGATCATGCTACTATAATCGTGGCATCTCCCAAAATCGCCGCCTATGATGAGAGAAAAAAGGGAGTTAATAATTATTTAAAAAAGAGAAATCGCCTAAATCGTAGGATTTGGTCATCGCGGGCTATAAACTGGATGTCGTTAACAGCTAAACTACCGTAGCCCCATATCTTTGCGGTTAGAACTAATCAGGAAAAATTATTGCGCTCTTATGACCTGTCGTTTCCTTCTCCATACGTTATTCCCACTGTTTGTTCCTTTTTTTATTAGTCTAATGGTATCAAAATATAATTGGTTATTTTCTTTTCTAATTGTTCCTGAGTAAAGGTCCCTGGTTGATGAACCTAGACAAAACAAAACAAAACAAAAAAAGGCATATGGATCACATCTACCTGCTGGTTAACATTTTCTTTCCAAATAATAATAAATAATTTAAAATATCTGACATAATTACAAAGAAAAAAAAGAGAAATTAAAAAATGTACAATTACAAAAAATCAAAACGAAAACGCAACATACACAGACAAACCAATCGAATTGGCTGACGCAGTGTGAAATTATTTGACGTAGCGTGACTGATTTGGTGTGAAAACGGCTTAAGGATATCGCAAATAATAAAGCGATGAAAAATATTTTGTAAATGCTCAAAAGCGAAAATCAGAAAAAAAAATAAAAAAATAATTTTTATTTGCGTAGGCAAGAGCGATTAGTCGAATGTCCTACAAACGGTGTAAGAATTGACCAAGTCAAATTTTCTACTTCGTAAATGCTGAAGGTAGACGCGTGATAAATGGAAAGTAACTACAGAAAGAGAAATTTGAAAAGTGTAAGTCAACATAATGAAAAACTACACACGTTTTGTCGCTTTATTGAAAAGAAAATATGCGGCACTGGCGAGATTTTAATTGTGCAACAGGATGAGGAAAAAGAAACTTGTTTTCCCAGGAAATACGTGTCATTTGGAAAATTAACACTCGAATGTTACATAATCCAAAATGTGTGTTTTTTTTTTAATAAAAAATCATTAAATATTTTATCGACGAATTCTGCAACTTATTGAACACGGTAAGTCTTTTTTCACGATCACTTTTACCATTTGCGATTTTACACTTTTCTATTATCCAAAAATATTCCGGTTCGGCAGTTCGACTTGATCAAGCCAGTGACAGTTTTAAGTGTCTTCGATAACATCCGAGAAATATTTCAATACTGACAAATAAATCTAAGTGAATATTACGGTTATTCAGTGGCAGTGGTCAAAGTTCATTAAGGCAGTATTTCCACTATTTCCTTTTACTCATTTTCGTTCAAATTAACGTGAGAAAATTAAGCTGTTTTTAATTTTTTGTATTGCTCTTTAAATGCCTTAAAATACCGTTTATCAATAATTCGGAGTAAAAAAGGTTTATAAAATTTCACGATAAGGATATATCATAGCTCCCCTCCTCCCTATAGATCTGCGAAAGTGATCAATGTTAAATTCCAGGAGGAAATGAAGGCACATTATATATTTATATAGATAAATATATATATATATATATATATATATATATAGGTGTATAACAGAGGTTAACATTCTTCTTTGCGTCGAAGAGGGTGGTAATTCTAAAGTTATTTAAAATTTCGAAATAATCCGAGTAACTGACCAAGACGAAATTTATACGTTACATATTTTTTATGAGACCAGTTTGTATTTTTCAGTTAATTAGAATTTGTTGCTGAATGTATACGGATATCAAATAACATTTCCATATTTTAATATCGATCATGTGCATAGTAAATGAGCAATAGTGTTTTTATATTAGTAAATAAAATACAACGACGAGTAATAAAACCCAGAACTTCACTAGTCTTTACATGTATTTTGTTCGTCAAGTCTTGTAATTCCATACAATCGTCCTGATCAGTTAGGTTTTTATATGGCTCTATATCGTTAGCGTAGATTAGCATATTCGACTTTTTTACCATACTCATATTTGAAACATACGTTGGATTACCTCTCTTTGAAACATTTCACAATCAAATATATATCTCATAAAATTAATTTATCATTTATCGCAATCAGACAGATTTCATGGTAGGCAAGTCTACCATCAGTATTACCATATTAGTATGATTAGTATGTTAGGTTATGTTCATTATATTAGCAAAATGTTTAAACCGAGAAAGACACAGTTAGATGCTATCTATGTGGATGTCAAAAAAGCTTTTGACACTGTCTCTATTCTGTTATGCAAGTTAAAATATCAGTTGCGATTTTCGAAAATAAAATGATTTACATCGTAATTTTTGATAACAGGAAACAATATGTCACATTTCTGAGTGTAGCTCTTCGCATACTTTCTCTTGCTCGTCCGGTGATCTCCATAGCTGCAATTTAGATCCCCATTAATTTTTCTTTTATTCATAAGCGATGTTTCAAATACGAGTATGGTAAAAAAGTCGAATATGCTAATCTACGCTAACGATATAGAGCCATATAAAAACCTAACTGATCAGGACGATTGTATGGAATTACAAGATTTGACGAACAAAATACATGTAAAGACTAGTGAAGTTCTGGGTTTTATTACTCGTCGTTGTACTTTATTTACTAATATAACAACACTATTGCTCATTTACTATTTACATGATCGATATTAAAATATGAAAATGTTATTTGATATCCGTATACATTCAGCAGCAAATTCTAATTAACTGAAAAATACAAACTGGTCTCATAAAAAATATGTAACGTATAAATTTCGTCGTGGTCAGTTACTCGGATTATTTCGAAATTTTAAATAACTTTAGAATTACCATCCTCTTGGACGCAAAGAAGAATATTAACCTCTGCTATATATATATATATATATATATATATATATATATATATATATATATATATATATATAAATATATAATATGGTAAATAATTAATAGAAATGATTAATAATTATTATCGGAAATTTTGAACGCTTAAATTAAACAGTAGTTCATATTCTATACGTGAGAACGCAGTTATTTACAAACTCTCCTTTTCTGAAAGGATTAAAATGAATTAATAAATTCTTAATTTCTAAACTAGAAGTTGATTTATTAATAAACAGCACTTTAGTGAATTCTTTTAACTCAATTTCATGTTAAGGTTAAGGAAACTCTTGCTATATAATATAGATCACATTCATTCATTCATCTGTGCATACAAGGTACATCTGCATCAGGCCCGTGCCCAGAATTTTGGAGGGGGGGGGATTTTTTTCGCATATTTATTTTATAAATAACAATACATTTTTCACTAATATTCGTACTATTAATAATTTCAATCATTTTGATTTATATATTAATAATTTACACAAATCAATTACCCCGTATATGAACATTAATAAAAATTACATATGTTACTAATTATACTCGTAATAAAAAAAATTGCATAAAATATTAATGAAGTACATAAAAATATGGAGCATATTTCTTCTTTTGTCTTTTAAAGGTAACAACACCCTAAAAAATCATCAATATTTATTTTAAATTTTTGATTTTTTTCAGATTTTTCTCTATTCATAATAATTATTTCAGTTCTCAAGGGGGGGGGGGGGGGGTTAACTCCCCTCCGTGGACACGGCCTTGATCTGCATGTACACATGTATGATATGTATGCATATTTTGATATATACATATATATGTGTATGCGTATATGTATATTGATAAATGCATAGTATATAAATATATTATGTATGCGTTTGTGAATGAGTGCGTGGTGCATGTTGTCTCTGAAGTGTTTGAGGTGCGTCTGTACATACTTCATATTTATCTTGTTATGTACTTCTTTGATGCACACTGATGTTTCACGCTGCTATGTGTCTGTTCTATTAAATAAATATACAAATAATTTATTTCGTTTTTTTTTAAAATTACTATCATTATCTTTTTTTTTCTTTTTTTTTTGTGTTTTTCCTTTTACAAAAGTCTTTTTTGTCTCATTAGCAAATAATTTCTACATCAGCACTTTTTTTTTTTTTTATTCAATCCGTTTCCTCATCTCATTCTTGGTTTCAAAACTGTCCGCTTTTACGGCGCTACATTGTTTCTTAGTCTGCACCCGTACCTATCGTTTTTCATTTACTTTTCGTACTATGTTAAATAATGATCAGTAAAAAGCACTTCTGATCATATCCTTTTCGAATGCTTCGCTCCTTTATTTAACCCGGCGTCATTGCGGCGGCCAAACAGAACATGACCGTTGTGGCCGGTTATCTAATACCCATGTACATTATTGTACACTGAATCAATCTTATATCGGTACTCGTATTAGTTTTCTATATTAGGAAAATAGGCAGTTATATACATTATTTATGAAAATTAAACATTTATTTATTATAAAATGAGCATATAATCATCAAAAATTGAAAAAAATTAACATTTTTCTCCTGAGATCAATTTCTTAGAACATAACTTTGAATATATATTCAAAAACAAAAAAAAATAATAACAATTTAGGTACAAAACATAAAATGGTTGTTTTTAACAAGTTAACATCAAATTATGAATTATGTAAAACAAAGCTTATTTATTACTTATATACCAAGTTAATCGCTATCGAGATCAACGCAACTTTGGCATACTGGGATAATGTGTTGCATATAAATAGGCTTGATTTATTGCAGTTATGCCTTGTTTTTTTTTCTTTGGCAGAAGGATACAGTCTTTACATCTCGTATATGTTTTCGAACTTTCATTCGGAGGATAGGTCATAGTTTTCCCAACTTGTTCGTGAATACGCGTATACGTAAGCCTCTCGGTAAGTTCTCCATACTTTTCCTCACTCGTCGTCTGAACAAAACTGTTCACTGTCACTGGTACAAGCTTGGTCAAACAAGGCTAGAAGTCGACTTTGTTCATTTTCGTATGACATCGTTCGTAAAACTGTAAAAAAGGATATGCAATTTATCAATAAACAATAAAAAAAACAACAATAAACACGTTGTATATATAAATGTTGGGTGGCCATTGTGGCCGGGTATAGTTTACCTGCGCGCTCTTCACAGACGTGCAAACTCCACCGTAGCCGCAGTGACACTAAATAGAATAGCTAATACTCTCAAAGAGGTCAACGACCGCAGCTACTGTGAGCGGTAAATAACGCGAGTATTTTTTTTTAAAGTTATTGGGGTTTTATAAACCGTCGTCGGGTACTAGATACCCGGCCACAATGACGCCGGGTTAAGTATATTCTCTTACAATACTCTTAATTCCTTAAACTTAATATTCCTATTTCTTATAACGCTATACATTCTTTCATTTCTATCATTCTCTGTTGTGTCTTTTTTTAGTATATTCATTGTTTCCATTGACGATTGAATATGAATAATATATTGCAATTTTTGTCCATCGCGCGCGTCCATTTCCTTTGTTGGTAAGCCCCCCACCCAAGAAAAAAAACCAATAATAAATGTAATGAATAATATAGCGACTAGTAAGTGGAAAGAAATTTTTTTTTCAATAAATTTACGTTATAGGTATATTTATAGTGCGGCACATGTATGAAACATAATTTATGCGAGAACAAAACTGATTTGGAGTGATTCGTAAGTAAAGTAAGTCCCATATACCCTTGATAAGATATCATGGGTTGTGTAATTAAGCTTCTCACAATGTACTAGGCGCAACGGCACTAATGAGAGTAGGAGAGCCAGTTCGTTTCTCTCGGCCGCCTTTACTTTCGAAGATTTTTTTGGTACTTAATTCAATTTCAGATTAGGTATAAACCTCGGAATGACTTGAATTCGGAATGAGGCAAGTCTGGAACCCGTAACCTCTGATTTGGCGGCCAAACGCCTTAACCACTAGGCTATCGTAGAAAACAGTAAAATAAAAACGTCTTTGTAATAATTATTACGACTCTATTTAGAACTTTATCGATTTAACTTAAATTTAACTAACTGCGATAAGGAAATCAAGATTAACCACTTTAGAGAAGTTCGTAAGAATCGCCTTACTAGTAGATTTTTATTTTGGTAAAACCATCTTTAAGATGTATAGAGAGCGAAAAAGCTACCAAACTATTTGAAAAAGAAATAATTCGCCCTTCTGCGGGCTAAAGAAAATTTTACAACGCCTATTTGCTAATTCATTCCTGCAGTGGGACCTCACAAGCTAGCCTCCAGTTTGGATTAATAACGATTTCGAAAAATGGAAAATACTATTGCAAAGTAAGCACAGAAATTAGCAATTATGATACGAAAGAAATGAAGCCATTTTGGGCAATTTTCTTCATATTCCATTTTGAAAAAATTACTTTTTTTTTTACCGATATTTAAAAAGAATTTCATAAAGGAAACTGGGCCAACAACTCCGATACTAAACATCGAGGGCTTCTACTATCGCGCAAATTTTAAAGACGCAACGTAATGATATGTAATATTTTCATCAGACCAGCAGTTCGATGAAAGTTCACGGAAAATTCGAGTACGAATCATTACGCCTAATATTTCAATGTCAACATTGAACTGAGATTAAAATTAATTAATCAACGCGACTCATTGTCAGTCGCTGCTTGACACTCGTTGAACCATCATTCCTGTAATGGACCGAATTACTAGAAGTAGATAGAGAGAGAGAGAGAGAGAGAGAGAGAGAGAAAAGCAAAAGGAAAAATAGTAGAGAAAGCAGTGCATGCGATGGAAATGCGAATGCTAAGATGGTTACTGGGTATTCGTCTAGCTAATCAGATTAGGAATAAGCGCGTACGTGCAAAAATGGAGGAGCTGCGTCCATTTTAGATACCCCTCGTGAAAGTCGATTGGTACCGGCATGTAATATAATCCCAGGGGACCGAAAATGGCATATGAGTTCCAAGTGCCTGGTAAAGATCAGTTGGAAGACCAAAAGAAAGGTGAGACCGAATTCGACTATAACTGATTTCAAACACACTAACTTTGATCCAAGTCTGCCATTCAAATGTAATACCTGGAGGTATTCAATTAAAAGGGCAGACCCCACACAAGTGGGAAATTGTCATCGATGAAGAAGAATAAGAGCGGAGAAAATTAAGCACTCGATGTGATTTTCAATTACCAAAATTACATCCGTTTTCCAATAAAAACATTTCTAAATTACAGGACAGATGCAGCTGTCTTACAAAATTTCCAATCCAAAACAAGCGTATTCACTTTGTATGCTTCAATGCATCTCGAGCTCGGTTTGGCAGTTTTCTTTCCTAAGCACATTAAAACTGACAGATAGAAATATTTGTAATAAATTAAATTAATCCGCAAACGCTGCCAACAAGATCAAATATTGTATGTTTCATACGTAATTATATACGATAATGCCACAACACATTCTTTGAATGCGCTATTAAACGTTCTATTTTTTATTCATAATTGTTAAGGACTTTTCTCGTCGCATTTGCTGTATCTTGTATCCTTCCCTTTACCTATTCCGGCTATTAGTAGTTCACGTCACGGAGGAAATTAAGAAACAGAAGAAACAAAGAAAGGCTAGAAAATCAAATAAGGCAAAGAGCCTATGTGACGACTACAGTATGAGACGATTTAGAAAGTAAGTACCAGAACCGGCTGATTCGCACATCATCTATAAAGCGGTAAAAATTATGCTTAGTTAAAATTACAGATGGCATCGGAAAGCTACTCTCGGAAACAAAGAAAAAGTATGTGCGAGAAGCTGAAGAACTTACTAAAGAAGAACAAGAATAATTTTAAATAGAGACAACTATAGCGAGGAGAGGCAACAATTGCAGAAGTACGAATGGCAATCAGTAAATCGCTGGAGCAGCAGATGTAATAAAAAATACTGGCAGTCGATTAACAGACACACGAACTGTTTTTTTATCGTGACATGGGAAAAACAAACTGTATCTTAAAACGCTGATTTAACAAGCCCTTATATAAAAATAAAGGGGGGCAAAGCTGGATATTTACAATTGTCGAGGTGTAGCACACCCGTACGCAGTACGGGAAAAGTTTTCAGCGAGATCTTATGAAATAAGTTATAGTCGAAATCTTCCGGAATAGCAAAGTGTCTTAACAAAGAAATATTAATAAAACTGTCTCTATGCGTCAAAACAATTTTAACACTTTTATAAGGGTCAAGAAGGAGCGTTCGATTCACAGTATAAATAGAGAAGAACGGTGGATGTGTTTTCGGAAAAAGCCGGATGTCGCCTATGACGCTGAATTTACAAAATGGAATGCTCGAAATCGAATTACATGCGACACGAAGAAGCCAAAGAACCTTTTGAGATGGAAACGTCGGACGAGGCTATGTTACACACGCGTTTTTTAATTTTTACTCTCTAGCTTCGTACACTAGATTTACGAAAAAAAGCAAAAATATCGTACCAAAAACGCAAAAAATTTAACTATAATTGTTATTAACGGCTGTATAACGTAAACAAATCGAAAGACTCTTTATACAGTCGTGCCGAGATACAATGCACCGACAATTGCGCAATTGTCAACAATCGTGTTGCCCTGATTAATTGCACTATCGCATCACTACTGTAAGGAACATGTAACGAATTTAGAAACGTTAACATCGCTAAAGCAGAAGTAATGCAAATGAACGTGGAATTTGTTCCTCGTTAACGAAAGCGTGTGTAATCTCCGCGTAAATAATTTCAAACACAGAAATGCAAACCTAGACGACAAAGAAATAGCACACCGGAAATAACGAACACGATATCAGCTTTTAATAATGGGCTTATTTAAAAAGAAAAAGCTAACACAGGTAAATTCAAAATAGGTTCTTATATAAAAGCTCGTTAGGCGCAATGTACAAAAGAAACATACAAGAAAGCTGGAACGTGCCGATTAAAACTTCCAAGGAAAATATCGTGACTTCGTGGCTAATGAAAAAATCCTACAATGGATAGGCCGCCTAATACGTATGGAGGAACGACGTATTCAAAAAAAGGATACCACGTGACACTTTGCACAAAGCAACTAGAACGGAAGACCACGCTGCCGGGAAGCAATTGCAGCAACGCTGAAATCAGTTGATATAAATCCCCAACTTTGACACACAAAAAAAAAAAAAAAGAAAATCATGATGCGTGTATCAGTGTGTACACGCGGAGGAAGTGAAACTTCTTTGGCTTATACGTATTAAATTCTATAATAAAGTTTTATTTTAAATTAAGTTTATATATAAGTAACGCATTTATTATTACCATTATTGCAATCATATAAAAATAAATATACATATAAATATATATACATACATATATACTGAGAGACAATCCATTTAATACTAATTAAAATACATATTTGAAATTACGATTTAAAAACTTACTAACAGACTAAATGTATATAATGTATCGTATCGTGAATATTTTTCTATAGAGTAGTGTGTACACTTACTTATTACATGTATATATATATATATATATATATGAGAATGCTCATAAACTATATACTATACGAAGTCCCGTAGTATAAAAAATACTTAACTATACATTTACTCATTTTGGTATACTACTAGACCCAGACCGACACTTATACATACTTACACATACACACAAAAAAGAGAATTGGTGTCTAGAAGGGGACACCCAGTAGGAACAAAGTTCCTTTCACTTTTTGTTGAGAGATATACGAGTATAAAATTCATAAAGTATACGATAAAAAATGACAATATATACATATATGTAAATCCCGCATGAATTAAAACAAAAACAACAAAAACAAAAAATACGAATCCCGTATGAATTAATTAAAACAAAAACAATAAATAAATCTCATCAGACTGGTTGAAATGTGCTAACGTCGCACAGAAAAATCGCGCCAATTTTCAAATTCAATAAAAATTTACACGTGTGTTTTGAATTGAGCTTATACAGCTGACCGCGTACGATGCTGGCTGCCTGAATCTCGATACTCGCTCGATCGCACGCACACACACACACGCACCCTTATATAATAAAAAGGGACATAGTGAAGGTCGTCGGCCGGACGACGTATAGCGAAGTTTACTCTACCGACAAGCTACATGTAACGCGTACACGTAACGAAAATTTTTCTCTACCGCGCGATAAAAAGTTTCACTTCAAAAAAAAAAAAAAAAAAAAAAATAGGGAGCGCTTGTACAACAACGCGCAAAGTCAAAAAAAAAAATAATCAGTAGCTTCAAAAAGTGAAGCAAAAACAGAGTTATTTAAATGTATCTCCCCCGCGCCTATGAGAATTAACCACCAGGCCCCCTGAACATCACAGATAGGAGAATTATGAAGCAACTCTCACAGCAAGTGAGATACAGAAGAAAACGAATATCTATGTGCAAAAGGTGTATTTAATTAAAGTTTATAGCTGCAATATTGAGTAACGCATTAATTAATTAATATACATTTTTTTCAGATTATTCTCATTAAAGATTTTTGTTTTTAATTTTGTTTGTGTATTATTCCAGTTTCAAGGAGAATGGCACGAAGTGGAACGAACATTTTACATATTCGAAACTGTCAGCAATTGCGTGAAATTCAATTTTAGCTTAAACACAGATGGAACGATGGACGTGAAAGTGGCCATGATAAATCGTATGTACGTATAGTAATATACACATTACCGTTCTAACAGGCAAATATGCGAACAAAGCGAAATAATAATATATTTATAACGAAAAATTAATTAATTACGAGCGGAGCGTAAAAATTCACACGCCACATAACGAACCAACAGACGAAAATAATAACTAATTATTTTACGGATAACGGCGCGACAATTGAATGAAATAAATTTTGATTTTCCGCTTCACCTTTTATACCGGTGATAAATACGGTTTTAGTTGATACGAGTTTTCAGATCTTTACCATCGTCCACTGATGAATATCTATCTATTCGAGAAAAGGATTTAAAATATAACATATATATATATATATATATTTTTTTTTGTTTTCTTATTAAACCGGTTTTGTGTGGGAAAAGTGCGATCACTGCTCCCGCACTAGCTTAATTGCGAAAATTAAGTGCGACTGCTAACGTTATAGACGTTTCATTTGATTATTTTGATTATTGCTGGAAAAAAAAAAGATATTCTGTTTGCAGTTCGGTAATGGGGCGTCAACTGAGAAGGGAGTCCGAAGATAGGGGAAGCGTTTTTTTAAAGTTTATTTTAAAAGTTAACGTTTACTTACTATTATGAAAAACATTACGGCCATCGAAGAAACTAACGACGATAACTTCTTCAAGTGCAATCCATTCACGAAATGAGTGAAAATTGAAGTTCACCTGAATAATCGCGTCGAATGTTTTCGCGGTTATTTTTACTCAATTTCTTCAGAAAAAAACTCACCTGAAAAATTCTGACCTTTCAAAAGCACCACTAAATAAGGATTCCGTACACTGCGCAGGAAATCTATATTTAAATATATATTTAAATATATATTTAAATATATATTTAAATATAGATTTAAAAGCGCAGTTGGTTTGTTTGGCCCGTATCAGTAGTGGATCACCCCGCTGAATGACCTTTAGGCTCATTTATAAATGTTTCATTTTGCATTAGGACACGGTCGAGTATGAAAAATATCACTAAAATATATCATTTCTACATTTTTATATAATTAGCGTATCTTTTTTTCATTTTTTAAACGTTACTGTTTCATAAATATTCGTTTGATTTAAATGTTAAAAGTTTTTTTCACAACATTCGCACGATGATGAAATTAAACATTTCATTCGGCGCCATTACATATTTTCATAATCAGTAATAGTAGATAATGTAACATATCTTACACGCGGTAATGTTCTCGGAAAAGGAAACTCGGAAGTAAACGTCGATTTTAAACTGTTCGCAAGGCTTATCTGCACAGGTTATGTTTAAAAGTATATAAAGCGTGGTTTGCACTGTATAAGAATACACTAAAGTACATCGATATTGAACTACTGTAAGGGTTCTTCGAGCGTTCGAAATTACAACAAACCGGGATTGAAAGGGGCAAAAGTATTTAAACTTTAATCAAAAGAACAAACGGCTAGATCTAAAATGATATCGACTTTTGCAAAAACCTTTATGACGACTTTCATATCAACCTTTACACCGACTTTTTTATCGTTTTTTTTTTTTTTTTGTTTTTTTTTTAAATATATCTAGCATACCATCTAAAGTGCTGTTTTTAGCTGCCGAAGCTATTACAGCACGCAAATGTGTGGCCAGTATTTACAGATAATTAATTAACTCGGTCGCTTTAATAAACTAAAGAACAGATACCGTTTCCATCGATGAGTTAGCAAGGATACTAGTGACATTATCATTGCTGTTCCATGAGACTACCGACTTGAAAAGGCTGGACACATACATAGTATGTGCGATACAGTAGGCACGCTGCTTTGTAGGCAAAATGTAGGGGCAGAGAACTACTCGGAACATAAAGTTGTGGAACGACAGTGCTATATGCGCTGTTCGCAACAGACTCAGAACGCAAAACTCTGAATGAGACATGTTTTCTACTGATTACCACGGGACTCAGTTGTGGTTTCAATGAATCTTAGAAACGTCTGGCAGGAAGCCCAGTGCTCTTCTCCCATGCAGACCAGCATTTGGTCAAGAGTGACAGGGTAAAGCGCAATTTTCATTTTTGTTTACAGTTCGATAATCAACAAAGCAGTAAACAAGCTTCGATTAAAATTTTGATATTTCTTGAAGCATCGAAATTTGAAGGAAGAAATTTACACGTATCGTCGGTCTTTGGAATTTTATTCGTTCTGATTGATACGTGAAGCTCCTGGTTACATTACGGCGCAGCATTGTATGGAGAAGAGATGATTTTTTTTTTTTATTATTAAAAATGAGTTGTGGGCCCCGCAAGACATACTGCCTCTCTGCGGGTGTCCGACACGCTTATCATCGTTTATTCAAAAAAAAAATGTGTTACAATAATTCTTTACAATTATACTATTAATTTTCATACTCATAAATAGTGAGAAAATATAAACTAAAAATAAAATAATAATAATAAAACAAGACTAAAAAAGATAAAAACAAAGAAGAACTACTTATTTATACAATTTCATAACTACATGTTCGACAATGGTCGATTCTAAGCCACAGCCAGTTCCCAATTTATCTAACCTAATGCCACTCATTAATGTTATCAACCAACCATTGGTTAATTAATAATTTCCAAGTTCCTATCTCTTTTTCGGCATTATATCTTCTGGGATCCGTTCTAGCAGCTTAATTATTATCCGTATTATCAATCTTACTCTGTTTATGGCTTTCGGTCGAATACAACATACCTTCCCATTATTATTATTTAAGTAATCGATGATAAAAGTAGCACATCCTTGGAGACATTTCATTTTTCTCTCTCCACCAGCTAATATTAAATCTGATCTTTATTAGGAAATATTACCTTTAAGCATATCTTTTGCTGACTACTAACCTTTTTGATTATCGTCCTTTTTGCTTTCCCCCAAATTGAGATCTTATACATGATTCTAGACAATACTATAGCGTTACACCGTATGGTATTGAAAGAGCCAATTTATAAAGTGCCGGTATCATTTGCCTGATTTTATTAGATAAATTTATACAACATGCTTGTCCCAAGATAATATCCTGTAAATGATTCTTCTTCTTCAGGTGCCGTACGCTACATAGCGCGTTGGCGCAACCTATTCGTACATTTTTAGCTGTACCGATATAGGTTGTGCACCAGGCAATTATTATATGCAACGCAGATGTACACACGCAAGACTACATTCAGAGCAGATATTGTGATTGTTTGATTTATCGATATACAAGTGCAGTCCTATTTATGTCTACTGTGTACTGACCTAGCGCTCATATGACGTTGTACGTGGTGGTTTGCCATTGCCTTGCACGTGATTATTAGGGAAAATATTTAATTTTAATTCTCTGTAATAAGTTCTGTCGGCGCCCGGGATCGAACCCGTGACCCCTAAATATTTAATCTCTTCTGTCGTTTCCAGTTGTGTACAGCCACAGTTCGAAGTAGAAGTCAAGTAATTATGTAAACAATTATTGTTATGTATTTTAATAGATGATTTATATGTTTTCTATATCTACTGGGCGTTCATATATACAAAACCTTCGATTTTTTTATATTAATAGTTAGATGTTTATCATGCAGCCACCTACACATACTATTCACATCCTCCTGTAAGAGTTTTTTGGCCTCATGGATGTCGCGGTGCTCGATAACGAGTGCTATATCATCATCCGTATAAGCAAAGACTGTCTGAGTTTTTAATGCATTTATGAAGGCAGTTAGTATAGATCAAAAATAACAACGGAGCCAAAATACTTCCCTGTCCCATCCTTGTTGATGCAATTTCTTCTCTACTCCTATCATACAAATGACTTTCAAACCATTTATTTTGCCTACCTATGATTCCTATTCCTTTCATGTCATATTTGATGGTTTACCACATCGAATGCTTTACTGATGTCTATAAAAATTATAATAAATTGTTTACCGTTTGCCAACCACCCTTAATTATCCTATTTGTTAGTACTCTTAACAAAGAGGTTGTATTAATTTTCCTTCTCTAAAACCGAATTGATTATTATGCAATAACTCGTTTCCCTCCAAATAATTTCTTAGATGAAACGCAAGGTATTGTTCCGAAATTTTAGCTAAAACCGAGATTGTAGTAATTGATCTATAATTTGTCACAAGCACTAAGCCGTTTCTATATATCGGTCTAATAACGGCAGTTTTTAGTCCCTCAGGAATTCTACCTTCTTTAATTGAACCGTTAATTATCTTTGTAAGTAGTGGGGTAAATCTATATTTATTTTTAATATCCGAAGCTCTAATACCATCCCATCCTGGGGCTTTGTGAATCGGTAATCTGTTAATTATTTGTTCTACTTGCTTGTTTGTAAATACAGCAATATAGAATGACGTGTCACTTCTAAATTATCGCTTTTCAATAATTGCGTATTACACGCCCTGAGCACAATGCTGTTTTGGTTAAGTGATCGATAAATTTACTCGCCGCATGTCTTGCACTTGCAAAATGTCTCAAGATGACATCATCGATTGAAGATCTGTTTTTATTGTATACTATATTATTGATTGCCATACTTTTTTGGTATTGTTATTATGCCGCATTTGTTTATTGAATATTATTAATTTTCATCAGGTTTAAAATTTTTATATTCATCCAGTCATTTTTAAATGAAAAATTATTTTCCTTTGCGTACGTCACCCGCTTTCTACATTCCTTATATGAATTATTAAATTTACATTGTATTATTGGCGAGCAGATAGTTTCGGCGGAGGCAATCTTTTCAAGACTATGCCAGTCATAACTTTTAAGTTTTTGGTTCAGCCACATTTTATAGGAGGTGTACGAAACTTATTTCATAATATTCATTTCGGCGTAAATTTGTGCAAACCGAGATATTGCTCGACACAGAAGGCGTCTCTTGTCATCGTTTATTCATAAATATAGTTACAAAAATTCTTAATATTTAATTTACATCATAAACAGGACACATATCATATTATTACACTTGACGGACATCATCCGCCTTAGTTATATACATATGATCGATTCTGCACCATATTTGCCCATATAAAATTAAGAACTAACTTATTGTCACTCATTTATGTTATCAACTAGCCGCTGCTTAACTATCCGCAGTCATATCTCGATGTTCATTAAATCTTCTGCAATTCGTACCGGTAATTTAATTGATACTGCCTCGTCAGTGTTGTCTGTCTTGCTATTTATACTTATCAGTCGTAGTACACCTTCCTATGATTCCTAGTTGTTCTACCTCTTTTCGTCGAAGATAATGGAATATCAGTAGTCTTATACTCAAGCAGCCCGTGATTATGACGTATTTGAAGACATTTATTTTCTCTCTCTCCACCAGCTGATGTTACTACTAATCTGACCTTTAAGCATGTCTTTTGCTGATTACTAATCTTTTTGATTATCGTATTTTTTGCTTCCCCACATACTGATATTCCATATAAGATTCGTGACAGTACTATAGAGTTAAAGTATACACGAAAACTAGCATATGGTATTGACTGAGCTAATCTATATAATGAGTGGTAGCGTTTGACTAATTTTGTTTGATAATAATTTGGATTATGCTTGTCCCGAGATAATATTCTGTCAAAAGTTAAGCTAAGGTATTTAAACTCATCCGTCATTTCCAGTGGAGTACATTCACAATTCAAGGTAGGAGTTAAACAGTTGTGAAGCAGCTATTATTATGCATTCTAATAGATGGTTTGTGTGTCCTATATCTGCCGGACGCTCTTATATATATGTAAAACCTTCGATTTTTTTACATTAATTGTTAGGTGTTTACCATGTGTCCACAAAAACACATAGTGTCAACATTCTCTTGCAACAGTTTTTCGACCGCATGAATGTCATGGTGCTCAATTACGAGCGCTATATCATCCGCATAGGCACACATATAGTCGAATTTTTAATACATCTGTGAAGGGAGTTGGTCTGAAAACAGCAGATTATTTCCCTCCAGATAATTTCTCAGGTGAGACGCCAGAAATTGTTCCAAAATTTTGCCAACACTGAAATAATCGTAACTGGTCGATAATGTTCGCATGCGCTCGCTTCGCCACTTTTATATACATATATAGGCCTAGTAATAAAGTTCTTCAGGGATTATCTATAATGGAGAGCAGTTTATTAGTTTCGTTATTATCGGAGTGAGGAGCGCTGCATTATTTTTAATACTTGAAGCTCTCATACTATCTCAACCTGGAGCCTTGGATGTCGGTAGTTTGTTAATTATTTGTTCTACATTTTTGTTAGTAACTTTTGGTATACATATATAAGGGATACACACTATTCAATAAGTGTATGTTACAAAGTTGACCACAAGGCCGCATTGGTCGCGAGAAGTGTTCAATAAATTTGTTCACCGCATCCTTTGCACTTTCGAAATATTTCATAATGATCGCATCAATTGAAGTTTTCTTTTTGCTATATACTATGCTATTGATTATCTGCCATACTTTTTCCGTATTGTTATTTGCATATCGTATTTGTTTATTGTAGTGATCTAATTTCGCTTTCCTAATTTCTGATTTAGTCATATTTCTACCGAAAGATGTAAAAATCATGACATTTGTTGATGAATTGGAAATTATAATAGCAGATAGAAATGCAGAAGATTTAGAAACGAAAATAGCAATAATTCATATAATAAGAAGATAAAAAAAACTTCCCGGAAATGTATAATCTAAAGATCGATATGAGCAAAAAAGATTACATTCAACTACAAAAAAGCAAACATGAACTTACAAAAAAATAAGGGACTTCAAATCACAGAAAAAACACCAGGTAAAGTACCCGGGAGTTCCAGTAGATAAAAACCCAGAAATTTGATAATCATTGCAAGTACATAAAAAATAAAATTACTATATTTATAAATATATTCACAAAGCTGTTTAACAATAAGAATCAGATGAAACCCAAAAATGGAATAATATTATACAAAACAGTGATGTTATCAAGTATTTGCTATTATACGGTAGCGTAATTTACCCGGAAATGCTGAAGTTTAGTAGATTCAAAAATTTCTTAACGATTATTCACACAGAATATCATAGCAATTGAACTAATATCGAAGCTAACAAAATAATAAATTATACAAATGCATCGGCAATAGCAGGGATACTACCGTTAAACTTAGAAACAGAAAAACGTATCACAATTTTCTCGAATCGAAAATAAATTAAAGGTGAAACAAACATATTCGATAATAGCATGCGTATATATATATATATATATATATATATATATGTATATATATATACAAATAAAAGATTTGCAATAGCGAATAAAATTTTAACAGCGGGACAATTTAAAATATATGTATATCAGCGAACAGTATGCGGAAAAATTTGAAAGCGTATACGGTTATTAAACCATAATGCAATAACTAAAAGTATTTTTCTAACAATTAAAGAGAGATTCAATAACGCGCATACTATACACCAAACTTCTGCAAAAAAAAGTCTATATCGCAGGATATGGAAATTTTAAAATCTAGCTGAAAAGTTTTAATATAGCGGAGACGGAAAATTGTATTAAATATAACGAGCAGGACGATATACAGCATATTTTGAACGGATGCAACATATTAAATACGGTAATTATAAAGGAAAAATGCAGAGGGAACTGATATACGGGAAAAAATGGCTACGTTCAATAAATTTGTCAAGAAGAAATTGGAGTATTGGAAAACTAACATTATATATTAAAAATCAATTAGATTGACATAAATATTAAAGATTGAAAAATGTGGAGGGGAGGAATTCAAAACTTATTATAAGTGGATGGTTTTCACTCCCTGGATCACATTAAATTTTCATATATACTTAAATAAATAAATAACCCTACCCATGGAATATGGAATTGGAAGGGACAAAAAAATACATGTTTTTATTAGTGTTGCTCATTATGTCTCGCATTCCCAAACGAAGTAGATCGTTGTGAATTTCATGCAGATCATTAATATCACGGAATCAACATTTAAATCAAAACATTAAATACGCAAAAACTAAAACCATAAACGTCTACCACTTATTTAAAATATTTAAACAGTATATACATATGTGTGTATTTTAATTGTTGCTCCGTTAATTACGTTGATTATTCGTCCTCGCAGTTAATAACATATCTCCTAATCGGGAGCTTCTTCATTAATTTCTTTTCCTTAGCAAATCCCATGAGCTTGAAAGAGGTCAGGAAATGGAAATTTTATGACGTACTAAGGCCACATTAATGACGCACGTAATATAGAAATTATTTTATCGCAGCATCGGTTTTCAATTTCCTGGAGATTAAATTGGCCGGCCAGTTTTATTTCAAGCAAGGTCTATGCCTGCATAATTCCGGAGAATTCCGAATCCTCAAATTTGCTCTTGAAATATTGTACATCTTCTACTTTTTTTGAAATCTCTTCACGCACGACCAACTAAGTTAATTCGAACGCTGGCAGATAAAGTAATTCAAAAACTACCATAATACTCTGAAGAAAAAAAAAATTCTTGAAAACAAAAGTGGAAAATATAGCTGAATTTTAACTTTCAACGATTGAACGACTTCTATTACAGTTTAATTACCGATAAAAGTATCTGAAATCGAATATGTTCTATCCTCCTATTTTCCTTCGGACTCTGCGCAGTTCTGTTGGTGAGCCGATTATCACGAATTACGTTTTTGTTTATATTTAACTAGCTGTTACCCACGGCTTCGCCCGTGTACCCGTTTAAATCTCTCTACCTAGAAAGTAGTAAAAAAAAAAAAAAAAATTTATCTGGAATTATCTTTTTCCGTCATTTTGGAAAACAGGTTTATCACCGTTCAACAAAAAATTGTTTCCACGTTTTATGCTAAAGATTATTGGTCTTTCTATAACCTGTCTGTTCTGATCTAACAAAGAGTTTCACTCAACTAAATAGTACACACAGACGTCATCTTGAAGGGGCCTATAGTTATATATTCAGTGATCTCCCGTAATTACGCATTTAAGAGAACATCTTCTTCACTCGTATCTTCCGAATTTTTCGTTTTGAGCACTTTATTAAAATTAATTTATTACCGTAAAATCAAAATAACAGCGGTTGAGTAAAGATTTCAAATTCCAGTACGAAATTCCCGCTAGCAAATATTAAAAATTTCGTTGCAGGATTTTTTATTTTTCTGTAAAAAAGGCAATAAATAGAAAACACTACCGTTTTTTTTTTTTTCAACTCTCTGCAATGAGTACAGTAATATTAGGCTATGACTTGTATGTTCAGATCATAAACAAAGTCATCAGCGTATAATAAAATACAAAATGTTGAAGATAGGTGAGTAGAAAAGATTGTTATGATATAGATATTAAATAATAACGGGCTCATCATGTCATGGGGGATTGATGAAAAGTGAAGTAACTGAACGTGGCGTACTTAACACTAGGGAAATTAATAAAATATTATCTTTATTATTTACCATAATAATCAATTTATTTCAATTTTTACGTTTAATATTTATCTTTACCGTGGTAATCGTCTTATTTAAAATTGATTTTTATTATAAGGTATTGCGTAGTATTTCTTTGTTACAAACTTTCTTCTTTCTTTTGTGTCTTACCTTCTTCTTCTCTATTTTTTACCCCCCATCAATAACCAATTGAGTTGGTAACCGGTGTTTTGGCTAGAGTAAACTCTTCGACGCAGGTTGCCATACTTTCGATCGATTTTTATTTATTTTGTAATTTATTTATTTATTTTTTTATTTATTTTTGACTTTTAAATAGCCTATATTGTTCCTCATAACCCCATAAGTAAACTGTCCAAATTTCATAAAAACCAGATGGATAGTTTCGGAATTTATCGAGGACATACAGAACGACATACATTCATACATACATTTATTTATATATATATATATATATATATATATATATATAGATTATTGAAAAATTAAAAAAATTGAAATAACAAACTGAGTTATAATGTTATTCAATTTCCGAATGAACATATTTTAACTTTTTTAAAAACATTTTTAACAAAAATGGAAAAAATTGTTTGCTCTTATTCGTTTTTGTTTGCTTTTTAATATTTGTTTCGAATTATATACTTATACGATCTTTATTACATTTATTTCATAAGTGAAGTTTTTTAAAATTTTTAACAAAACCTTTTTATAGTATATAAATTTAAAAAAATAAGAGTTAACGCAGATAATTTGTTTACTCTTTTATACTTGTTGTCTTCAAACCGGAAACAATTAATCGTGCCTATAAACTTATCGATGTATCGGTGCAATTAAAATCTGTCTCGTCTACATCTGTAACCAGTTTATCAGTCTAACTTATTGGCATTGTTTTAAATCTATTTCGGCCGATCCGAACGTGTATTCGTGTTTGAATACGTTTATTCTAGAATGTAGAGTTTATATGACCTTTCAAATCGTAAGACTGCTTGTTTAATACAACAAATAAAAACAAAAAAAACAACCTATTTTAACTGATTACGCATCCTATCGCAGATGTCAAAAATTCGGTTCTTAATTATAGTATTAGCGTTAAAAATTCAAGATATAGAGTGCGACCCGTTTTCTTCTTTTTATGGTATGCATTTCATTCGATGCCTTGAACAAATTTTTTTCAGAATTTTAAACATTGTTTCGCATTAAGTTGTAACCGTAGATTTATAAATCACTAATTTTTACTCGACAATTCTGGTCAAATTGTTCGTTCCTTGCACCGAGGCAGTAATGCAAGAACAATAGTTGAACTGACTGTCCTATATCCATATATCACCTACTATATGTTGAATTGCTTACACCATCTCCACATCGTAACGTTAAATAGCATTGCTTTCATCTCAACTGATCAAAGTTCTCAACTGGACAAAGACAACACTCGTTTAACAAGTAAAAACCAAATAATAAAGTGCTCGTCGCGTGCGGCACAAAAGAGAAGACATGTACAATCGAGATCTCATCATTCCCATCCACTAGAATTAAGCCGGTGCATATCGGTTTCTGAAATATTTAGCTGCAATGCTTCCACCACACTGCCATCACAACTATTCTTTCTGATATTCTAGATATTAAGCCTCATTAATGTACACTATACAAAATAAAAATAATAATAACCATCGTGTGTTCGTAAAAATCTTGTTTATAAAAAATTAGCGGATAAATGTAAGCTTTATTAAATATACTAAAATATAATGCAAGGTGTGCGTACAATTTAACATCCAATAAGGCTGCTTCCTTTTATTCATTTGCTAATTTATCGCAAACAAGATTTCGAAAATAGAAATTATTTTTTTTTTAAATGTCCCGATACTGTCCTTAAATGTTATCGAACGGAACAAATTATAGGTATTATTAGTACGATATGTACGAGTTATTGTACAATGCAAACTGTAAATATTTTATTTTATCATAAATTAAATTCGTACGAAGGCAAAATGGAAAAAAAAAGAGATTTTTATTAAACTTTTTTTGAAATATGAACACGTTTATTTAGTCTCAGCAAGTGTTTAAATAAGAACCTGTTTATTTATGTTTCATCCTTAAGGTATTTCTATGAATTGTGTATATCGTCAAGTGGTTTTTCTGTAATAGTAGTAAAATCGTGTAATTCCGTTGCATCGGTATCGCAATTAATAGCGTTTATTCATTCACAGAACGGGAAATCCGAACAAATATACCGGCGTAGCGTTGCCAGATTACTTTCGTAACCCAAGTGTAATGGACTTCCGGTTGAATAGTAGATTTATTCCGACTGCATCTTGGATCGGTTCTAGAATACCGAACTCGGTAATTCGAATACTTCCCGGATCTGGACGGTACATCATTTTGAACACCGATTATACGAATTACGCTATCATGTGGTCTTGTTCGGATATGGGAATGTTTCATACAGGTGCTGAATTTGTTTTAACATTATACCTTTTTTTTTTTTTAACCCAAAAATTTTTCTTAATTCAAATAAACGTTGTAGTATTTAACTGAGGGGGGAGGGGCGCCTTTTCCCGCATGTTGAATAAAAGTGGAAGATACATAAACTTCGTTCTCATATAAAGTACGCAACCCGCTGAAACGAAATAATAGAAAAGTCTACAAGTTAAATGAAACAAAAATGTTTCGATTTATTACAAATCGCTAGTATATGCAGCGAAGCCGGTTGTGAAAATGGCGCAAACCCCACCCGTGTAAAAATTATTATTATTTTTCCGGGATATATGTATGTAGTACCGGTATAATATACGAAGGAGTTAATATTACGTAATTGTCTTTTTTTCATTTTTTTTCACTTTTTTTTTCACTTTTTTTTTTTTTTTTAATTCCTTTATGAAAGCAACGATTTAAAATTTCTATTCATTTTTCGTGTTAATTTCTACGAGAATTATAAAAAGAGAAAAAATAAACTGATTAAAAACATATATATTACAGAGCAATTACATGTCGAACTGAAAAAGCAACTGGCAGTATAAAGGCCAGCAATGGAATTATAGAACGTATGAGTATAGGATAAAGGGACACAACAGAGATCTTGCCTCCGACCCTTTCCAATTATCTAGGCAAGGAACTGCCCAGGGAATGTCCTAGACGAAACAAAGAAAAAGAGTTCAAATAAACGACATTTTAATAAACAATCTGCGATATGCAGATATGATGCGGCAATAATAGCATACAGTGAGGAGGGATTGTGTCGTCTACTAGACAAAGTAATAAGCGACAAAATGTGACTGCGAATAAGTAAAACGAATAAAACGAAAGACATATACAACCAACGATAAAAATATGCGGAAATCTGGTATAGAACAGAAACTTTTAAATATCTCGACTGCTGCATAACAGAAAACGTGCATTCGGATACAGAAATTGAATCGAACAAGCGAAAGTAATATTTCTGAAAATGAGATCCTTTTTCAGGTGTGAAAGTCTAATTATTTCCCGATTATAATCCTAATATCATCCTCTTTAAAGCATATTACACTGAACTATCTTTAATCGAATAGTTATTTTTTAATTTTTGGCGCTTTCTTTTTTTTTTTCTTAAATTTTTGAATTAAATTTTCAAGTTGATAAGTAAGTTTATCTTTTTAAACGATTTTAAATATAACCCACTAACACTGGAATTACGAATAAAAAAGGAAAAAAGCAAATGAAGGAAGAAAAAATCGTATTTATTCCTTGAAAACACTTCACTTCCGATGTAATCACGAGTATTTAATCGTTCTAGTCGGTTCCTAAGATGGTCCATCTTTTCTAGTTTTTGTCTTTTTTTCCTCATCATCTCCTTTATTTTTTTCTACTCCTTATATAAGCACACTATTTACTGGAGAACAGATGTTCTACTTGAGCAGTTGTTCGTCTTTCCTTAATATTTTCCTGTTTCAAAACGTGTTTGTTTACTTAAAAACTCTCGCGTCTAAATTTTTTCTGTCTTTTTTAGTTCTTAGCATCTTTTTTTTTTTTTTTTTATAAAATAATAATAATATTATTTTATATAGTTTCTTTTGGACGCGCCAGCGACTTTGATCCAACAACAAAACATTCCGCATTCTTTTTTCTTTTTTTTTTTGTAATCCTGATTTTTTTCTTATCAGCTGCCTTTTTGTTAGTACAAGTTCCATTTCTTTTTCACTATACTTTCATAATATATTTTTATAATTTACCAAAGAAATAAAGAGCGATGGGATCAAAATTTAAAAAAATACCTCAATGGAATGACTCTTTGTTTCTGTATTTTACGAAAACCAATTTTAACTTTTTAAAATGACCGCCTAACTATTTAGATTTATAGCTTTGCTTTTCCTGTTGTTGGGTCAAGCCGCTGGCGCGCCCATCCGATAAATAAAAAAATGAAAAAAAAACAAAAACTTTTTAAAATGGAAACGGTTACATTTAAGTTTTGATGTTTTTGTAGATCTAGTTTGGGTGCTCGGTAGACAGACAGATCTGGATACGGAAAAGCGATCCGAAGTATACACGATACTGAGCGAGTCCAACTTAGATGTTAAAAGATTGGTTCTATCGAAACAAAGAGATTGTCCGGCGTATTCGTTTAAATAGTTTGTTAGAAATATCGTTCGAACACATTCGTAATACACTCTATAGCTAGTCATTAACCACTACACCTAGAACAAGTAATTTTTATGCTATGAAATAGTTTTATTCGTATTATTCCGCGTTTATATGTTAATTTTGCTTAATTTATATCAAATGTATGTTTAAAGAGTACAAAAATAATTTATTAAAATATATTTACTCGCCTAGGTTTTATGCATATTATATACGTGTATATAAATTAAAATTATCGAATATTATTATATTTTTTATTATTATTATTATTATTATAACACCGTCTCCCCGCTATATACTACTAGAAATAAAAGTAATAACTCAACTATATTTGCGGAATATTACAAAATTTCGTTCTATTTATAAAACTTATTAGTAACGGAAGATAAAGAAAATTTAAAAAAGAAAAAAGAAAAAAAAAGAAACGACAAAAACGATTATATAATCTACGGAAAGAATTTTTGCGGTGTTGTAAAGGGGATATGTGAAGAAAAGAAAGAAGAATGTCGATAATTTTAAGTAGAAAAGGAAATGCGTCAAGTTAGAAATAACGAATGAAAAATTCGAAAAGTATAATGATAAAATGTATACGGGGGAGTTTGTGAATAATACGAAAATTATGCGAAGCTCTTAGAAAACGCTTTTGTAAGTCATATATTAACTACGGATAAGCTTCGTAATTTTAAGAAAAATTAACAAAAACATGCGAAGAAAATACGGTAATAACTAGGTTAAAGAAGTAATTTTCTTTAAATTTAAACGATCAGAAGTACCTCCCTTAAGCGGAATACGATAGTTCAATCGTTTCAACGAAGAATTTTGCATTTCACTCACTGGATATTATCCAATTCCCTAAAAACCTCGCTGAGTTTTCCGTTTTTCGATTTTTTCTTTGGAATACATTTCGTTATATTTTATCTGTTACCTTTATTCTTCTTTTTCTATCTATCTTGCTTTCCTGTCATCCCTTCTATAATAGCTGTTCCGTTTGCTTTATTCACCCTCTTTTGCCATTAACATCCACGCATCATATGTATTTAATGTTCACCAGATTCTCTTCACTCACCTATTTTAAAAGTTTCCACTCTATTTCTTTTTCTTTCATCGTTTCCCACGAAACACGACTTTGCCCAAGATCTTTCTCAGTGTTAAACCAATTTCGTAAAATAACCTCTTTTTCTTTTTCCCCTTTTTATTTCTTTATATAAGACTACCTTTTTTGTACATTTTTTGGCTCCATAAAATTACCATTTAAATTTCGGCATTTCACAATTTAAAAAAAGCATTTCCATTTAAATTTCGGCATTTCACAATTTAAAAAAATCATTTGTTTGTTAAGATAACAAATCAAATCGCAAAATAATAATAATAAGTCACCTTGAGGAACAAATGTAACTGAGAAAACTACCGATATGATTGAAGAGGGAGGACCGAATGACAAAACATGAAGATGCTTATACGCGATATTCATGCGCATTTTGTTATTATAAAACATTCCAGTACAAGTGTAATATTAACGTTTATGTATCGTGCGAATTGTTGCGCGTATTTAAATATAGATTCAATTACAAAAAAAGTCAAAAAATAATGAATTTTATACAAGCAAAAATCTGACCTCATAATCAGAAATATAATTTTTGAAATTCATTTTTAAATTAATTTCTATTGATATTACATTAATATATATATATATATATATATATATATATATATATATGTATCTGTATATGTTTAGTACAGCAGTCATCGAATTTGAGGGGAGCTAATTAGTCCAAAGAAAAAATAATCAACACGATCGCAAGTGGTTATAGAATTTATGGAAAAGCTAGATTTGTTTAAGTAACAAAAAAGGCTAATGAAATAATTGTTAGGTGCACTAGAAAATCAAAAATAAAATGTGCCAGAAATATATAATATAAATTTCATATACAAAAATTGATGAAACTCGTTACTAAAATGAAAAAAATAAGATCTAACTGAATAATATATTAAATTTTTTTGTAATCGTTTAAAGCTAATTCCGACTGATTCTCGTATTTCATTATCCCCGATTCGTCATTTATACATATCGAAAAATTACGCAATAAAAAATAAGTCTTATGACTCATATTACGATATATATATATAACTCGGTCATTTTGGCCTCGCAAGGGGTTGTGCCCCTTGACCCCTCTTGCTTTCATTTCTGTCTCTTTCTCTTCTATACTTTGTATAGAATGATCAAAATTTGAAATGTAATTCTTACTGGCATCGACACAAAGAAAAATAACGTAATCGCAAAAATCCTATCCTAACATTTAACTTTCATTATATAAAATTAAGACATTTTTTCGTTATATATTTCGTTACATAAAATTGGGACATTTTATCTAATGAAGGGTAGCCTAAGAATTAAGGTGTAATTAATATATACTTAATACAAAAGAAGAAAAACATTTAAAACACCTTTCGCTTCAAAATTACAGGATAAATTGCAGTTTTTTATCGCTTCGCAAATTTCTCGATTATAGCTTCCGGTTCTATATCGAAATCTCTTTGAATATTTAAAAAAGCAACTCTTATCAGCCGATTTTTTAGCTTCCACAGATGCTTGAAGTCGACTTTTTATACGCTGCACGGGGTTAAAAGGCTCCATTCACTCTTGAAAAAAGTCTTACTGGTAGAATGGCGACAAGACCAAGGAAACGTTTAATCGGATTGAAAAACGTTCAAATTGCGTAAAAAAATCTGGCTATAAACAGATGTTGAATTTAATCTCTCGTCTCTGTAAGAGATAACGTATTCCAAAAATATCTAATCGCCTTCTTTATTTCAATCATTGGAAATCGGAGAAGTGTCTCTATTTAAAGAAACGATTGTTCCTGAAATTCACACGAAATTTACACAAAACCAGATAAATTTTAGAGCATTTAAAGCTTTTCAGAATTATAATAAACTACGAGTATATTTTATTATCGGTCACAATGTTAAAATTTATATATGAAAAAATGACGGGAGTTTTTTTAAATAGTGTAATTCGTATACTCGTAGAAATTTCGGAAACACGATTAAAATTCGATGATACGTTGAATATAATTCAAAGATTTAATCTGATCCGAAATTCATAAGAAAAAGTACTGTAAATTTCTGTGAAAGAATAGACGATATTTAATTACGAAAAACGACATTGTAGAAGTAAACTCAAGGAAGTCCAAAATAAGTAAGAGCTTGTGATGGAGGCAGATAGTTTCGAAAGCAAACTATCTTCCCATTCCGAAATTTTTCGCACAGCACTATAAATTCTGACAGGCGAGTCTCCTTCAAATTAAAGGGTGCCCCCATCATCTCTAGCCAACACATGTGTCACTTATTACAGCGATCCTTTTCAATTTTTCCCTGAAAATGGCTTGACTTTCAACAGAGGCATTTGAAATTGGTGTACAACTTTCTTCATCGTTAGTTACATTCATGCGACATGTAATTTTCAAAGATCTCCCGCTAAATTAATGCCTGGTTGTTAAATGGAGACGGCTGTTTTCATTAATTCTTTGAAAGCCTCTTTGACGTTTGATAGCATCGTTTGGCAGCTATCGACGCCTAAAATTAAGCGTAGTTCGTATGCTACTACTTGTCAAATTAAACAGCGCTCTCTATCGTCTGCCTTCATTACGAACTTTGAAGCACACGCATCACAGAACGTAACAAAATCTGCTCTGATGGTGCCATTAGAAAAATATCGTAAGCATAAGCAGAGACGCGTTTTAAAATAGACTGTATTTCTCCTCTGTGAGAATTGATGGGTTGATTTTGCGTGGTTTTTACTAATACACGTAGTAATGAATTTGACTAAATTCACGTAAACTTCTAATACGAGCACTTCGTCATCTGACTGAAATTGAAATCGTCGTCCCTCTTCGTTACCATAGTCTGTATCAGCTCTTTTTAGCCTCTTCACATCGTTCATATCTTCTAAAATGTTTCTGCTTCGACTTTACTCATTTTTTTTCTTCTATAATTGTATTGACAGAGTTAATCTCAATGACAAAGCAAAATAATTTTGACTTACACAAAAACGCTCGCAATTTAGCGCAAAAGGCTAGCGGTTCTCCTCTATATTTATGTTTGCCGCTGTTTAAATACTACATGCGTACATCACAAAGCAGGTTTAGAACTAACCGATAGAAAGCGTTTTTCCGACTGCGCACGGATATTTACTGTTCTATCATGAACCGCAACAAGATCTGGAATAATATTAATTTCGTTGAACTTAAAATTATTAGATTTTACTGTCTTAAATTATTCAACATAAAATCGTTAAAAGAACTAAAGCACCGGTATACAACCAGCTTTTTGTAAAAACAAAATTTTACTTTAAGCAGACTATGTCGTACTTTTTAACGCCGAAAAATAAGTTTCCGATAGATTTTTATTTAATTAAAGTTACTCGATTAGTTTTCCAAAAAGCAAACGTTTATCAAGTTAGTAACGCCGAAATTCGGTGTTGAAAACTGAAAGTTAATAATTAATTAGAAAGGCTAGATTAAATTTTAGAATTGAACCAAATTTCGGTGACATGTGCAATAAAATAATTTACAAATTTGTGACTTTCATCGAACAATAATAAAAAGATTCGCTATATTGTTCAGCAAATGCAATAATATTCTAGTTCTCCGAAAGGTTTAAACTTTACTTTTTAAAATACTAGTCCCCCTTAGAAAATAATTTACCTCTTTTTTTGGAGGTGGGACGGACAGAAATAATAGAAACTTTCGAAGGAATTCTTTTCTTTTCTTATGTAATTTAGAGCAGAAAGCACGCAGTTATTAAAAGTAAACTGCGGACCACCAAAAAGAATACAACGTCAACATTAAATGATTTTTAAATTATATGTATGACTTAAATAAAATTTCTGTAAAAATTATGGTTTTTCATACTTCAAAGCTAGCTGTACCGGTTTCTTGCGTCACTCCATAAAGACACTGGTTTTTAATATGGTAGGATTTATTAAAAAAATCTCCATACTTCTTTTTTTTCTTTTTCTTCTTACGAATAATTAATACCGTATGCTCTACTCGATATTAATACATTATAAAATTACTCACGAGGAAAGATCACACGAACTGTGTGAGTCACCGATTGGTGAAATTTTTCTGATCGATAGAAGACCATGAATGAACTGTATGAAACGTTCGAATGCACCTTTTTGATTTACGCGAGAAATTTAAATTTTTAGCAGCCGCATTTAACGGATAATATACATAGCCGTTTAGATAAAAATGTGCAATAAATTCCAGATTATGTTTATATTTATTTTACGCAAATGGTTCGGAAGACCGATTATTCCAAAATGAAGTGTAAATTAAACAAAAAAAATATTAAAAAACAATAAAAAATTTTTTATATTTTAGGCGAAAAAAAAAAAACAAGGAAAAGAATTAATTACGTTACAAGTCAAGAGCACGCAAACATATCTACATTTTGTTGGTAAGGCATAAACGTCAGTCAAACGTCAATTACTTTACACAAAATTCCGCAGCTTCCTGTTGTAGATTTCTCTCAAATTTTACAAATGGCACATTACATAGAACTGATTAAAGAAATTGATCAAAACATTTCTTCAAGACGTTGTTCACAAAATTCAATTATTGAATATTTTCAATCGTGTTATAAATTAATACTTAAAGAGGGTGGTATTTTTCAATCTGATGAAATGACTTTTTATGTTGTCAATATCAATTACTATAAATATTGCCCACAGATTGAGGACATTGAATGTACCTAACAAAAATTTTATTACTGTTGTGTAATTAATATACTGCGTTCCATTTACTTTTTTGGAAAATAAAATACTTCACAGTAGCTATATAGATATACAACGAAATTTCTTCACGTATTTTTAGGAGGCAACGCCTGTTGAAATAGGCTGCAGTCGAATCTCTATTGAGAGGCGAACCTATTAAAAATTAATGAACATGTTAGATTCGGATGGAAGTATTACACTATTCTTTACTTAGCAGTTTAGTATCAGACAGAATTATTTTTCTTCTAATTTCTCGGCAAAGAACCTGATTTTCTTAAAAAAAAATATTTTATAATTCAAATAACTTAATCTACCTTTTATATATAATAGGTTTTGAGATTGCCAATGAAATACCATTAAACAAGAGGTTAACACTGTAACAGTATAAACCAGACACCACAATGAATTATGATTTTCTATATATCGCATTGTATACATAAATATAATTAACCGCTTATAAATACTTTGTTGTAATAAAATGTACCTTTAAATTGATAGAGCAACTTCATCGTTATCAATTAAACCGTTTCCTTAACTAAGATCGTAAAAATGCCTTTTACTTCCGCCAGCGTTCATATACTTTTTTTTTTTTTTATTCGACACTACTTATTACATGATCTATTTAAAAACATAAAAATCCTATTATCTGACAGCTGTTATATAATGCAATCTAATACCGTATTCATTAGCTGGCCTTTTTTAATAGAGTTCAACATTGAGGTCATTTTAAATTCTCGGTTTATTCGCCGTCTAAATCTTCCCGATTTCCTGGTTGCTAGAATTGTACAAGAGCTTGCACGAACATTCTTCCATTTGTATAATAACAAACCCCAACAAATTAAAGCGAGAGCAAATAAACCGTCAGTAAAAACCAAAAAAACTGAAAATTAAATTTTTTATTTTTTTGAAATTGTTTTATTCACATTTTAAATACTTTACCGTCACAATAACCAACTTAAGCAATATATGTTTAATTTTTTTCATTATAAAAGTTAATAATGAAGTTTATAACAGGTTGATTGCAGTACCATTTCCCCATTTAAACGGGTCTCTCATTCATAAAATGTATACTGCGCGGCAAAAGTTTTGCCGCACTATAAAAATTGTTAAACTCGATGCGCTAATGTGCTGCTATCTAACGTAAATGAAAAAAACTAATGATCAAATGCATTGGAAACATTTCGTAGACGCTTCGTAAGCACAACTGCCATGAACGACACGAATGTAGCGAAAATGAGTGGTGAATAGAGTGGGAGGAGGTAAGAATTTTGGTTTTTTCCTATTGGTAATGGTAACGGTATCTGCCGCGTTGCGACGAAGTTGAACAGCAGTGGCGTTATTTTATTCATACCGATTGTTTCAGTAGTGCGTGCAGAAGATTTGTATACCTATGTAGTGTTCTAAAAACACCTTAACGATGTCTATACGGCCTGAAATGCTGCCATTAATTGAAAAGGGTCGAAGTCGATGATCAGTCGCAATTCAATATCAGATGTCTAAAAAATGTGTGCGACACATTTATAAACGATACCTTAAGACCGGATGTACACCGACCGCGAATAGGTCGTCCTTGTGTCATAACTGAGCAGGAAGGTGGAAATATCGCGCGAAGAGCATTGCGTACGCCATTCGCAACTGCATCAACGATCGGGCGCTCAGTCCGTAGGGCTCCGAACACACCAACTTCATCTCATACAGTGCAGCGACGATTACGGCAGCATGGTTTGTATAATTCGAAGGCGGAAACAGGTATGGTATTATCCGCACAACATAAGATTGATCATTTAAATTTTGCTCATAACCACGCGTATTGGAGTGTGAATGACTGGAGCCGTGTATTGTTTACTGACGAGTCACGTTTTAATTTTCAAGCACCAGATGGACGTTAGAGAGCCTAGCGATGTAAAAGAAAACGATATAGTCAAGAGAATTTCGTCCGACGCTCTAATTTTTACGGAGGCTCTAAAATGGTGTGGAGCGGAATTCAATATAATGCCAAAACACGGTTCCATATTTGTCAACGACCGTCGGTAAACGCTCATTTTTACATTACTGACATTCTTCAAACCTGTGTCGTGCCATTTGCACCATTTGTGGGTTGAGAATTCCTCCTACAGCAGGACAACTCCCGCCCTCACGTTGCTAAAGCTATAAAAACATGTTTGCAACAAGCTGGAATTCCTACAATGGAGTGGCCAGCATGCAGTCCGGAGCTCAATCCGATAGAGCACTTATGGTGTATTCGAAATCGTACTCCACAACCAAGTTCATTGTTGCAGCTAAGTAATGCCCTTTTAGAGGAGTGGGATTCAATTTCGCATTCTTATTGAATCGATGCCAGCACAATGGGCTGTGGTGATTGAGCTCCAGGTGGAAATACGAGATATTAAATCAAACGGTTTTTATTATTTTTTGACTTATTTATAATTGTTTTCGTGTTTTGAGATGTGTTCTCTATAATCAATTATTTTCATTATTTTACACAACTTACGTTTTGTTTCTTGTACCGTTTGGACTGCGCTGGTATAATATTTTTCCTACATTTTCAGTATATTAAATACATTTTCAGCATATTAAATACGTTTTCAGCATATTAAATACGTTCTCAGCATATTAAATACGTTTTCAGCATATTAAATACGTTCTCAGCATATTAAATACGTTTTCAGCATATTAAATACGTTCTCAGCATATTAAATACGTTTTCAGCATATTAAATACATTTTTGGAACCTTTTAGAACGTTTCTGCTACATTTTTCTGCCTTTTACTCAAATTTTTACAGTGCGGCAAGACTTTTTCCGCGCAGTATATTTGACGTCTAATATTTACACTTGTAATCATACAAAGGGTTTACCCAAGCACCCCCCCCAGAAAGTTTTACTAAGAGGGTTTAACTGCCTCAATAAACTTAAATGCGTAATAAAAAAAATGTTTATACTTTTCATTAAAATGTTAACTAAAATGTACTGGCAATAAATAAAAGTAACATCCATCGTAAAAATAGACCCGCCATTACAAAATGAAGTCATTTAATCGAAAAATTAAAGACAAATTGTATTAAAAATAGAATTATTTTGTTACTACTGATAATGTTTGACCGGCGCAGAATATTTCATGCAAATAATAAAAACTACGTAAAAAATGTACTTATTTTCCACTTCAAATGTTTTTTTTGTTTTTTTTATCAAAACTATAGTTCTTTTTTTTCCCCCCGGTTTTACAACAAAATTCTCGGCTTATTCCCGATATGCGAAATTCACGGATTAATCCCGGCTGGGGTTTATATTTCAGCATTTAAAATAATCTAAAAGTAAACAACAAATAAAATAATGAAAATACTTCGATGTAGTTCCGTTTTTAATTTTACTTATACAACATAACACGTTAAAGTAGGGGCGGATCCAGAGAGACATTCTGAGGAAGGAAATTAAATAATTACGTAATATTTTATACGGTAGGCAGTAAATTTGAGAAATATCTTGTTTTATAAAGAAAATCAAATAGCGACCATCTCTTTAGAAATTTAAAAATGGTTTAAAAATACACAATTATTACAATTTTTAATTTAACTTTTGTTTTATTTTTAGGCGTGAAAAATAAAACGAAATTATAAAATTGTGGCTAAAATGGTAATTTAAAATTTGGAATAGTAAATTACTAGAAAAAATAGAACGATAGTATTTTTTATTAGACTTTATTATTTTTTTTTCTTTCTGTTAGTAATCCGATCTGAATTGTTTGTCCGTGAGCAAGTTTAAATATATATATTTCTCATTGAACTATTTTCATTTACAGAACGATGACAGTTGCGTTTAAAACAGAATAAAAACGTAACATTAATAGTTTTACTGGAAAACAGTATTAAGTATTAGTTATAATTGAATCCATAGGTATAACATTTATACAAATCTTTTATAGTATAAATTAAGTTTCTCTGTTGTAACAGATTTTTTCATTAAGGTTTTGGTTCTTTAGGAGGGTGGATGCCCCATATCCCCCCCGTGGGTCCGCCACTGGTTAAAGGTGTTCAATTTTGCCTCAATTTTAATACTACAAACCTACAGATGTGTTAAATTAACATTTCAAACCGGCAATTGAATACACAAAATTAAATAATATCTAAAAATAACTATCGAATAAAACCGCGGTAGCCCAAGAATTAATGTTGTCGACCACCAATATTGCAATTCAAAGTTTAAGATTTACATCGTTTTAATTCTTCGAATTGCCTATAACCAAAAGTAAAACATCTGGAAGAAATAAACAGGCTCCAGACACCATTTAGTCTGCGACATTATGAACTTTACATTTACAATATCCTAACGTCCTATCGAAGGTAATTATAATTAGTCAATTTTCCGAATCAGGTGAGTTAGCGTGGCATCTACTTTTTCTTCGTCTTTTTTATTTCTTTTTTGCGCAACTTTTGTTCAAGTAATATAATTAAAAAAGAAGCTGGAGATTTTCTTCTCAGATAAATGGGGCTGCCTTTACTGCAAAACTGCTACTGTTGTAGATAATCGTTGTACAAACTTTAATAACAAAATTAAAAATTAAATTGGATTAATATGCATCCATTGACTTCATATTAATATATTACGAATATTTAAATTACAATTTCGAATTACCGTAAAATTTCCGAAATAGGTTTTTAACAAAGCGCTGCAAAACAAAACTCCGACAGCTGTTCGTGATAGAAAGAATGTAGCTTGCGGAAAACCTATTATCACATCAAAAGTGTGCTTTCAAAAACACTTTCTTAAAGAAAACAGAAACCTTACTAAACAAGTATCTTTCTTCTACAACGCTATCCACACTGTATATATAACAACACCACCACTGTTTATAACAATAATATAGACGTTAGTTTTTTCTTTTTTTTTTAAAGTTCCGATGGGAATAAAGTTTGTTATAATTAATCGATGGGACACGCTTTAGAAAAAGATGTGCGACCAAACTTTTGGGTATTGAAACCACATGGTGGGCCACTCAAATATAAATTTTAAATTCCCGGTTTTCCTGGCCCAAATCCTCCCTTTTTCCTAATTACTAGAATTGTACAAAAAGAATAGAATTTTTTTGTTACTATTGATAATATTTGACCACCGCAGCATATTTTATATGAACATGAAACAGAACTCCTCTTCGTAGTTTATTTCGAGTGTAAAGTACATTAAAAATTGCATTCATTTTTCGCTTCAAATTAATTTATCCTATTAAAAATATCGTTTTTGGCTATTTTCATTTTTGTCCCGGTTTTATAACAAAATTCCCGGCTTATTACTGTTTTTTTCCCGATCTGCGAAATTCCCGGCTTATTACTGTTTTTTTCCCGATCTGCGAAATTCCCGGCTTATTACTGTTTTTTTCCCGATCTGCGAAATTCCCGGCTGGATGGTCACCCTGAATCAGTATGCCTTCTACTACCCTATCGAACCAGATGTACTATACATTGTTTTTATAATTTCGCCTCATCTCTCCCTCATTAGAACATCATTAATACTCGTAAATGCTTACACATTATTCCCTACAATTTTGCGATGTTTTTTTTTCTTTTTTAAATAAATAATGGTCCAATCTAATTCTTGTGAAATTCTTAAGAGGCATGCAAATACATAAAAGTCTACTGTCCATTAAAATAACAGATCGCTTGAAACATGAAAAAAGACATAATTCTAACTTTTCAGTTAAATTTTTCGTTTTACCTTTTCAAACGTTTTCGTTGAAATGTGTGTTTGTCATTTTAATTCAGCAATATATAAAATTGATCAGACTGGTGGGATAGTCTATCACAACAAAATCATATTATATAGGCGAATGTGAACTTTAACTTCACTGCACGACAGAGTCTCCGATATTTTTACCATCATCAATATATTAAAAATCAGCATAAATCTATTATATATCTATATTTTTTTGACGCCTCGCTTGAACTTCAGAAAAATAGTTTGCAAATTCCATCACAATTGAAAAATATAACTTCTCTTTACAATCATTCGGACATGTTATACCTGGAAAATTAAATTGATGTCACACTGACAAAAATTTTGGAAAACATTTAGTATTTTCTTTGTTAATTAAAAACATGACCTAGGACAATTTACGTTATAGCGGGTACAGAAGTAAAATTCAAGATAACAATTTTAATTGGAAAAAGTAATTTTTCCAATGAGAATTAAATATCAACTGATTTGAACAAACTTTCTTCAAATTAAGATGGTAACGTTGTCATAACTATTCATTCGTAGTAGTAATACATTTATAGAAACTATATTTCCAAATAAGTAAATGAATACAAACGCAGTCTATTTCCCGAAATCAATAAAATAATAAAAACACCTACATAACACCCACCTTTGTTGAAGGAAAAACACAAATGTGCAGAGTTATCTAAAAAAAAAAAAAAAAAAAAAAAAAAAAACCGAAATAAGCAATACCAATATTGATACGGCATAAACCGAGAACGTAATCTACAACAAAGTATCATAATAATGAAAAATGTAAACAAGTAACGCTTTTGACTCTGAAATGCTCAGTTCAACAGACCACCAGTGTCCGCACATATGCATACAGTGAGCAGTGTAAACATTCGGACATTGATAAAAAAGTACATGTCGTAGACAAGCACAATACTTTCTTGTACGAGTACGTGAAGAAGAAAGGGGCTTTGCCCCCCAAGCTCTGAAATTACGAACATTAAAAATAAACAAGTATTTTAAAGGGTAAATCATAAAATATATAAAGTAAATATGCGTGATAAACTGGTACAGCTGCAGACTTATAGGGGAAGTACCCCTTCCGCTCAACCGATTCTAACCAAAAAGGGAAGGCACAAATAGATACTAAGATAGATGGTCCTACCTACAAAATTTCAACCTTCTACGACCAGCCGTGTATGAGTTCTGCGTGATAAAAACATACATACATACAGACGTCACAAAAAATTACTTAAAATGGATATTTTTGTTGAAACGCGAGATTCAAAATACTCCACAAATACAATACTTCTTTTTCTCCATATAAGGGGAAGTCATCAGGGGTGGGTGAAATATCCGTTGAAATGTGACATTAAACATTTTTCGCGATTACAATACTTCCTTTACTTTGTACGAGGAAGTAAAAAAACAAATTAATTTCAACAACGTCGGTAAAATATGGCAAATGAATATAGATCTTTTTTATAAAAATAAAAAATAAACCTTTCTGATTATAGATATACAAAAAAAAAAAAAAAGGAAAAATAAAAAAAAGTTAAAATGGAGTAATAGAAAAGAACTAAAAAAAAAATCATAATTTAACACGCAACATAAACGTTTAGACATTTAAATAAAAAATACTAAAATTATGCCAATTTAACCAAAATTATTTCTAAAACTGTAAGTCAGTGGATTTAATAACAGTATGTAACCGTTTCCTCATTGAGAAGTAATTTATTCGGCGGGAGTCGGACAGTGCTTTGGTTTCAACTGAACTAAACTCTGGACTTTTACGATTTAAATGGTTCCATCCAGTCTACTGACCGTGATAGAATTTCCAGCACTCGTAGGGACGGTTATGTAGTAATCATTCCTTCGTTTTACAGGCGTTGTGTTTGGAATCGTTATTCTTGTAGTATTTAAAAGAATTAGGAACCCCTAGTTCTTCTGCATCTTGACGTAAGTTTCGCTCTAAAATGTTGAAGTATATCTCCGCAGTCATATTTTCATCAATAAATATTAATGAGAAATATATTTTAACGGAAATTGTAGACTTCTTTTTTTTTTTTCTATTGACAGCAGAAATCAGCAGTTTATTTCTGGCTGTTCGAAAATTATACCTAATCCCTATTTCTGATTACCTTAAGAATAGTTGGACTAGAAACTATTTGGTACCATCTTGCATAGAACAGCTAATAGCGGTGCACTTATTTTCGGATTTTTTACAACAACCGTTCATCTTGAACTAAATGTTTAGACTGGCAACCTCATAGCTTAATAAAATCGATTATATTTTCTTTTTAAAACGGTCAATAATTCCATATGCTTTGATTCAAAAACGAAGATTTTTTAACCACTTTTCAATACGAATTTATTAATTTTTTCAATGCCTGAATTTTTATATTATTCATTGTGTATGTGTAAAGAAAAAAACGGTTACATTATAAATAAATATTAGAATTAATAATTAAAATTACAAAATTATATTACTAATTATGACAGTTTTTATGAAGAGTGACGACACTTTTCTTGTTGTCATGGAAAATACTTTATGCCGTTTTCTTGAGAATCTTTCAAGTAAATCTTCGCAACAATTCTATTCCGTTCGCTTTTTAAACAATGCCAAAAAAATAAAGTTGGATTATTATTGTTACTTTATGTTTTTAAAGACAAACGCTGTGGATAAGATGTTGATAATATATATTTATATATATACAGTGGCGGATCCACGGAGGGAAATAGCGCGCCCCCACAAATTCTTGATAAAAATTAAAACTTAATTTATACTATAAAAGATTTGTATAAATTTTACCTATGGATTGATTACAACTAATACTTAATACTGTTTTCTAGTAAAACTATTAATGTTACGTTTTTAGTCTGCTTTAAACGCAACTGTCGTCGTTCTGTAAATGAAAATAGTTCAATGAGAAATATATAAAACTTGCTCACGGACAAACAATTCGGATCGGATTACTAACAGAAAGAAAAAAAAAATAAAGTCTAATAAAAAATACTATCGTTCTATTTTTTCTAGTAATTTACTATTCCAAATTTTAAATTACCATTTTAGCCACAATTTTATAATTTCGTTTTATTTTTTACGCCTAAAAATAAAACAAAAGTTAAATTAAAAATTGTAATAATTGTGTATTTTTAAACCATTTTTAAATTTCTAAAGAGATGGTCGCTATTTGATTTTCTTTATGCCGTCTACCGTATAAGATATTACGTAATTATTTAATTTCCCTCCCCAGAATATCTCTCTGGATCCGTCCCTGGTATATATATATATATATAGAAAGAAGAAAAAAATCGTCACAGATGATTTCGGATTATTAAGATAAAAAAAGTCTTCGTTATTAAGCTTATGATTGAAATAAACACTGAATTATAGAAAATACTATTTCACTCTCACAATGTATATCTAGAGTTGTTTTAAGATCGGCATTCTCATTAAATAGAGTGTGTTCTGCTTCCTTATTTTTGTGTAATGTAATTGTATCGTTTTGTTGCAGGATTTAAAGAATAAACCGCTCAATGAGCAACTGATCAATTTATAACCTTTAGCGCAACAAAATTACTCTTTGTGAAAAGCTGCGTGGAACCTTAAAGGACCAAAACCATCTGTTTGCCCTATAAGGAAACCGGATCGTAGCTGAGCTCGTGCTGATGTTGAAAAAGTGGAACTGTTTGACGAATATTTTGCCAACATATTCAAGTTACATCCTGTTGATACATCATTAATTTCTGATTCCTGTTGTCAAAATGTATCAAAACCCATAAAATTGACCTCACCAGGTGAAATTAACAGTATAATACGGACAATGAACCCTAACAAAGCACCAGGTTACGATTTAATAACAGCAAAAGTTATAAAGGAATTGCATAAAAAAGGACTGATGTTATTAATGTACATATTTAATTTAATGCTGAATTAACATATTTTCCGATACAACTAAAATTGTTGCAAATTGCTGTAGTTCAAAAACCACAAAAACCTCCAAAGAAGCCATCACGGTATTGAACAATTTCAATCTTGCCGGTACTTTCTAAATTATACCAAAAATTACTGTTAAAAAGAATAATGACAATAGTTGAATGCAAAGAGATAATACCTGAACATCAGTTTGGCTCCCGAGCAAAACATAGTACAATAGAGCAGATGCATCGGATTGTTAATCAAATTGAAAAATCCCTGGATGAGAAAATGGTTTGCGATACCGTATTTTTAGACGTCAGCCAAGCATTCGATCGACTTTGGCACGATGGTCTATTGCAAAAACTTCGACGTCATTTTCCCTATCAGCTAACTGAATAATTCTGGTCGAATTTAAACGAAAGGTGATAACGAATCAAATATATATCCGGTTCGAGCAGGCGTTCCTCAGGAGAGTGTACTTGGACCGCTTCTCTACATTATCTACACAGCGGATATTCCTACTACATCGCACGTTGATATAGCAACTTTCGCTGATGACACAGCGATCTTGTGTTCATATAAATGTCCAAAAGTTGCGCGTAAAAACCTGCAGACAGCAGTCAACAGAGTAACATCTTGGTGCGAATTATGGAAGATAAAGATCAATGAGGGTAAATCATCTCGAGTAGTTTTCACTAACCGAAGAATCGATTCATTCGGAAATATAATGAAGAATGGAGTGAAGATTTCTTAGAAAGAAGGTGTAAAGTATCTTGGTATATACCTCGACAAACGTTTGACTCGGAGGAAGCACATTATAACAAAGCGAAATGAGTTGAACATCAAGCTGCGGCAACTGTACTGGTTGTTGGGTAAGAGATTGATAATATCTCTTGAAAACAAATTGCTACTTTATAAGCAAATTTTTAGACCAGTCTGGCAATACGGCTGTCAATTACGGGGCCGTGCCAAAAACAGCAATATTTCAATTATGCAAAGAGTCATGGTACATAACCAACATCACAATCCATGAAGATCTTGGAGTTAAATTTGTAAAGAATGAAATAGAAACTGCTGCTCGACGATATGCTGCCAGATTGAAAGAACATCCTAATAGTACAACAAAAGAACTGCTGAGTAACCTAAGCGAAGGACGTCGGCTGAATAGAAAACGACCTCAAGACTCATTTAAATTATAAATGTATAAATAATATGCGTATGTGCGGGTGCGTGTATGTATGGTATGTATGCGTACGTAAGAATACAACAGTATGTGTGTATGCATTTTGTGAATACATATATGTTAATTTTAGCACCCTTCACTGGATGGGTTGCTTATTCATGTTATGTTAACTTATTCCATAGATTACTAAAAAGTTGATAAGGTTGGGTGTAAAATAGCAAGAAAAAAAAAATTAATTGTAATTTTTTTTGTTTCTAATTTTAACTTTAAATTTCCTTGCATCTATTTAGAATAGTTAACATATTCGTAGGACTCATATTTAAACATAATATCATAAAATATTAATTAATTTTGTTTTTTTAAATCAATTAACATATAATATTAATAATTCTGTTACGATTATGGATTAAAAAGTTTATATGTTAAATATACATTTTGTAAAACGATATGTAACTTATTAAATCTTCCGAGTTCATAAACTGAATTTTTTAAATTTCCGTACCCCACAATGTAATATCAAATTTTAAAAAAGCGCTAAATTAAACACAAATTAAAAGAGTAGGATAATATAAATTTAAGAAATACTTTAAAAAAAACAACAAAACATAGAATTTAAATATTTCAATCATTATATTTTGTAATTCCGTTAAACATTATTTCACATGAAAATATGTTCTGGAAATTTTAGAAATTATGTAAATTGAGTTACAAGAAAAATTAATATTGTAAAAAATTGTTATTACAATAAATGTAAATCGGAAACTATAAATAAAAATTATCAGTAATTTTTCGTCATGTTTTTTTTTTTATAATTTTTGATTAAGTAAACTACAAAGTAATGATTTTCGTTATTATTCCAAAGAACAACAGATTTGTGCTAAAACAAGAAAAAAATTTGGGAACAGTGAACACTTATAGTCTAATACATTATTTGGGCGATGGTTTACAGGAAACCGAAAAAAAAAAAATACTATTGTAGTTTTTCCATTACATTATCACATGTATTTCAATAAAAATTTATTTCCAATGTTAATGTAAGAAATTCATTTTAAAAGGCAAACCATTTGTTTTTAGATTTCGTAAACATTTCAAAAAAATAATAAAAAACCATAATATATTTCAATTTTTGCATAAGTAAACATAGTATATAATATAGATAAGACTAAATATAAAATTTACAATTATTTTACATAAGCCTGTCAACTACAACCGTATCTTCTATTTCATCTATTTTCGGATATATTTGAATTTTATTTATCCGTAACGCTGTTAAATCTGTTTTTATAAAGCTAATTCTCCTATGTCGTTTGCGTTTTATTCTACGAAATCGAACTCTAGTGAACGTCAAATCTTTTTCAACTACTGTAGCGGTAACAACTGCAACACCTGCTGGCAATAATGGCCTACCGATAACAGTGAAATCCGGACTTCCTACTAATAGTACTTTCTTCAAATGTATAACATCTTTAATTTGCGGAGCCCAGTATCCCTCTATCATCAAAATATCTTCTTCGACAACTCTGTATTGTTTACCTCCTAAATGTACAACTGCGAATAATCGTCCGTGTTCTTTATTAAGTATTTGATTATTTACCTTTAAAACTGTCTCCTTACATTTTAAATCGTTTTCCAACGTAGTATTTTGAATCGTTTCTTGATACGGAATGGAATTCTTTGTCGTATAAAAAGCCGGATACCTTTTATTTACAATATCACAGCATTTGAAACAAGAAACCGTTTTTTGTAATAATGACGGTGTAATAAACCGTTTGCTAATATTGAATAGTGACATCGAAATTTGATGCATACGATATTAAAAATTACAAATTAAAACATATCTGATAACAAATTAATATGTACCTACTCCGTTGAGCAGTCACTCCGGTCAGTAACTCCGCACAATTATCTAAAATGTACCGGTTGAGGAGCGCAAAACTTAATTCGTCGCAAAACTTGGATTGTAATTTTGTAAAATACAGCATTGCCAATTTTAACGCAAAATTGTTTTACCATTATGTTTAAGAAATTATATATTTTCATAATAAAAAAATTGACTGTTTTGCTTGAATTAAATAAATAAATGTAAACTAAAACATAAATGTATGCGTATTATCAAAGTACAAAAGTGTTTGTATATAATTAAAAGAAAAAACTTTATTATAGCAGATGTTTTAGTTTATAGGATTGTAATTTTTTTTCTTCTTAATTTTACTTCTGCATGTTAAACTTAAAAGTTATTTCTTTTTTTTTTTTTTATTTAAAAACTCAAGATATTTCAAATATAAAAATTATTACTTTCAGCCCATAACGAAAAAAATTAAGTCCAATTTGGTATTTGAACAAAATCATAAATTCATACGAACAGTTGCATTATTGAATTTAGAGTGAAAACCAGGGCTTGCAAGCCAGCCGAAAGCCAAAAGCTAAAAGCTGAAAGCCAATCATTTTTAGATGTCATAAGCTTAATCCAAAAGCCATATTTAAATTTCCATAAGCTAAAAGCCTAAAGCTTAAGCTATATTCAAAATTTAAACAGTCGAAAGCTGAAAGCTTAAGCTGTATTTCTAGAAAAGCTAAATTAAGCTTTATATTCGGCTTAAGCTTTTTTTTTTTAATTTCTTGATTTTGCATTTTTGACATAATTATTCCTCGTAAGAAATTGTTTTTAAAAACTTTTATTATTGTGCGTAAAGAAAAAAGTTGAAGTTTCAATAGTAATGCTAAATAGTTTGATGCATGGTAATTAGTAAATGATTTTAATTATCTTGTATTGAAATTCATTTCGTAAGCCGAAAGCTGAAAGCCTAAGCCATATTTCAAATTCAAACAACCAAAAGCCGAAAGCTTAAGCTGTATTTATCAAGGACATAAGCCGTATTAAGTTTAAGCCGTATTATTATTCAGCTTTCCCAGCCCTGGTGAAAACTATAAAATGGCAAGTGTTTTTTAATGTTCAATATGTTTAAAAAATTATAAATCAAAAAAATTTTTAAAGAATCATATTATTAGAACAGAACCTTAAATTTTCACAGCTTGACAGTAAAAGAACTGGAGGTATCGGAACAAAATTTATAAAATTTAAAAGTTCAATTGTTTTGCATTTATTTTGCATCATCAAGTTTTGATTTTTGTAAAAAGAACCGTCCTGCAATTTCTAGTTTTTTTTTCAAAAGGGCTTTGTTTCTCCAAAACATTTTATTCAGTGTAACTATGAGTAAATTAAATTTAGGTTTAAATTGCGATCCAGGGTTTTTAAATAATGTAATAAGCAGTAGACTGATTTTTGCTTATTTAATATCGTTTCAATAGTAGGTTATCTGTATTTATAATTCTAGAATTTTTTTTTTTATGTTTTATCCATATTTTTAAAATGGGCTCTGCCATATTTATTTTGGTATCCATTTCTCTTCCTGTAATTATTTCAAGAACAAGTACATATTAGGATGTTATTTTTAATAAACACCTAGAACCAATTTGCCACCCTTTACCAGCTATATCCATCTTGTGGATGTCATTCAATACCACTTCATACTAGTTCCAAAGTGGGAGTGAATACCTTGGGGGACGGCTGTATAGCATTTGATAAAAATGCCCTTCTATAAAAAAAATTTTGTCTACTGTTTATAATATGATAGGTTATTTTTTTTTTTGCTACCTGCAATATTTAATTTATATATATATTTTTTTGTAGAAAAAGAAAACGTAATGTTATTAATGAAAAATTACAAACTTTGACATATATATTTTTCTTGTTGTCCCGATTGATCTCGGTCATGGGTGGCCATATAGCAAAGTCTTAGGTCCTGTTTACACGATGCCAGTTAAAGGGCGAGTTGACAATAACAGTTACTGTACTGCAGCTACTGTTATCGAATCAACACTTTATACGAGTAGCTGTCAAATCAGCTACTGTCATAAAATCAATTCAAAATATTTTGCTTTACTGTCCACTCACCTCTTCGGTCACGTAGTTTTGTTTACGTTTTTATGTTTACATTCGATTTAGTTGAAATTTTACGCTAAGAGAAGTAATTTAAAAATGTGCGAACAGTGGAGTAGCGATGATAATATGAAATTTTCTACTTTATACAGAGAAAAAGAAGTTTTGTGGAAATACGTTTCTTTTTCTGTTCCTTTTTTTTCGTTATTCGGTTTAATTGTTGAATTAAAATTAATGAAAACGATCATATTACTTTATAAGCTACAATTTTCGGCTATTCCGACATGTTAGCAATAACACATGTGCTATAATGCGATAACAGTTACTTTTATAGTGTAAATATAACAGTAACTCGCCCTATATTTGAGGCGAGTTTGTGAGGTCAACTACTGTCAATTTTTGGTTCAGTAACTCGCACCGTGTAAACTAGGCCTTAATAATATTCTGGCATCGCTCTCTTATACGTATATATAAAATTCTTCATTTGACGTTTAATTTATGTAGTATTTAGTTTGTTAGGGTAAGAAAGTTGATTTTTTAAAGAGAACATTATTTTAATTTTATTATTTATTCATATGTACGCAATCGATTTTTTTTTTGCTTATTTGTTTACACATGCAAAGACGTCACCAGCCGATGCGTCCGGGGGGGGGGGCAGGATGATAGAAAGAGGATATGAGTTACAGGAAAAATAAAATTTATAAGTTGTAAAGGCGTGATATTTTTTTAAACAAGAATAAAATCATGATTAAAATATAATTTTCGTGTGTTTCTGGCAAATTGTTCTATTACTTTATTATAAAAGTCTTTTAAATTGTCCATGATTACGCGTCTATGGATACCCATCATGACCAGTTGATTAAAAAGTTTCAAGGTTCCAGGGGTGATGGGCAGCTGCCCCCTTGCCACCCGCTGGTGACACCCATGTACACATGTATGGTAATGAATTTTTTCACCATTTTTTCTCCGAAGGAGGCCGCTCATTTAAGGATTAGTCCCGAGCTCCTTAAATACTTAATTCACCCTTGTTCAATCGATGTGATTTTACATCATCTAAGAATTTTACTTCTAAATTCATCTTTATTCTTAATAAAAAAATAAAAATAAAAATAAAAAAAACATTGTATAAAAATTATTAAAAATATTTATAACTGGTTTTGTCCAGTACCGTATGCACGTACATAGACAAAAGAATATTACATTTTAAGTTAGTTTTTATTTTTCGAATCTCGATAATTTGACATTTCAGCGAGAAAATAGGATATGACAATAAAGTATGAAATACACCAGCAAGTTACATAAAAGTTGTATTATTTTATTGTTCCATGTTGTAAATAAGAAAATAAATAAAGGTAACAAGAGTTAATATTTTTTTTCTTTTTCTTTTTACAGTTCTACCGTACCATATACGTCAACTGCAGCAGAACGCAGAAAAGGCGTACATTAGATTGGAGCAAAAAAGGAAGGTTAATAATTTTTGCTGATATCTAAACATTTTAGGAAAAGTGGAAGGAAAAGCTAGAGCGAAACTGAAAATTTCATGCTGAGAACAAGAAAAGTAGTGAGTGAGGAATAGAAACTTATACCCTGAAAATCTTGCAAATAAACGGATCCATTTTTTCTCAGAGAAAACCACAAATCAAACCGGAATGACCTGTATATACACAACGTAGTATAACTTATTTTCGAAAGAGCATCGTGGTAGATCAGATTGAAGTTCGTTATCAATTTTGGCAGCTGTTTTCTGTTTTAACCTGGTTGTACATATTTTTAGGGTAAATAAGGTAGGGGGTAAACACTGACACTGGAGACATACATAACGCGTTTTCATTCTATGAATGTAATTTGTTGTTTCGCCATAAGCCATTAAAACCTGCAATCCATGTAATAGTGGACTATACTGCTATACACAGGTTCGTTGTTGGTGCTTTTTTGGATTCTTTCTGTATCTCTCTCTTTGGAATCATTTAAACGTTTATTTTTACCAGTTTCCAAAAATGGAAGGTTATACGTTGATTGCAAATGCTTTTTTTTTTTTTTTTATGTTTGTTCGCGCATAACTTATACTCGTAGACGGATTTTAATGATCTTTTAACCGCTCGAAAGTATACCATTCAGCGGTGGTTACATGCGAATACCGATGAAAATCTGAGTAGTCATCAAAAAAAATAAAAAAATGTGGTCCCTTTAAATAATTTTTTAATAAGTACTATCAGTTTACCATAGAAAAGTAATTTGAAAAAATGAAAAGTATTAAAAATGTTAAATACCATGGAAATGTTGCTCTGAATAATTTTTCTGTTTGTTCGGGCATAACTCGTTCCATCTGGATCGATTTTCTTGGTTCTTATAACATTTCCATTAATTTTATCTTTTTATCGATTTCAAAGAAGAAAAAAGTTTATTATTTTTTTGTTTGTTCGCCTACAAATTATTCCATGTAGAACGATTTTAATGATTTTTTGTTTATTCGGAAGTGTATTATTTAGCGGTGGTACTATGTGTGATCATCGATGAAAATCGGTGACAACAAACTGAAGTAGTCGTCAAAAACCTGCGATCCCTTTAAATAATTTATTATTAATATAACATATGCGATTGACTCAAAAATGTAACTGGAAAAAGTTTAAGTATTAACAATGTTAATTACCGTCGAAATGTAGTTTTGAATAAAGGAAATAAATTTTAAACTGCTATAGTGCCATTTACAAGCTTATACTTATCATATTTATCTGTCGCTTTACGTGCCATGTATTGCAACTTAGCCCTAAAGCATGTGTTCGGAAATGGGATTAGATCTGCAGAAACAAGTTAGTTGTTTTAAGGAATGTTAAAAATTTTGTATGTTATTTTGAGACTTAGAATATTTTACAGGGCGAAAGGAAAACTGAGGATATTTCTATGGAATTACAACATATACAAAATATGAGTATGTATTGAATAAAGTTGGGTATGTTGCACGATAGACATATTAGAATGGATTCGTAATTGAATAGGTGACAGTAATTTTAGTTTTTTTTACAAGCTTATCATTTTTAAAAAAGCTGATTTTTAAGAAGACAAAAAATTAAAGTATTATGTTAAATACTTTTAAATTGAATATTTTTTAAAAAAAGAATATCGACTTCAAGATTTACTATAAAAATTTAATAAAAATGCGCTAAAAAGTATAAAATAATTATTCAATAAAAATTAATATATTTCAAAGTGATATACACCTTAAGGTGATATCGTGATAATTCTTATATGATATTAACTTTTTGGAGTATTTCGACGCTCAAAAAAAAAAAAAAAAAAAAAAAAAAAACTTTTTGGAGTCGGCATCAAATTTAAATTATAATAATAATTAAAAACTGCATTAAATGCATTCAATTTTTTCTAATTATTGTAATCTTAATTTGGTGCCTACACTAATAAGTACTAATATTGTATAAAAATTATCATAATATCGTCTTGAAATATGTTATTTTTTATCGAATAATAATTTTTTACTTTTCAGTGCGTTTTTATTAAATTTTTATAATAAATCTTGAAGTTGGTGTTTATTATCTTTTTTTTTAACAAACATTTTATTTTTGATGTCCTCTTCTTCTCCTTAATTTTTTCACTGGTGGCTACTGTCTAACAGGTATTCTCCGCCATTTTCTAATCCTGTTTCTTTCTATCCTTTTTGTTCGTACTCATAATTTTCCTTTTTTTTCTTCTCGTTGTTCCATTGATATTGCCGTCTTTTATTCGTAATTTATTATTACAATTCTCATGTTATTTCTTCCATTTTATCTACTTTTTATCCACTGCATTTTGCTTATGATTCAAGTTATGTACTATTTGAATGTTTTTTCTATTTTCTAAAAGTTTTTATACGTTGACCTACTGAAACTAGGACTCAACAGTATTTCCCTTCTACTCTTTCTTCTCTTTCTACTACATTTGTTCTTGTTACATCAGATTCTGGTGTGTCTTAATTTTTATTATTATTTTTATTATTAGGTTAATGCCTTTTGTAAGGAAATAAAATAAAAAATTTATATTTTTAGTCAACCATGCATGTTTAAAGTGTGAAACTATTTTTTTAACCCGAGCCGTTTAAACATTTTAAAACAGCTAGCTAAGTTTTTATACGGGAAAATGAAATTTATCAGAATTCTTAAAATAAATAAGAAAAATAAAAAGTTCAATTTATATGAAAATGTTACATTCAATCAAAAAACCCGATAACGAAACGACGAACAAATATTACTAACACAAGAAACAAACACAATTCTGTTCAACGGATACTAACGGCACAACTAATTTTAGCGAATCATCAAAGAATAAGCATAATACCACTAAAACTTAAGTATAATACGAGTTTAAATGAAACTTTAACACAATTTAATATGTCTGTATGTAAAAAAAAAAAAAAGAATGGAAACTAATAGTCACGAAATGGAGCGTCACGAAATAGACCGTCACGGAAAATCGTTACGAAAATTTCATGTCTTTACTTGGATACGACTGATTACTAATATTTCCATGTCTCTTTACTTTGTCACATAAACTCAAAAAGCGTCACAAAATGGAGAAGTGTTTCCTATAACGACTTCTTATGAAAACCGTAGGGTTGTGTATTTCACACGTCATTTCCTTGTTTACATTTGCTGAGCGCACAAAACAATTACCATAGTAATTATAAATTAATTGTAACTTTAGTCTCGTGTAAACCGTTTCTTTCCCATGAAAAGTGTTATGGTTTCCGAGAAGAGTTTTATAGTTTCGTACGCGATACACCGTCCTCTTCGCGAACTACTGTTGCCGAAAAATTTGCGCAATTTCAACAAACGAGGAATGACAATTCTTGTAATGCGTGGATATCGTTTACGCGAGAAACTGCGTGCGAGTACGACCACCGCCGAAAACGTCGCCGAAGAAGTGGAAATTCACGAGATAAATCACTTGTTCCACCGCCTCGCTCTTTCGCCGATGTAGAATTCGAGAAATGCTTTACGTCGAATCTCTTTGGTTTCTCATGTTCGGTGTGTGATCGACTATGGTTCGACAGAGATTTGCGACCAGCGCCTGTTTGTGCCGGACTTTTACTGAACAACGAATTTCCGAACGAAAACGTATCCGCTTTCCGAACGTGCGACAACTGCTACCGATGCCTATGTCGAAACAAAATTCCGCGTTTGTCGCGATCGAACGGATTCCATTATCCACCGATTCCATCGCACCTACCGCGGTTGGATCCCATAACGGAGCGACTCATCTCGCCGCGCCTTCTGTTTATGCAAATCCGCGGATTGCGGTTCGCCAAAGGGTCAAAAGCGATCGTCGGTCAAGTCATCAATCTTTTTGGTCGAAGTAAACAATATGTTGCAAGCTCTACCGCGACAACTCGACGACGACTACGCATTCAACGTACATATCAAGAAACATCAAATTCACAAATCGTCTGCGTACAGCGGTTTCGTCAGGAAAAGTGCGGTGAAAGCGTGGTTACGTTACCCCGTCAATACACCGCTTTATCGCGAACATGGCGTGACAGTGGACGAATCGTTTCTATGCGAAAGTTCGGATACGGACGATATCCGAGCAAGAGCGGCCATCGATAATGATCAGGACGAGGACGAACCAATGATCGAACTGATAGAAAACGACCCATTTAGCGTCAAATCGCTACTTATGGCGAAGCAACAAACAATCCTTTGGGACGAAGAAAAGTACCTTTCGCTCGCACCCGGAATGAATCGCCCCGTTGTCGCACTCGGTTATGACGAACACGCCAAGGAATTGTCTTTTCCCGGCATCTACCTCGGTGAATCTCGCCGCTTCAGTCAGCGCGTATACGATCAGGCTGCCGACGATGACAGCGACGACGATATGCGACAAAGTTCGTCGCGGCGTCAAACCGGAGCACATTCTGTACATGGCGATGAAAGTTATGCGACTGCGATTGACGGACGGAATGCGACACGTCTTCAAAATATCCGGCGATACCAAGACTTCGACGCGCGAAAATATGCAAGACAAAGAATTGATGTCGTCGATGGTCAAACAGAATTTCGCTTTCCTTAAGTCATTACCCAACTCCGTTCATTACTGGTCGGCACGTAAAAAAGATGTATTCGCGATGATTCGACAGCTTGGTAAGCCAACCGTCTTTCTTACAATGAGTGCATCCGAATACGAATGCAACGACTTCGCCGACATGCATCAAGGTTTGGAATTCGGAGATTTCGATTCGGTCAACGCGCTTTGGCGTCAGTATCACGTTCGCGACGAAGAACATTACTTGAACGTGCTACGCGCTGGCATCACTCGTCTCGCGTCTTTCTTCGCCGTATAATGGAACAAAAGTGGACCAATAACTTTCACCCGTGGATCGCGAAAACGTTACGCTCGAAAATGGACATATAATTCATCCTAGAGGAGTACTCAAGCGCCTCGTACGTTGTCGAATACGTCAATAAAACGAATAGAGGATTCAGCGACCTGAACCGCGAATTGAGTAAACTGCGCGACGAATACCCCGATCTCGATTGACGGAATCTTTACTCGAAACGTATCGAACGTACAAACGTTAGTCTGCCCATTGTCTATATGATATTTAGTTTCGTTTAATAATTATATGTTAGTTAGTGAATTAAAAATAATATAATTAAATTAAATTAAAGAAAATTTAGTTATTCTATAAAACTGATAATTTTGTCACTTCCGAAAAGGGCCCCTAATATTTCCGTAGCCCCGGGCCTATCATACACTTAATCCGGGACTGACTTAATTTATACTATAAAAGATTTGTATAAATATTACTTATGGATTTAATTATAACTAATATGTAATACTGTTTTCTAATAAAACTATTATTGTTACGTTTTTATTTTATTTTAAACCCAACTGTCGTCGATCTTTTGCCTTTCTTATTTATTTTTAATTTTTATTTTGTAAGGTAAATGAAAATAGTTCAATGAGAAATGTTTATGTACATCTTTTACTTGCTCACGAACAAAGAATTCGGATCGGATTACTAACAAAAATGGAAAAGAAGTAAAGTCTAATAAAAATACTATTTTTCTTACTATTCAAATTCTAAACTACAATTTTAGCTAGAATTTTATAATTTCGTTTTATTTTTCACCTAAAAATAAAACAAAATTTAAATTAAATTGTAATAATTATTTATTTTTAAATAATTTTTAAATTTCTATAGTGGTCGCTATTTGATTTTCTTTATGAAGCAAGGTATTTCTCAAATCTACCGCCCACCTTGGAAGATATTATTTAATACAATTTCCCCCCTCAAAATGTCTTTCCGGATCCACCCCTAATTAAAAGGCAACGCTAATTGTATTCGAAAAACGTTACGGATAGCAGAATGTATTTTAAGAGCACTTCGACGAAACATTATTAATAAGGAACATACAAAGAGAATAATTTGGTTTTTGAGGAATTTATACATATATTTTTCTTCAGATTTTGTATATTTTCATTAAAAGCAAGGTTTTTTTCACTGCGTCGAGAAAAATTTTAAAAAGATCGCTGACACATCGAAAAGTATGACTTGAAATTTTTTTTGAATTGGAAAATTATTTGAGCCGTAAAAATGCACTTAGGATTTTTTTAAATAATTGCTGTGGAAGGCCAAATGACATCTGAACAACTATGTAATATTATTATATTAGCGGATCAGAATATTAACGCTTTAAGTGTAAAAATATTTCGAGTATATTGACTTTTGTTGAAAAAACAATTCGTGTTTAAATCCGAAATGCGAATTGTTTATCATTCGTTATTATTACTAATTTACTGTTCGTTTGTTTAGTTTGTTTTATTATCTGTTGGACTTTAGTTTCGATATAGTTATATACCCAAACTACGGTTCATTTATTTAAAAAAAAATATATTCATTTTTTTCAAAATTCGTTTTAATAATAATTCTAAAGCCTTCACTGCTGAATGTTTTATCTGTCATACGGTGTCTTTTTTAAAATTACGTGATTTTCTTTTTTTTTTTATAAAACAGATGAAAGATATTTCTTTAGTTGAAGTAAAATCAAAATCTGAAGCAGAATTCCGAAAATTCGGGATATATAAAAGTGAATTTATTACATATAATAATTTTAGAGCGTCAGTGAAAAAACTGCACACATTAAATAATGTGCCGCTCTTGATATATAATGCTAATCCCAAAGATGGCGATGTTACTGAAAAATAATGATGGCAATTCCGCGTGAGCTGTATTGGCCGCGTGTCCGCCTTTACGAATAATTATTCGAAGGGAAGGAGAATGTATCGAAGAAGGGAATAGTTACAATTCATACAAATACCGAATATTATATCCTCGACATCGGAAGGTACGCTAAAAAATCGAAATCCCATCATCCGTGGATATCCAATCTGCCGGACTTTAAACAAGCGTTTGTCGTAATAGATGCTGATATAGTGCCGAAAACGTGCAGACGATTGAGATTATTAAAAAATGTCTCTCGGACAGGTCTTTAGGGTTCTACACTCGCGACGAAACTAGTGTTCGCTTAACATCATCAGGAATAGAAAAAATACCGAGTATGTTCACATCGAGATTAGTTCCAGGTAGACTAGCTGAAACCACTGGTCTTTTGGCTGTTAATGACGAAGTGTAGGAAGTGACGGAAAATATATATTGGATCTAGTAACTGATATAATGATAGCGAATAGTTATCATCTAATCGCAACACTTAAACCAGCGAATCAGGTATTATTGGAACCGTCGTAATGAAACTAGATGACAGTAATAAGTCTTCATTTCGTTGAATATTGGCCAAAGATCTTCCACCCATATGTGAATCATGCTAATTTATTTACTATTCATGAAAGCTATAGTAAAAGTAACATTTAAATATTTAATCATTAACATCTATTATTCATACAATTTGCAAGTTTGTAAACGAAACACAATCTCAACAGTCGCTTAAAATTATCCTCCCATCAGATTAGTTATTTGCTGCTTATGCTTCCTTTACGGTTGAATGGAATTCATCTTTTCATAATTATAGCTAAATCATTTCGACTAGTCATATGACCAGTCCATTTATATTTTATATTATTTGTTTTACTAGCAACATCCTTAACTTTCGTTTCTTGTTGATAGCGCTTGGTATTAACCGTTTCAACAGGTTTTAACATCTCATGATACACCATACCTTTCTGGTTCCACCAAACACAGAGCATCGTCTTCCTGCTAAAGCAGTTCGATCTTGCGGTTAACGTGAATGGTGCATCTAGGTTTATCTATGATTTTTCCGCTTAGGACTTTTAAAATAAACCCACTTTTCATCCCCAGTAACGGTAGGATGCAAAAATGATTTTCTTTTGCATCGTCGGAGCAAAATTTCACATGTGTTTTTGGGCCTCTCCACCTGTCTCTCGGTCAACTTATATGGTACCCATCTGTTCACCTTCTGAATTTTTCTCATCTCTCATAGGCAATTGGAAACAGCTTGTCGACTGAAGCTTAATTGCTCTACGAGTTGTCAACAATGCTTGCAATTCTGCATCTTCATATCTTTTTGGCGGTTTTTAGTGTTCCTTATACACTACATTGGTGCGCCATCTGTTTTTCAAATTTGCATTTCATACTTGCGCACTTGGTACAAGGCCGTGTCCACAGGGGGTTTTGGGGGTTAAACCACCCCATGAGAACTGAAATAGTTATTATAAATACATAAAAATCTGAAAAAAATCAAGAATTTAAAATAAATATTGATGATTTTTTAGGGTGTTCTTACCTACTTTTAAAAGAAAACAGAAAAAATTTGCTCCATATTTCTAGGTACTTCATTAATATTTTATGCAAAATTTTTTTATTACGAGTATAATAAATAACATGTAATTTTTATTAATGTTTATACGGTAACTCGTTTATGTAAATTATTAATATATAAATCAGAATGATGGAAATTATTAATAGTACGAATATTAGTGAAAAATGTATTGTTATTTATAAAATAAATATGCGAAAAAAATTTTCAAAACCCTCCTCTTTCCAAAATTCTGGGCACGGGCCTGATCTGGTATATATATATATATATATATATATATATATATGACCTGGTCTATGAAAACTGGGCTAATGTGTCAAAAAATCAATTTTCACTTTTTTGGATATTCTTATAGAAAAAAGCACGCTATTTTCAATGAAACAAAACGTAGATTTCTACAATATCTTTATTACATTCTTCGCAAATCGTGTTTTAAACGAAAACAAGAATTAAAAAAAAACATATAAGAAGTGAAAAACTACAATAGAAAAAAAAAATAGTACAAACTACTTCTTGCGAGTTCTTTTCTTCGGTATTGAGGTTTCTGGATAGGGTTTATCGTATTTTTCATCGGTTTTCTTCCTTCTCTTTGCCACGGCCACTTCAGTCTTTTTTTTTTTTGATTTTGCCAAATTTTTATCTTGTTTCGGTTGTTTTGGTTTTATTTTTTCATCTTCCATTTTGATTTCGGCAAATTTTCATCTACTTTCCGTTTCGGTTCTTTAATTAAGGGGTTTTCAGGTAATGACGCTACAATATTAGGTTTAGCGATATCAGAAACTAAACTTCTTATGTTATTGTAAAGGTACCATTAGCGTTCTAAATCTATACCTTTTGGAGTGATTTTCTCATGCATCTTATCATCAATAGGTTTTATCAGTAATTGAAATTTGTTTATATCGTCACTGTTTGCGTATACATTCTTGCTGCTACGCCATCTAAGGAAATTTTGAAGTGGTGGAAACTTGTGATTCCTACTGAAGGTTTATAAAACTGCTTCAGGTAGGTGGTCCAATCATACCAAGTTTCGACCTCTTTTCTTTTTCCATATTTTTTTCGTCCGCAGATCTCCTCATAAACCTTATCTAAAACATTGCTTGTTTTACCTGATTTAATTTGGCTCAATATGACTAAATCTTGCTGTTCCTTATCTAATTCTAAAAAATTATTTCTCGATTTCTCGATCATATCTCATGGTATTGAAACATTACATTTTCGATTAAAAGGTTCTTCAAAAAATTTTGAAACTATTTTTTCTTCCTCTGCATCTAGGAGAGATAATTCCAAATTATTCGAAGAGTTGAGGGTATGAATTTCATCTGGATTTTCTTCATCACCGTTATGAGCAAGTTGATGTTGATCATCCAAGTTGTCAAAGTAGAGTCTCTCTGCATTACTAAGCTCTTCTTCAACTTTTTCCGAACACATTTTTCACTTTATTGAAATTAAAACAGCTTTATCAGGATAGTTTAATATTCACGATACAAAACCATTTCGCGTAATTAAAAACATCGCAATTCCAAAATAATTTGATAACGAAGTACAAGCAATATCATTATATCCCTTTCATGGATAAAGAAATTAGCAACTAGAGGGAAATTTTTTAACTGTGGTAATATTTCTTATAAAATCATCACTGCATACAGAAGGTCACAAAACATCTGCCAGGTGTGCTGAGAAACAAGAAGTGGAAGAATAGTGTTGTCGTAGCAATACGTAACACCTCGTTACCACCCTCAACTTTAAACGTGTTTATCTCGAAAACTTTTTTTCACCCACCAGCCCGGTTTTCGTAGACCAGGTCACATATATATATATATTAATTATAATATAATTCTTAGGCTACCCCCCATTATAAAAAATGTCCCAATTTTATGTAAAGTTTGTTATATTTTATAGGATTTTTGTGATTATGTTATTATATTCATATGGGCCGATTTAGAATTACGCTGTAAATTTTGATCATTTTATACAGAGTATAGAAGAGAAAGAGACAGAAATGTAAGCAAAAGGGGTCAAGGGGCACAGCCCCTTGTGAGACTAAAATAATAATAATAATTGATGAATTTGTATAGCACTTATTTTCAGGCAATTCAAAAATGTATCGTTGGCGTTATTTCTTTAAAAATGCTTACTATGTAAAACTGCCACGATGCTACTTTTATTAAAGAATTAAATGTCTCTTAAAATTACTGTTTTGAAAATCTGTAATAAACATCTCAGTGTTTCTGAGCAAACATCTAATCTTGAAATTTTTAATTGTTTTAAATAAAAGTTTGAAACTGATTTTATATTCTGACGAACTGTTTCCAGACTAACGTGTTTTAAGAATTGTAATATTACCAGCCAATATCTGCATGTTGAAAGATTCGCTACTATTACATCTTAGCAAATCTTTGGCTGATATAGAGACCCTTTTCAGTTCGTTGATATCGTTGATCGGCAGTTTACTCTCCTTGTCCGTCTCATCGCTATTCGAAACGTTAATTTTTTCACCCATATTTTATAATAAAAGATAATAGTAATAAATTATACCACCGAGAAACGTAAGGTACTGTGTCATTTTTCAAATGTAATATACATCTGTTAATCAACCGGACGTAATTATAAAGTTCGATTTACGAAGATTAATATGTGAAAAAATGTATTACCGAGGAAAAATAATAATAGAAACGGTAATAAAACGTATATTTTGGTACAGGAGTGACATTGAAAATTTTAATTTTATATTTTATCGCTCAATTAATTTAAATGTTTCATATTAATAAGATCACTGTCGATTTTCTAATGTTATTAATTTTTATAATCTGTGTAAAATATACATTTGTTTTTTTTTCCCTAAATGAATTGTTAATGCTTAATTGTAATTAAAATTGTAAATAATTATGATTTAATTTTAATTCTTATTTATATTACAGAATAGATTTTCAAAAATTTATCGCTACTTTTTATAGCGTTAGCTTGTATACAATTTAAAATACTGAAATTAGTTAATCCGACGGAAGTAAACTCACAAATATACGAATCCATAAATATATTTTTATTTTAATTCTATATAAAACGCACTATAGTAAACCTTAAAAACCTATATAAAAAAGTGATAAATTACTTAACGAGCTTAATTTTAAACTGTAAACGAAATAAAAACGTTTAAATTTAACAAATAAATTTTTCGTTTATTATGGTCTTATTAGTTATTAAGGATAGGATTATTAATCAGTACTAACATTAAATAAAGTTATGAATTAATTGACAATGAATTTTACTAACTGAAAAATTAGTGTTTTATTGCGAAAGCACGGTCGTTGATCGTTCAAACAAAAAAAAAAAAAAAAAAATCAAATTTTACATACCCTCTAATTCCTTCAAAAATTTTTATCCAAAAAGTAAAATGATAATTGATTTATTTAATTTTTCTGTCACCATCACATCTATATATTATGTATCTTTGATGCTACTGAATAATTAAGCCGTGAATTAAATGTTTTAATCATCGAAAAATAATTTTAAAAAAGTAAGACAAATTTAATAGTTAATTGCGAGAAGAAAAATAAGAAATGAATTATACGTTAAATTATATTAATACTAAACAAGTAAAAAAGAAAAAGGAATATAATAATGAAGCGCGTGTAAGTTATAACCTAGTTGAAATAAATATTAAAAAAAATAAAATAAAATTATATTCAATATTAGTAATGTTGCCTGAAGAATTCTGATCGCAGAAACAGAAACTAAGACGAGGTGAGTGATATCAGGATAATAGTATATACTGATTGAAAAATGTGCTTTTGTAAAGACCTAACAAATGAATTACAGTTAACGGATAGGTCTTTGAAGCCTTTAATAAATTAATTTATAATACATCCACTCACACTCACCCTCTCTCTCTCTCTCACAAACACACACACACACAGATATATATATATATACCGAGAGCGAGGGAGAGAGAAAGAATAAAAAAAATCACAGTAAAATCTGTTTTGAAAATTTTACTCTACGAGAGGTATCATTACATCATAACATATATATGCTTCAATTCTCAGTTAAAGAATTGTTACGCTTTCTTTTTCCATGTTTTACTACAATATATATTTCAGTTGGTGCAGTATGTTTTATGACTAATTTGAACATGAGAAATTTTTATACTTAAAATTTCAGTTAAGAGGACAAGATGATTTTATTTATACATAAGAGCAGAAAAAATAAATATTACGTTATGTATGAATATAGATATCACCGGAGTACGCATACTAATAATCTAAAAATATAAAAAAAACGTAGAAAGATCACAACAAAATATAAATCTGATTAGAGGGAGAAAATGTAATAATACATGAAAAAGACACATTTTCCATGTAGAACCATTTTATTTGAATTGTAAAAGATAAGCCATAAATGAAAAGAACAATTAATTATTTTTAAACTTCATTAGGTGTAAAATTTTAAATAAGTTAATATTGCACTAAGTAATTCGAGAAATCAAAAAATAAACTACGAAAACCGAAAGAAGTCGTTGCTGGAAAACTACTGTCAAAATTTTTTTTGAAGAATTATAAGTACTTTTGATTTGAACTTTTCCCATCCTATTATAAACTAAATTAGAATTATAATTTTCAGGTTTTCGTAATGTGTAAAAATTAACAATGAAAATTCCCGTGCAACAGTTTGTACATTGTTAAATCTTAAGAATATATTTGATTTAAATATAACATTTACATATGGCAAGGTAGTAATTACAATATCGGTCATTTATGTTGTTAAACGGTGAGATCGATTGTGCGGGTCTCAAATTATTTTGCAGGAAATTTACACGTAAAACCGGTATTTTTAGATTTAACAGCGACATAATAATAATTATATAAAGAAAAAAACGGTGAGCAACTGAAAAAATGTGATCGTAACGTTAATCTTCTAAGTAGTTAAAAAGAATCGACCATCAAAATGGGAGTTCCGAGAGTAATTTTGCAGAATAAATCTTAAAAGACTTTATAATTTTTTTTTTTTTTTTTTTTTTTTATAATTTACAAAATATTAAAAAAATGATTTAAGTATAAAATTAATAATTCGCTTAAATGCATTAATAGTAATAAGTGCGTCAGCAAGTATTAAAAAAAAAAAAAAAAAAAAACTTTTAATGTTTTACAAAAACTTTACTACGTTATTTTTTCGAAGAATAATACTAAAGAAAAAAACAAACATAATTTTCATAATTTGTAAGGCTATTTATTAAATTTGCTTTCTAATAACGGTTTTTAATGAAACATATGCTAATAATTTTATTTTAAAATTTAACACGTGTTCGATTATTTAAATTTGGAAATCTTCGACTATTTTAAATGAAGGTGTAGAAAGCTGATAGCTATACGCTCCAAATGAAAAACAGATTTAAAATGTGTAACTTGATTAAATGCGAAATGTAGGACAAGTTTTTAACCAACAATGATAAAAATTTTCTTTACTTTTCTTTGACATGGCAATTGTTTGTAATGAATCTTTTGAAAAAATCGGATTTTCTCACCGATCCACCCATCGTCTTATCAGTTCAGTACGAAAACGTGCTTAGTAAATTACTTTTTCACATTAAGCAGCAAAAGTTTAATTTTACGGTGAATTTTTGTTTCAGTAGTAACGAACGGACCGAGCGAATTGAATTATTTTCAATATCTTAACATTTAGTAAACATCATTAGATGAGTATAATAAAATTTTATATTTCACCATTTGTTTTTTTCGATAAGGACCACGTTAGAAATAATATTCGCAGTTAACCTGTAGAGAATTTAAAAAATTAAATAATAGCCAATTAGCGTTCCACATTATAACAAATTGCGCATCGCATGAACGGTACCGCTGAAATAAGTTTATTAACCTTGAATATTGTCATATAACTATTTAAAAACGAACTACCGTTACTGTTGCTGACTTAATGATAATAAAGGATTATTTAAGATTTGTACTAAATGATTTATATATTAAATTTTTCGATTCGTCGAAAATTTAATGACTTTTTTACTTGCTTTAACGAGCGAAGAAAAATAACGGATAAATGTAATTTAATAAAAACACCTTTTTTGCGGTTTTAATTAAGAGAAAAGTCACTTCTGCAGACTGCTTACCTCTTTGTTCGTAAAGTAAAAAAACGTGAAATAAACAAAATTTCTGTAAAATTCAATTTCGGAATTTGAAAAAAGGGAATAATATGAATTAATTAAAAAGTAAGTGACAGAATATTGTATCTGATAACAAGTTGACTTCAATTTCGATTAATCGTTATGCGTAACGATAATAACGGCAAGCAGATAATAATTTAATAACGATTTCGATTTGTCAATATATATATATATATATATATATATATATATATATATATATATATATATAGTTATTTGAATATTTTTTTGTAATAATTTATAATATGTATATACCGTGTCATTTTATAAAATTGCTTGAAAATAAAGATACGATTTCAGTATTTGAAAAGACCGATATTTTCTTATTAATCTTAATAATAATGGTATAAAACGTAAACTGATGAATGAAAAAAGAAAAATACATACTATACATTACTTATAACAAAATGAGCAACACTGACGAAATCCACAGTTTATCAATGATCTTAGGCAAAACAAGTTATGGGTCGTTCTGAACGAACAAAGAAAACAGAATACCATAGCTCTCCTTAAAACGAACTGACATCATACATTCTATTGACGCAATTAGAACGAACACAGCGCGACGTATCGACTCGTAAAATGCAAGAAACATTTATTTCTCCCGTATAAAATGTAACTTCCTAAAACTACAATAGCTCTAATAATTGATTATTTGTAGATTTTTTTCGTATATATTTTATGTAGTATCGGTACAAATCAATGCGCGCAGGGAATATTCATCAATGTTCGACTAGAGCAGTAAGTAATGCCATCACGGTGATACCGCTAGCTAACGAACACATCTGCTTAAACGATTCTCTCGGATTCTTCTCTTCCAGCAGTTCCGGTAATACAGTCACCAGGGCGATATGTAAAAATCCTCCAGCAGTGAACGGCAATATCCAAGAAGTACGAGCCTCTATAATAAAAAAAAAAAAAAAACAACGAAAAAATGAAAAAAATTATATCATCTTGTTTTTTAATACCGTAATTATCTCGATCGACGAGTATAAACTAAGAAAAATGTAGTTATAATATTTTACACGACGTTCTTAAAATTATTAAATGGTTATGCCAAAACACTGGACGCAATATGGACTCTCTAATCAAAATGATTACAATGTCACACATCCATTGTAATTATTCCATAACTTCCGATGATCGTGAAGGTTCATCATGCATCAAGTATAAATTAAAAATAATGCAGTGGAAAGGTAGCTTTTGCTTCAGCAATTAGTTCCCCACGTTTCTTTAGAAATAAATTATTTCAGTCAGGATTTAGCGGTATTAAAACTATTTCTATTAATTCGGGATTCCATTTATTAAAAGAAGTGCTTTTAAAATACTAATTTCGTTAGGATTTATAAAAGCTTTTCCCAGACAATACAAGATATACAACTATACCTTTCTATATACAAAAAATAGTTTCTTCATTTTTCGATGTCTTCATTTTCTTTCTTTTCTCGATTTTATTATATAATACGGACATTACAGAATATTTCAATGTTAATTAAAAGTCAGAAAAATTAAAATACGAACGCCCGAATCGTATTTTTGACAGTTTAACAAATAACAGTGCTGCGTAGGTGTGACTGAAGCGAGCAGGAGGCTAATCTTATTAGCATGTGTACATAGCATTAATCAGCTTTATTATTTGCGCCGCGCCGAGGTAGTAAAATTTGGAAAAAAGTTAAAAAATATGTAACGTTTTTCTGTTATGTTTTAATAAACCATACTTTACATTTCTATAGTAACACAATACTGACTGTTACCGGTTAAAAGAAATATTTTGGTATAATAAAGAAAGTAATTTATTATAAGGATGACATTTTTATGAGCTCATAGAAGCTAAATATATGGCTGAAAATGCAAAAAGAAACCAGTTTTTATTTTTTTTTTACGGTGCTTCTACCCCTTTAAAAGATCTAAAAAAATTCATGATTGTAGTTTAGCATAAAATACATGTTATATAATTTTTCCAGCGAGGTAAATTGTTTTAGATCTTTTTTTATAGAGCGATTTGAAATTTTCAAATGGATTTTTAGGTTAGGTTTTGTTGACGAATAAGTCAGAAAATATATGTTTTAATTGCAGGGGTTTGAAATATCTTCAATTTGAGCCGAACATGAATAATATCGGCCAACTGGTTCTCAAGATATCGTTAAAAAACTCGATTTTAGATTTTGTCCCTAGGGGCGGCGCCCCTTAAAGGGTAGCGGGCTGAAACTTTCGAGATGATAGTTTTTTTCCACTTGCCTGACACGATGGAACAGTTTTTATAACGATCGATTTGGGGGCATTTTTCACTATTTTACCCTGCCATGTCCTCTTTCCGTAATAACAAAATTAATTTTTTTATTCAAAACAGATAAAATTTGTACGAAAAAAGAGATTATTTAAATATAGCCTAAAATTAAAAAAGTACCTATTGCGTTAGAACTAGCACTGAATACCAGCGCAGTTAATGCGCCAACAATTCCCGCAGATGCAGTATAAACTTGAGCCCAGGCTGCATCCCATCGACTGAATCCGGCTCGTAACAAAATTGCAAAATCACCGACTTCGTGCGGAATTTCGTGAACTGCGAATTTATAAAATCGTCGATTAATCAATGTGTACATGTTAGTTCAAAGAATATTTAATTGTATAACTAAAACTGTCGAAAATTATATCAAATAACAGCTATTACTAAAATCGTGCAATGCCAAAAAACGTTAAATACTTCTCCGATCAATTAGTTTATCAACCTATAGATTTACGTATTACACGTTCTTTTAAATTTGATACTACGCCCCAGTTGTATTCGCTGGCGGGTTTCGAGCGTCGTGACTACCTATTTGCACTTTCTAGCTGAATAGAGAATGGGCATTGTGTTCGTAGCGATTGTTTATATGCAGTACGAATGTGCACACACGGCAAGACTACATTCGGAACTGATTAGTAATCGTTTGATTTATCTTGGGAAACAAATGCAGTCCCGCGCCGTATCTGCTGTGTACTACGTAGCATATGATGGTGTATACGTGAGGTAGTTTGCGTCATTACTAAGCTAAACAATTCCGTTTGTACAACTTTTTAAAAAATAAGTTTTCATTTCTTTTCAAAAGGAAAAAACGACTAATCGCCGATATCTGCAAGTTGTTCCTCTCAGTATACGAGGGGTAACGTCTTGAAACAACCGCGATAGGCTTGAACGGCAGACCAAAACGTATATGTAGTAAAATCCGAAGGAAAGAAATAATTTTACATTTAAAAAACAACTGAACGTTCGAATGTTTTTAGAAATTGTTTAACGTCTTTTTGACCGGGTTTTATAAAAACATATTTAAAAACTACTTTTTTATGTTTTTAAAGGAAATATTTCGTGTTCATTAGTTGTTTTATTCGGTTTTTATTCCTTTTTATGTTATTTTGTTTTATTATTTTAGCATGAATAAACCGCATTTTAATTCAAAAAAATATATAATAACATAGTTTGTAACATTTTATAAAAAATAGCTTAATTCTCAACATATACAAAAAAAAATTCTAGAAAGCAATATAGATAATAATAAAATGGGGTACATATAATCAAATTATTAACATTCACCACAAGACTTTTCTTTGTTTTCATTTGTACATTTAAAACATGTTGGAACCGTGTGCTCCTTGCATACAAACACGTCAAGCTATTACATTTTAGTTTTTCTATTTTTGCGTCAGTCACAAAAGTGACATGGTCCGGGAATATTTCGTTGATTTTTTGTTAATTGTTCAACATTAATATTTAGCTGCTCTTTATTCTGTCTTTCGTGTAAAATACTACGAATCCGAACTTTGAGTCCCTGGATAAACTAAAATTCGTTTCACGATACTGAAGATATTCGATGCATAAATTCCACGATAAGTCCTTCAAAAATTTACGTCTGGTAAGAGATATTTGTGTATTTTCTCTATGTATAATGCGTGCATTAATTCCGGCTATATACAACAAAGAATAAAATAATGTTATAGGCCAACGACAACTTTATCTTGAGACTGAGTATATATTTTTCAATTTATCCACAGTATCCACTGCTCCTTTTGTTAAGTTATAAAATGTTAACATCTCTGGTTTATTTCTGATTCTTCGGCAATAGCATCGGTTTCATGGAGCGATGATAACAGGAGAACCAGTTTATATTTTTTAGGAACATAAGACAGAAGAGTACATTCATTCCTATATGTAAAAATACTGCTATTTACTGGTTTCTTCTTTCCAATAAAAATAGGATTAACGTCCCTACAACTGTAAGTCGGTGATTTAGAAGAAGAGATGTAACACAAGCGGATATGACATAAACCAATTATCCATAGTTAAATTTCTTCCGGAGTTTGATATAGGTTCTATTATTCTTTCCACAACACTTTTGGCAGAATTATCAACGATTAATAGTCCATTAGGCTGTTTATAAATTTCCATGCTGACTGTATAAAACGTTCTTGCAAACATTCTAAAGCGAAAATTTTGATTCCATATTTTGCAAATTTTTTTGGAGCATACTGTTTGAAAACGCATTTACCTCGAAAGGCCTCCAACATCTCATCAACTGTACAATATTCGCTCGGAGTATACGATTTGATGCAACGTTGTACAAAAGATTCAAATACTTCCCTAATTTTTGTAAGCCGATCAAACTGAATTTTATTCATTCCGTTATCAAGATCATCAAACCTTAGTGCTCTTAATAAAAATTTAAAACGACGAAGATTCATTGTTATGCGAAAAAGTTCGATACCAGTACCGTCGGTCGTCCACAGATCCTCTACGTTTTCATGGGAACATCGTAATACTCCCGCTAAGTATAACAATCGAAAAACAGCTTTCATCTCTGGTAAATCAGTTTCAAGGGCATCCCGTTCACGATCGAAATTTTTTTCAACTATTTTCATCTACTTGTTAGTGTGATTGACAATAATTTGAAGAAAAAACAATTGCCAAGCTTCTAACGGGGTACAAACATGACGGGCTTTTCACCTTTAGGATCTGATAAGTGAGAAATGATATTTCGTTTTCGAGTTTTCCTACGTATCAGTAACGTAGTATTATGAATATGTCACGTTGTCGTTCCATCCTTCGCAATGTAAACTGGACCCGCGCAGGCATATCTTCATCGGAAGAGTTTGCTGACTGTTCTGTTTCATTATTGTGATCTGCGTCATTTAGTACACTTACTTCAATACCGTTATCGTTATCGTCATCTTGATCGCTGTTACTATCTTTATCTTCGTCATTTTCCGACTCCACACTAAATAACTGCCGACAGACTCTGCTCTGTTCTTCTAATATTTTCTTATTTCTTTCCCGTTCCTCTTTTTCGACACTTTCCAGCAATCTTCTAGTGCGAGTTTCCTCTTTCAAATTCATTAGAAAAGTATTTTATCACAAATTATAAATCGCAAAAACAAAATTAACGCTCGAGAATTAAAAAACCAAACTGAATCCGGATAAAATGCAACACGCAAAAATAACAAACTAAAAATCAAACTGAAATAAATGGAAACGTAATCGGTCGCGCGGTTTTCGACCGCGTGTAAACTGATATTCTCTCCTGGTTAAGTACAATGGTTTTTATACTAGTTAAAAATGATTCGTCATCATGCTTACTTGCTATTATAGGAATAGCTGAATTATTTTTGATGTGGTAACAGCACAGTTAAAATAAGAAGAAAAATAAAAAAAAAACCGATCTTTTAGACCGGGCGCGACCTTTTACGGGTTAAACGCGATAGCGATTTACACGAGTCCAACTACGTCTCGAAATATAGAACGGAAAAAAGGTCCTAAACTTATTACGCTAGCTGATTGCGATTTTTCTTTAAACTAAAAAGTTCATATCGTACTACTGGACGAAATGATAACTTTTTCGGAGCAATAAAAGTGTTACTCTTTACACGGAAATCAAAAAGTTAAAAAAAAAAAAAAAAATTAAAATGAAAAAAATCTTTTACGTACCTAGTATCGCAAACGTCGTCAACAATCCGATGCGAGTAGAGAGCAGGAAACTACCTCCAACGGCTAAGCCATGCGTGAAATTATCGATGGAATTTGCGACCAAATTTAAATAACCGCTAATCTGGAATTTATTTTTAACGAGTTTAGTTTAATAATTTTTTAAGAAAAAAACAATAGTAGATGTACATCGAAAGTGGGAACAAATTCACATTAAAATGCACGAACTAGGGTTTCTCCGGAACAGATTTTAAAAGCAATTTTCGCGATATAAATCATACGCCCCGTCAAAATATCGTTACTCTTTTATTTCGTTAATTGGGGAAATTTTAGTATCTAATCAAACGAGTCGTTCGGCGTTAAAGATTTTAATTCTTTTGCCGACTCGCTCGGAGAAAAGTTTGAACAGCAGCTTGTAAAAGAGAGGCCAGAAAAAATAAAGAAACGAAATGTGCAACAACGTCGAGAACGGCTGAAAACAACCGACGTACGTACGCTAAATATTCGGGGTGCCGAGTTTGAAAAAAATAATAAATTGAAATAATATCCACGTACGGATGTATACAATTGGACTGCCACTTGTATTATTAAAAGTCAAACATTAACAATATCAGTTTTTAAGATATAGTCTTGTTTAATGCAGAATTTTCACGAGTTATTTACACCAATAAGGAATGCAGAGGTAGACGCGATAAGATTAATAGCTGAAGTAGGAACGCACTTGTCTGGAGGTACATAGTTCAGTAGTAAAAGATATTGTGGCTCCTGTTAAAACAGAAAATATTTTGGAAAAACGTGAATTAAAAATGGAGTAATCGTTTTTTCATACTGAACCGCAAAACGCGAAATATGGAGAGAAAACAACTTTCCTTAATCATAAGTAACATATAGTATATAACGAAGGCACATTCGTGATATTGCGTTTTCGTGTAAATGCATATTATCCGTGTGTCGTTTGAATTTATGGATAATAAAAATTGAACGAATCGATAATCGATTAAATTCTGCCTGTGTATATACTATTCAAGCTTTCATTTGAAAATGATTCGATTGTCTTAAACCGAAATTTCGTTATCGAGAAGAATATACAGGGCGAAGGAAAGAACGGTGACTACTGACCACCGGTTTAAACGTTCGCGACTATAAAATATCAAAAAATTGTGACCCGGTTCAATAAAAGCTATTTAATGAAGCGGAACGCTTTTTGCAACGAAAATACTTGTAGTATAATAGCAGCGTTAACAAATAATTATACACACATATTCTGTTTTAATGCGGCAATGAAACACATTTAATCGCAAAGTCTTTTGTAAGAGTTGCCTTGAAAACGTGGATAGTCTATTCTTTTCCGATGAAAACGATTATTTTAAATTTATTTTCACGCGTCGTATTTTTACTTTAATTTGTATTACACACACACACACACACAAAAAAGAAAATCATCTAATTCTTTTCGGAAACATTAATTTCGATTAGTTTTTGTAAATCGGTTAAAAAGAAGAAAATTACTTTTCCTGCTGCTTATCGAAAAATAGACTTAACATTTGTGAAGAAATTTCGGAACGTAATTTTGACGAATATTAAGGGTTTATTTATTATCGCGTTGAACCGCTATTAAGTAATCTCGGACACTTTATTTTTTTAAGAACTGTTCTCGTAATGATTCGATAGTAACTGTGAAACCGTTTTGCCAAAACTGCTTGAACAGATTTTGCGATCGAGATCAGCGACCAACAAGCAATAGGCTAGTTTTTGAAGATTTTTTTTTTCCGAAAAAAAAAAAAAGTTTTTATTCAAAATAATCAAAGCGCAGCAGATTAATTCGCGGAAAATGCTCGATTTCAACTAAGTTATTTTTCGGGAGGATATATCTTTTTACGTCGCACATATCGCCCTATTTTTTTTGTTGTCGTAGTCGAAATAAACCTTTATGATGGTTGAGCGGAAAATGTTTTTATTCAAAATTTTCAAAGCTACCCGGCGGGGGGCCTTTGGCACTCGGCGGCGGTAAATGAAAAAAGAAGTTTCAAGCTTGGCGCATTCGTTAAAACACTTCCAGATATCTCTTCCTGTATATTCGCATGGGGTATTTCGTAGTAATAAAACTGCTCATCAGTGCGCTACGAGTAGTAGAAAAAACAAACTGCGCACGCTTAATTATTTTCAATGGCAATTTTTTGTAGCGTTCTAAGAAACTTTCACGGCGCGCAGATCCGCCCTCCGTATTAATTAGTAACGAATCTCGATTACAAGTTCGGCTGGACATTCAATATAATTCAGCAATTTTCATCGTCGGGGGTTATCGAAAAATTTTTTTTTTTGTAAAAAATAAAACTTCAGAGGGTTTTTCCTAGTGCGAGCATTTTCCAAACACGGTGATTTTGGGTGTCGAAACTTTTCCGAACAGTTTTCCGCTGAAAATTTTAAAACGCTCGACATTTTAAGAAGGGCCTATTTTTCATTGAATACCATCGTTACGGGAACTAAGAATTTTGACGCTCATGCGTGTTCACAACGCAATATATAGGTCAGCTATGAAAAAAATGGATACTTTCTGTTTTTAGAGGTAGTAAATTACAATTCCCATTTCGAAAAAGTATTAACATGAATCGTTTTTAAATCTTAAAAATTAACGAATTTAACGAATCCCTCTTTTCTAGCTACAGAACCGAATTTTTTATAACACCAAACATAGGATGACATTACGGCGAACGGTTTTTGATTATATTATTGTATGTAAAAATTTCACAAAATCATTTTATTAATTCTCTATAAACATATCGTAGTTTCAATTATTGCTGAAAATAAACAAAGCGAACGATAACGAATTTTGGCTTATTTATTTTGTAGATGATTAATAATATCGGAAAAATCCCCCCTCGCCAACATATTTAAATAGCAACGTTTAAGCCAACTGAACAAACAGTTTCGGTTAAATCTTTCTCACGCCACAGTACAAAAAGGTTATTTATTACGCAAGTGACAAGTGCGTATATAATTGCAACAAAGACAAAACTTTTGTTAGTTAATTTTTTTATTTTCGATTTTATTTCGTGTTCGACGAAATACTACGATATCATCTTCGCTGCTTCAGCTGCTTTTCAGCGATTTTACTTTGTAAATTATTATTAGCTCTGCGACGTACATTCATTAAAAATTCCATACGCGCTAGACTGTAATTGTCTGGACTCGAGTTAAACTTTGTCAGCTTTACATTCTATCTATAACGTGTGGAACCGAATTGAACAGCGGAGATACCTGCGAAAGTAAAGGCGACCGACAGATACTCGTAACTCTTTTCAGCCACATTGGGGTTAGCACGTCAACCGCAATTACGCAATCTCGGACGTTTACAAATTACGTATCAGTTTGCAAAGAACATAATAACGTGAAAAGAAGGTAATTTAATAATATACTAAGGAGAGGATCGTCGCAATTAGTTGCTAGAGCGCTTGGCTTCCGTTACGGAAGTATCGATCCCGGGCGACGAACAGAAGTTATTTACGAAAAATTAAATAAAAATACTCGCTAATAATCACGCGGAAGGCAATGGCAAACCACCACGTACAACATCATATGCGCGCTGGGTCCGTACACAGCAGACATAAAAAATAGCACTGCACTTGTATAATCAAATGATTACTATCAGCAGTTCCGAATGTGTAGTCTTGCGTGTGTACACCTGCGTTGCATATAACAATTGCCCGGTACACAACCCATATCGGTACAGCTAAAAAAGTGTACGAATAGGTTGTCCACCAACCGAATGGTTGGGGAGATAATGATGATGACTAAGAAGAGCAGTTCAAAAGGTACGAAGAGTAAAGAATTTCAGTTAGTAGATCTGAAGAAGAAAATGAAACAGTAAACAAGCACTGGTGGTGCATCAAGTATACGGAATATTTAAGTGCCGCGTTACTGTTCTTTGGCCCTTGCGAGGGGAAAACAAAAACCTTCGAAAAAATATACATCGTTGAAAAAGATGTCTGAAGACTTAATGTCTTTCAAACATCTTTTTCGGCGATGCATATTTTCTTGAAGGTTTTTTTTTTTCGGCGGTGGAAAAATTCAAAAAATCAGTCCTCGCAGGATGGTTGAAAATAGTTGCTGAATTCATCAAAAATGTTCATATTTTTCAATATGTCCGCATAAAAGCTAAAGACTGTTACGAGTGTTTTTTAAATTTAAAAAATTTTGGTTCGAGAAATTCGTTATGTATTATGCAAATTTGTGTTCTCTAATCGAACGGCATCAAAATCTAATGTATCGTTTTTTCACCGTGCTCAGATAAAGCTGATGTAAACATTATTTCGGTTTTCGTTGATGCGGTGAGACGTCACATTAAAATAATGCCGCTTATTTTTTAGTCAATAAATATTTTTAATTTAATTTTTACTTTTTAAACGTTTCGGTATTTGCGGATACTATTTGATGCGGCATCGGAGAAAGTGAATTACTAAAATGTTGTTACCTAGAGTTATGGTGGGAATTTAATAGAAAATAACAGCGACCGTAAGCATTCGGAAATGGAAATGCGTACAGTAATTACGAGAGTAGTAAATATAGTTTCCGAGCGCTTCCAACTAAAAATATCGTCTAAAATGAGATGCGGTCTGACGCAAATGCAGTATCCCTAAGATGTGAACAACATTTCCGATCTAGAAAATTCATTATGCTTGAAGAACACGCTGCATTTAGTGTTCAACCAAAACTGAACAAAGGACTTCACACGTAACCGAAATGAAAATGTTGCGCCGGTGTCTTTCGGATACACACTTGACACGGCCATATCAAAAACCAGGACATAAGAAAGCGTTTAGGAGTTGCAGCTAAACACCTGAAATTACGGGAAGCGCGACTCCGATGGTATGGCCGCAGCATCATGAGAAAAGCTTCAGTGAAGATGCTGATGAATTGTGACTGCGGAGGAAAACGATCACGAGGTACGTCGAAAAGACGCCGGATAGACTCTGTGTCAAGAACGACACGAGAGAAACTTGTATTTTGGATTCGATAATGTCGAGGACCGCAGAAAATGGAAAAGAAGGTGCCAACAAGCGGATTAAGAAAGAAGGAGACGTCGAGTGTTCACTATTATATGCTGATGCCACTTATTATTATTACTAACACCGAACTTACGCAACCGTTCTGAGTGATCAGGTAGACGCGACAGCGTGCAGAAAAGCTTCCACGAAATAAACGCTGAGTAGAGAGCAAACATTGTTCTAGGACTATGGTCGAAAAAAAGAAAAAAAAAACACACGTACACACATATACGAATATACTCATCTATGATGTCGCTTTATTACCTACATTAAAATAAGTCGACTTTTATTAACGTCGTACAAATGCAAACAGGAAAACAACAACTTTCATACCTGAACGGTGCTTCCAGAAGCCTTGTTCAGCGTCGGTGCCGCACCAGATCTGTTTTCAGTGAGGTCGGATAGAATGTTGCCATTCGGCTGTTTCGTTTCAACTGTCTCCTCAGAGGATAGATCGCCGGCGTTGTTTTTGCTTTGAGATTTAAGCACTTTCATGTAGCACACTTTGTCCTTTTCACACGTCAGATCGTTTAATATGAAACTGCTCCGTTTTCGTCGCATCGGCATCGATTTAGTCGTCGTTTTCGAAGACGCTGTCTGATCCGTCGCATCATTCGTCGTTTCGGAATTTTCCATTTCTTCTTTTTCGAATGAAAATATCTTCTCTATTATTATGAAGACCAGCAGACCCGCCAGCACCCACAGTCCGCAAGCTAAAGACGGATGGCTGCTGAATTTGCTGTTAAGATCTACAAATAAATATATAATAAATACACGTATACCTGTTAAATTTTATTAAAGAAAAAAATTAACAATAATTTCATACGTCACTCACTAAAAACCGCGCACATGGAAATGGAAATACCCAAAATGCACAGTTTCATACTGCACCGAATGGGGGAAGAACACAATTGATCGACGAAACACATTTTGATCGTACAATCGACCATTGTGCACGATAAATCCATTATCAGTGTGATTCCCTCGGAAACTTATAATTTTTTAGTGCTATAAATCTTTTCTTTGGCACTCCCTTTGTTTGTTTTTTTTTTTTCACGGAAGAAAATATAGAACAGATCTAATCGGTGAAAACTTTTAAATCTGTCGATTTGCGATCGATTTAAAACCAACGACGCCACAAATGAAATAATATAAATGAGAGACCTTAGACGTTACTGCTGTAGAAAGATGGGAACACTATTTTTATAACTAAATCTAATTATATGAACTAAAAACCTATTAATCAAATCTGAGAATAGTGAAAGAGAATTTATAAAAAAACAGATGTTTCGGAAAATTATAAATTTTGAAATTAAAGATCTCAAAATTCGTATTTACCAATTTAAACATACTTCTTCATAGTTCAGACTAAAATTTTACTTTTACGGATGATAATTTCGGTACGGGTCTTTCGGCTTTTAAACTTTCATCTTTCACATTACTTTTTTTTTTTCCATCCGATTTTAACATTTGCAATATGAAAAGAAACCGGTTTTTAACGTAGAGAGCGGAAATTATGAAAACGTAAACAATGAAAAAGCGTTATGCATACAAGCAACATAACTCTGTATAGATGGCTGGAAGCAGTTTTATTTCGCAGTAAACATTCTGAAAATGTAATACAAATTTTGCGAATAATTCAATTTCATAATATTAGCAATTGGAGATTCTTCAATTAACAAAACAGTAAACAACGTAACTGTAAAGTATCGGAGCAACTGATATGATTTTAAAAATTCGTAATAATTTAACCGAATTCAATTACAGAATAAAATGTCTTAAAACAAATACAAATTTAACAAACAAAAATTTAAGTATAAAACAATTGCTTACAATTAGAAACATTTTCGGGTATAAACCATCATTAGCTAAAACACAATATATGTGATCAGAAACAAAATCTAAATCACACTGAGGTCAAATAGGAAATAAAATGTATTGATTTAAACCGTATAAACCGTTTTATTTCCCATTTGACCTCAGTGTGATTTAGATTTTGTTTCTGAACACATATATTGTGTTTTTAGCTGATTATTGTTTATACCCGAAAATGTTTCAAAGTGTAAGCAATTGTTTTATATTTAAATTTGTATTTGTTTTAAATCACTATATTCTATCTGCGTGCATTAACGAGAAGAAACGATAAAAATAACCTGCAGATGATCTTCAAAATAGTCGCTAATATCTGATTCGATAAGATCTTAATAAATTGAGCGGTAATTTAAAAAAGGAACAGAAATCAGACATTACTTTACCCCCGATGTAAAAACAATAATGGAAGAGCAAATGATAAAATAGACTTCGAACAGTATGCAAAACCTGCAGGCGTAGAAGAATATTGAAGGGGATACGGACCGACGATTCAAAAAAAAAAAAAAAAAAAAAGAAAGAAAAACTATTAAAAATTTATTCGTTCAATACGCATACTTCACCGTTGAACTTTATTTCGATCAATGTCTTGAATTACATTTAATGTTTGCGCAAAATTACCAAGTTTTTAAGAACCAACTTACCTAATATATTCGATGATCAATCAACAAATTTTTAGTCCCAAGTCCATTTATAGTCGAAATATTTTTCTGCCTGATATAATAGTCTTCTCTTCGGTAGCATCACAATTCAAAACCTTGTAATCGATTCAGGGTATTTTTCTTCAAAGTCCACGTCTCACAACCGTATACTAAGATGGACCATATATAACACTTAAAAATTCGAACCCTTAATTCCACAAGGGGCTGTCAAGGTTTTCTCATCTTGTTGAACGCACTTCTCGACTGTTAAATCCGACTTTTGATTTCCACTTCAGATCCTCCTGTAATGTTCAGCTGCACACCTAGGTATTTTTTTTTTTATTTACTTTTTTATTGGGCTTGTCAGCTACCTAGAGGTATTTAAACGATTCGACTTTCTCCAGGTTATCTCTATTAATGTGTGTATTCTGGGGCTGGTGTTATTTCCGATGACCATTATTTTTGTTTTCCTAGGATTTAATGATATTCCATACTTTTTATCGAACTATAAAAACATTTTCTGCTAGACCGAATACAATTATTTCTATTCGTCATAAACTGAAAGTTAAAAAAAAAAAAACAAAACAAAGGACGTTGTTGCAATTTTTAACTATCTGTTTTTATTAACAATAAAGTAAAGTAAAAAAGTAAAGTGAGTTCCATACCCTTGAGAGGGCGTTGGGATTGTGAAGTTAAGGTTCACAATGTAAACAATACCGGAACGTATTCAAAATTGATTCCTAAATTATTTTAAAAAATAAATACGTACAAAGGAATTTGTTATTTTGAATATCTATGAGATTACGATTAACGGCCGCTACATAAATTAGTTTTAGTTCCGACATTTTCGATGGAAACAACGATTGATAACGATAATAAACAAAGAAGATATGATAAAACAAATGCTAGTACGACAATGTTTTTAATAATAAAAGTACGGAGTAAAAAATTAAATAAAAAAAACAAAAAAAAAAAAACAAAAAAGCAATAAAATAATAGAAAGAACTATTATTGGAAGAATAAAGAGAATCAGCAAAACAAAGAAAGCCAGAGTATAAGAACGAAAACGTGATTTTCTCACGATCACGACCGAAAAACGAAAGCGTTATCTTTTTGATAAAAATATAAAAAAGCAAACAAAGTGAAAAATCCGAGTTTACGTTGAATGATTTATATTTGCAAATAAATGTAAATTTAAATAGCTAGACGCGATCACAAGGTAAAATGGTCCAGGGACAAAGAACAGCTCAGGTGGTCACAATTAACATTAGCAAAGGTGCATAATGATGCAGTCTATATATAAAAATGTAATACTAATTAAACATCAGAAGAGTTGGCTATTTTACGATTAATTACGATTACAAGATTACACGTAATTTGTTTTCAATCGGAATTGAACTTAATTAATTATACTTTGGAGTAGTCGCATTTAACACTGATTATAAAGCATAATTGCGTAGCAGTAATCGGATTTGCCAAAATAATCGAATAAGTAATCAGTGTGCGGATGAATGCAATAACACCCTTTTTAATATTTAAATCTTTTAAAATAATACTTCTTTCAAATCTTCCAATATGCCTATAATAGCAACGGGTGGTAGAATCCATTAAATCAACGTATTATTTATTATTTTTCATGCAAATACATTTTCGTATACAATAATATATACGCATATAACACCATCGATCATTATTCGGATATTCCCCGGTATTTATAATTAAAAAAAAATTTACGATTAATAAAATATTAGCCAATCAATTTCGCTTATAATGAAAATTGTAAATTAATAATTTTACGATTACGGTTAAACCAAAACCGAAATTAGCTGACGAATATTGAAATATTTGAAGGCGTTACGGATTTTTCGTAAGTTGGTTTTTTTTTGCTCATCCCCAATAAATGACGGACAATTGAATTAGAAACTGTTCTTGGGGACGGACATTTTAAGATTATCCGCCTAAATCGTAAACAGTTGGGGATTATTATGCAAATAATAAAACATAACAACAATAATAATATTTATCGGTTTACCGGTTAATTAAACTTTATAAACTTCGCGAGACCTCGCCTATAATAACATTTTCAAAGTTTCAAAGAGACAGTTTGAAAAATAACATCATCTGCCAAAGTGAGTACGATGCTTCGAAAATTTGCAAAATTATTAAGAAAACGCTACATCAGTTCGAACAGTGGTGGAAAAACGCAGCAAGTTCAAGCTCGGCCTGTGCGGCAACACATGGAGTCTTCAACAACAGCCTAATCGAGATGACAGCCATTACGGCATTATCGGTTACGCGGTGCAGAGTAGTACTTCAACGAGACACGATGATGTTATATTCGAAAAATTTGTTCGGTGAATGATCGGCTCGACCACCACTTCCTCCAAACTTTTATCTGTTGCCCGGGGGTAGAACTTGAAAAATAAGATTTACGTAAACTCTCCCCCCCACCAATTGCTAAATTAAATTAAAGGAGGGGAATATTAAGATGGTGATCGGCTAAATATAACTTTTCTTAGAGTTCCCCACGGTTAGTGGAATTGTACGAAGCCTACAGAAACGATGCCTCGCTTAATTTTTTTTTTATTTGTAAAACAGCCCCTTAAGGGAACTGTATCGTTATTACAATGTTAGAACTATTTCTAAATAAGTAACATTTATAACTAAAAGTAAATTAACATGTTGCAAAGGAGTATAGTCCACTATAATTATTCTTTGCTATTTATATACACATACATACAATAAAACAATAAAAATTTACAACATGACTAGGTCACTCGGTTTAAACCGTTTAAGCCGTCTTGCATCTTCTGTAGTAAGTAAAAGGTCCAATAGTAAAAACCTAACAAACTGAAGTGAGGAAAATACGATACCGGCAAGGATGAAAAAATTATAGCTATTTAAAGTTACTATTTTTACATGTTAAATATTGTATATATATGTATATACGAGGATCAATAAGTAAGTTACACTCGCACGTAGTTTCTACCTAAATTAACGTACAACCCCCCACTCCAGCTTAAACGAACCCGGTTTTCATTCTCTATCCCCTCGTAAAAGAATGAAACCGGTATCACCTTTTGTTTGGTTCATTTACAGAGTGTCTGTTTGAAATGGAAGGTCGTGTGAGTCGGTCGTGCAACATTGAGAGGCGGTGCAGTGCAGTTTTTGTGGGCAAAAAATGATAATCCCATTGAAATTCATCGACAAATATGTGAAGTGTACGGTAATAGAGAAATGTCGAGACCCATGATGTGCCGTATGTTCGAGCAAGGACGAGATTATGTGGAAGCTGAAATGCGCAGCCGTCGACCGTCAACTTCGCACACAGATGCAAACGTTAAGCGCGTCGAAACTCTTATTCTTGCGGATGATCGTCCATATGTTTGATCATTTAGAAGCAACGCTGGGGAGAGAGCGTTTCGTGAACGACGAAGAAGTCTTAGAATTTCGTCACGGATATTGGTTAGCCGAAGTTGGAGGGACGTTTTTTTTAAAGAAAGCATCGCGAAAAATTGGTACCACGTTCCGACAATGTGTTTTAGGTGAATACGTCGAAAAATAGAGGAAGGACTTTGTAGAGTTCAAAAACATATTTACATTCTTTTTACGATTTTTTTTTTTTTTTTATCGCGAAGTGTAACTTATTTATTGATCGTCCTTCGTGTATTATTGACAATGCCATCCTTAGGCAGACTCCCATCACTTTGTTTGTCCCAAAATGTTACATATATTGTATACATAAGAAGACAAGGGGTATCGATAAAATGGATTACTGCCCTAGTTAATTATGTTACTTAATGATGTCATTCGGAGCCAGATTCTCACTAGTTGTTACAAAAATTTGTCCCAAAATGTGATGTTAAATAAAGATTTACATACTTTTTCTTTGTCGCGCAATCGGAAAGAATGACGTTGCCAATTTTCTTCGTTCTATACGAAGTACAGAAGTGATAGAGCTGAGGGTGTGAGGTGCGGAGGGCCGAGTTACATATACATATACATATATATATATATATATATGTATATAAAAGCTTACTTCAATATTGCAAAAGTTAATAATAAAGTTTATAACTTACGTTGATTACTTCGAAAACTTTTTTAAATCTTACATTTAGATTTGTAATGGTAAACATCGCCTTCACGGAGCGCGGGACTTCAAGGTTCCCCTTAAAGAAAAACAGAAAAAAAAGTTATTATCGAAAGGACTTGGGCTTAGCCTTCCGAATAAACTGAATAACGGAATACGTAAAAATTATTTACGCATTGTGTCAACATTTTAATAACTGCCGCGTACTTATCCGAATTGAGAAATTTTTACTGAAGTTTGTTGTGGTGTTTTCTATCATGGTTGTTTTTTGTGAAGATGAGATCAAAAATTTTAACTTTATTAAAAATAATACATATGCTCGTTTCCGTAGTAGTGCTTTTTATAAGTTGGTCACCGCGATTCTTAATGACTTTATATCACACCGGAGTAAATAAAATTCACGTCTTTTAATATATCGGAAATGAAACCAATAGTAAAAGTTATATCGATTATTTCCAAGTACTACTGCTCGTATGCATAAAATTAAATAACTTCTTTCAAAAAGTATAATGCTTTTTTTTTTTTCTAAATTGATTAATCGGAAATATTTTTAAGGGCGGATTATTTCTACTTATTACCGGATTTTATGACAAAATTTCCGGTATTTTTGATATCCGAAATTCTCGGTTAGATATAAAATACGTCGAAACAAAAAGATATACATATATATATAAAAATAATAGTCGCAGCGAATTGAAATCAATCGCTACCCCCTGGCACCGATTCGGCAAATATTACGTCGTCAAGTACAATTGTAAATAAACGAATTTCGTTACTTTCGCACATCTTTTCCAGCTTTTCGTTTTTCGATTACTCACTTCGCAGAGACTTTTGAGACGCGCCACAGAATTTTTGCCCATTCCCGGAAGACAACATAGCGCGAAAACGGATTTGCAAACAACAGAGCTACAGCCAGATTCGGGGGAAAATCAGCTGTCCGTTGTGGAATTAAAAACAGACAGAAGTAACTTTGTCATTTCGTACTGATTTGGAGACTGCGAAGCAGCGTAAAATAATACACCACGCTGTTTGGAGAGTGCACAGAATCAGCGGCAATAGTTTTTGTAGAGTGACGCGAGAAAAGTGTTAAACTGACGGTGGAAACTTGAACGGTATAAAAATAACTAAACGAGCATCGGAATTAGGCATAGAGTATAATAGCGTGAATCACTGATAAAATTGTGAACATTTTTTTCTTTCAACTGGGTCATTAGTTTTCTTCGACGCGGCCGACAATAAAAACTGCTACGCCGTGTGTAATTACCGATAAAAATAAATAAGAATGCGAACAACGTGTTATTATTAATCTGTCTCTTTCCCCTGCGGAAGCACGTTCGAAACCAGTCGGATGCTCGCCAAGAAATAAAGCGAATAACGAGGTGAAATACTGAAAGCAAAAGTAATCTGGTCGTATCGAACACATTCTATGCAGTCCATAGCGCACCCATCTAGATGTTAACTTCCGCAGCAGACAGCGGCGTCATTGTGACTAGCGCTCTGAATTACCTACAGCTCTTCAACTAACATGCAGATCGCGTTACGTAATCCGTGTCTGACGGTGCATAAGGAAACATCACCGAGGCAACAAGTTTTACTCGCTTAAGGTCATATATAATAAAGTGGGTACCGACGCATTTAAGGTCACATTCTGTTCCCGGTTGGTAAATTCAGCGCGCGCCATTCTGGGAGCTTCCTGTTTCGCGGTCGCACTGATATTTCTGAGAGTGAATTAATTAATAAACCGCTCGGTAATCGGAAGAAGATTTTACCAGCTCGTGACGACTCCTACGAACTGTATGACGATCACACAGTGTTAGCCGCTATCAATTTTCAGCGCAATTGTCACGATGTATTAAGGAATTTCTCTTGCAGCATTTTCAACCGAACTTAGTGTCATCTCAGTCACGTTTATGGTGAAACTTGGAACTTTGGCGCGACACTCTGCGATAGAGTGGTTATAGGCGCCCTCGTCGAATAACGAACAAGAGAATGCAGTCAAGAATCGAAAAACGACCATGCTCCGTATTCGATGACTTTTTCTATTTCGGAGTATTTGAAATTACGGCTAAAACTTTGCAGTACGGGCGGACTAGAAAGAAAAAACGCCGCGTTGGACACATCTCGGTAGATCATAAAGCGAATGCCGAAGATTTTATGCACTACCGTGTAAATAAATAATTTAAGGGAAAAAATGGAATACAATGGAAATATTAACATTTCGCACCGGCCTGTGTTGCAAAAGCTACTTACTACGTTTGAACGATACCCCCCGTTTTTTAAAAAGACGAAACTCCCCTAAAGTGAATATTGTGAAATCAAATCAACCGTAATTATTTCATTCGAAGACGAAAATGCCCTTTTTTTTATAAACATCCGACGGAGAAAAGTCAAATTTAAAAAGCCATCTAAGAAAAATTAGTTTAAAAAGAGCCTGTAATTGGATTTTAAAATTCAAGCGGGAACACACCCCGGTAAGACAGATCCACGAAACACGGGGAAAACTAAATTCCGGTTCCTTAATTACAATTTTTTTTTTTTTTTTTTTTTTTTCATTCAATTTTTATCGCTCAACTTTAGAGTCACGTAATTCGTTAAATATGAGATCGTTATTGTTTTAATAGAACTTTTTGCGATTTACTGAACTTCACTGGTTTTGCAACAATTTTTACGACTTCACATCCTTCGTTCAATAGCTCGCGCAGGTAACGAATTTTAACGAAAAACTTCTACATGCTGTCGGATGACCAAAAACCGGGGGGGGGGGTAAGTTCCGTCTGTGATGCAGATCATATTTTTTTTGAACGTTCTCTTTCATTTTTTTTTTTTTTTTTTTTTGGCCCCGCAAGAAACCATCTGGCCACCAACAACCTCTACAAATAACCTAGACTAACAGAATAGTGTGTAACAATAAAGTTCGAGCAAACATGGCCACAATGATGCAACATAGCCCACGTATGTCGAAAAAAAAGATACAGAATTAACACTGATAATTAAACGTCTATAATATACAGTTCAAACACACACGGCCGCCATGATATGACATAGCCCACGAGTATCAAGAAGGATATGGAATTAACATTGTTAATTAAACTCTCACAATACAACTCGAACACACATGGCCGCAATGATTGACATAGTCCACGAGTGTCAAGAAGAAAAGAATATAAAATTAACACTGATCACATCACACCCCAAGTGCAACAGGCACTGGGGTGCGACTGGACAGCAGAAGGTCAAAGATATAGCCTTAGAACCGAGTAATTAACAAGCTGCAAGAACTCTGAAGATGACAGTTATTAGCCACATCAGAACTCCTTGATAGTTAACTGAAGCTGGGCCACAGAATCAAAAACAAAAAAAACCAAAAAAATTTAAATAAAGATTCTAGTTCTTTTAATAAACGTGAATATTATTATTAACACACGGTTACCGGAAGCGAGTAAGGGAAAAAAACAGTAAGGAGGAAACGAACCGCATCCAAAGGGAAGACTCTGTCCCTGGCTAGCGCCTCACAATTAAACAGCAGGTGATTAATTTCCTCACGATAATAACCTGTACTAAAATGCTCATTGCAGTTGGAGTGTAGAGGGGTTTCAACCCCAAAATTTAGTCGCACCCTGTTATACCCTGTACGAAGTCTGCATGTAGTAGTTACAAACTTTCGCACCAAACTATCCGGAACATTAGAAATATTGTAATGCCACGGTTTTAATTCGAAGAGTCGATGGGACCAATTCGTAAGACCTGTCTGTACTAGGCGCACTCTTGATAGTATTTTCCCATTCGGTTAAGTTATCTCTTTTAAGATTCTCTAAAAGATCCGTTGATGGGATGTAGGGATATATTATCCCGTCCCAGGCAGCGTCTTTAGCTGCCTGATCCACCATTTCGTTCAAAATGATCCCACAGTGACTAGGGATTCAACAAAATTTTACTGTACCCCCATTGTCCCGAATGTTAGCGAGTTTTAATTTGATTTCGAATATCAATGGGTGGCTCTGATGCTTAAAGTGACTGCTTCTAAGGGCCAAAAGGCTGCTTAGGGACTGTCTGAGCATATTACCGATTTTCCTCTATCGTCTGCAGCGTTTAGAATAAAATCGCAGGCCTTGTCAATGGCGAGCAACTCAGCAGTAAACACAGAAGCCTCAGGCGGAAGCTTAAACTTAAATATTAAGTTCTCTCCCGTTATGAATGCCGCGCCAGTCGCCTTACAACTAATAGATTTTGGTTTCCGCTGGCAAAGGTGTTGGTTTTTTGCTGTGCGACATTTTAATAACGTGATTAGTCTTCTTGTGATGTGCATGCGCACTTCGTACATTATGGCAAAATTCGCTCAATTTCAATTATTCTCCGATTCGACGACTATTTCTGGAAAGGCTTACACACGCGCGTAATATCAACGGACGTAAGCAACATACAAGCGGTCCGAGCAAAAAAATTTAATGTATTTTAATTCCTTATATTTTTGCCTTCTTTACATGGACGCGAAATATTTATGCGGTTTAAAATGGATGTTAGCTTCATGATGTTGACGGTTAAAAATACGGAATAATGAAAGAAATAATTCAGAATTCGGGGTAAAAATACTGGAAACAGCAATAATTAAAAGAGAAAATAAATTTTGATTGGTGACGCAAAAAGGTTTTATTCATGATTTTTTTGGAGTTAAGAAAGACGCCCTTCCCTCAAACTCAAAAACCAGAAGAGTGCTTCTACAATTTAAAAAAATAGTATTTATTTACGCCTAATTTTTTAGTTTAATGTAGTTTCAAAAAAAACAAAAAAAAAAAAAAACATACAAACTTACCGTTACTTATTCGAATTTTTAAAAATAGAGAAAAATCGAACCTAAAAAATCAATCATGGAAAAACAGTCGCACAAAATTGTAACGTTAACTTTTATCATTAACGTAATAACAATTTTGTTTTATCTCCGATATCGTGAATGTTTTCAAGTGTATCGATAGTTTAAAAAAAAAAAAAAGAAAAAATAACGTTATATTCCGTAACGGTATCTGAAAATTGGTATCACGCAATGAACTAAGCAATAATTACACATCGATAATTGCAAAAATTTTTAACGTCATTGCGTTCAACGTGTGCCGAAGAAGCACGACACACGCGAACGAATAAAATTTCAAAACAAATTTCAAACCCGATCAATACAAATTTTACGAGAGAAATATCGTGTTATTACATCATGTTGTTATTCATTTCAGACTACCTCTTTAATTATGTACACTTGATTGTGTGATTTAAGAATACATTAGCGTACATGTCAAGTACAAAAACTAATTTTAATTATTCAGTTTGAAAACAATAACAAAAATTAACCGTCAAATCTTTTATCATTTAAAGCAGCTAAAAAAAAAAAGAAGCGCACTGGAATATTTAGTCAACGTATTTGAGTTATCATAGTCCCGCTAAAATTATCTCGTTTCCTTTTTCTTCAAGAAAAAAAAAAAAAAAAGAGACAAATCAAAAATTTGATTTAGTTCGTGAGAAACAAACACAGCCTAAACAAACCTCTACTAGAGGATCTTAAGAATACCACAATTTGCTTATTTCTGTCAAAAATTAACGGAGGCAACACTCTAGTTAGATTCGATAAAATTCCCCTTGGCTTGTTACTGGACTGCAGAGCCTGACTTGAATTTCACATATTATCCCACCAACTTCCCTAAAAAATTGCTTTCTGTACTCGATACGAAACAAATTACTAATATACTAAATCGTTCTTTTACCGAAATGATGTACGAAATAGAGCTGTAGGGGGCTCTACCGCAAAATTTAACTGCAGCCGATACAGAAATTCGGGTCGAAAGTACTTAGAATTACCTGTAACGCGCAGTATATAATGTTATCGATGGATCTGTTCATCACGATTTAAATGTATGCGCAATCGAACAAGTTTATCGTCAAAGATTCAGACTATTATCAGGAAGATCATGAAAATCCAGTGGTTCGAAGAATGCATAATGTACCATACCGCGAGGTAAGCCATACAGAGATGGCTGAGATGCAAGATGTTCTCATCAACAGCTTCGCACAGTATAAGGCTGTTCGATGGAGCAGCGACTCAAGTACAAATTCTTAATTTAATATACTCAAATAATCTCACGTTCCAATTGTCACACAGGTGCGCATTCCAAAAAAAAAAAAAAAAAAAAGAAAAAAAAGTTCAGTCAAACATGATGATTCATGCGCTGAGGATTTCCCGTATGTGTTAAGTTTGAAGATAACTATAATCTCCATTTACGTAATATACCGAATTCAAAATAAATCCAATTTGTAATTTGTAATATCGTACTTTTCGCGTCACAAAAAGGAAGAAACACAAAATTTTTCGAGCTTTTTTGTTCGAAAGTCCCATTAAGGAAATAAAATAGTGATCTTTCCGTCGATATATCATACGACCGGAAAGAAAATTATTTTTTTCAAAAATTTCGAGCTCCTCAATGGCCTAAATATAAAGTTGGAAGCTGAGCTATAGTTTCCCTATAAAACGGTCTTTTATGCATATGTTTGAGATATGTTTTGGTTTTCTCAACTTTTTTATTACTTACGTGATTAACCCCCCTCTTTTTTTTTTTTGTTTTTTCCCTAATGAGGGCGGGGGTGGAGGGTAAATCATTTTTAATCGTACTTTTTTGATTTTATGAAAGAGCTTCTACGTTTTGTTTTATATTTTACATTTCACTTTTAAAACAGTTATTTGGTAGTTGTGAATTTTTTAAGGGTGATTTTCGAGGTTGTTTTAAATTTCATATTATTATTGTTGGCGATTCTTTCTTTTTACCGCCCGGGGGGTAATCTGTTAGTTTGAAGTTCTAGATTGTCACAGATAGAAGTTTAGACAAGCAGTGATGTTTCTCGTCCAAGCAGTGTAAGTTCGAATTTCACTGTCGCACATTCAAAACTTAAAGTTTTCACTCACATCACTGTTAATATCACTTTCCGGCAAGTCCTTTAAAAAAATCAATAAAAGTTTAGACATTACATTCTATTAAGGCGGAGTTTGCAAAAGGTCCGTAAGAGTTCACACTCTTTACAATAATAAAACTGCTCTATTTCAAGTACGATGACAATTGAAGAACATAATAATTCGCTTTTTAATTTTAACAAATTTTTTTGCGATGCCCTTTAATTTGTTAAATCGACATATGTATTTCCGAAACGAAATTTCTTTTAAGTTATCAAACGAACAACATATTTAAACAAGAAATTGCATTTAGGAAATCGGAAAAATTATTATGTACCATATAAATATATAATAATTTGACATTAAGTTTTAATAGAAAATATACAGTTTGGTATTTGTTTGTTTTGTAGCCAGTAGTAATTTATCATCTTTAATGTATTTCGCGAAGACCAGTCCTGGGTTTCAGAAAATGTTGTAACGAAATTAGCGAGGTCCATGTTTAAAAACTTGGTTTTATTAACTAGGAAGCAAGGCCGTGTCCACGGGGTGGGTTTTGGGGGTTAAACCCCCCATGAGAACTGAAATAGCTTAGGTACTTCATTAATATTTTATTTGCAAAATTTTTTGTTACCAGTATAATCAATAACATATGTAATTTTTATTAATGTTAATACAATAATTCGTTTATTTAAATTATTTATATATAAATCAAAATTATGGAAATTATTAATAGCATGAATATTAGTGAAAAATGTATTTTTATTTATAAAATAAATATGTGAAGAAAATTTTCACCCCCCCCCCTTTCAGAAATTCTGGGCACGGGCCTGCTAGGGAGATTAATGAATGCACTCTCAGTGTTAACGAACCGAATGCGAAATTAAATTTGATTTCTTTCAGTTTCAAAAACACAAGTACGTTAACGTGTAACACACAATTTTTAAGAGATAAATAGTGGTTTTAATACATCGAAAATAAATTGCAAATGATTAAACGTTAAAAATAAAAAGAAACATTCGTATTTTTGGTTTTGATTCAGTCAAACAAAATAAAATATTCTCGCGAGTCGCTACGTTTCATGTTATCTGAATACATGTAATATATATATATATATATATATATATATATATATATATATATATATATATATATATATTCGTAGATAAAACAACTAGATTAGACTTATTTTTATTGACAGCGCGACGAAGCGTGAATTTCAGATACATACTCATATTTCATTTTAATGTGATTTGGCGAAAGAAGTCATTGAAAATTATAAAATGTTATTCGCAGAAAAACATTAACGCAATAGTTTTTAACGTCAATATGTTTTAAGAAGGAATTGTAATACCCATTCCCTCTGCCTGCTGATTAATAATTCAATATCGATTATGTACGTCGGAGAAAAAAGATTTAACAGGAAAACAGCGACGCTCGATAACGACGATACAAAAGTATGTAAAAATAAGAAATCCTGTTTATAACCAAAAAAATTCCAAAATTCCGAATTAGAAAAGAGATAATTTTGTATTTCGGCCGCCGGTTTAAATTTTTCCCAAATCGGTTTTAAATTAAGTTTTGCATACACTGTGAGAAACTGAGAGCGCCTATGGATGGGAAATTATAATGTATCGATTTTTCTCATACAGACGACTAAACGAAAAATCAAGGATAAACGTAAAATGAGGAAATTTCAGTATTGCAGCAGCCCTTTCGGATTACGTTTATTTCGATAAATAAAGCAAATAAAACCAGTATCGAACAATGCGCAATTTGTTACGCTTGTCATCACGATCCTATGCTCATATCGCAATAAATAAAATTCCACTCGTTTATCGATAGAGTAAATAATACGACGTTATTTACATTAAAAACATTTGCCAAACCATTACATCGGATTAACAATTGAAAAACTCGAACTTTTCGTTTATTTATGTATAAATTTTCAAACAATAATATTTTTACTTCGAATTCAGATTTTATTCGAAAAATATTCGCATAATTTTTCATTTCCATACGCGATTAAACGTTGCCAAAAGTAATAAAGGCGCCATATGGCGGCAAAAAATCTATACTGCAAACACTCTCGTCCGGAAATCTAGAAAACATTATATTTACCCAGCAATTCCATCGTCATTAACGCGGTAAACAAAATAAAGACTATATGTCAAAAAACAAAAAAAAAAATTGTGAAAGATTTTTAATATCGTAAAAGAAGAACAAACAAAAAAAAAAAAAAACAGATCAAATTTTCTGCACCAGCTTCAGCGGCGTCGCCGAAATATCCTCCTTTTTACAACCGTCTAAAAAAGCGTTAGCTGATTAAATCCAGTAACTGCTGAATAATAAGTCGTTATTTTTTTTTTTTTTTTAAATAACTTTTCTAATTGACAAATCGTTTTCCACAGATTCATCAAATCCATCAAAAAATACTTCACTTTCTATTATAAAAGGAAGACCAGTCTCACCCTTTTTAAGGCTTTTAATTTTTCTCGACAATTTTTTGCATACCCTAACGCAAGGTTGTAGTTACTACTGTTTATATTTTCAGCGTATGACAATGGGATTCGAATCCAGCTCATATCAAGTGAAAAAGAGAAAAAACAACAAACAAGTATATTCAAAAAATTGAAAAAATAACGCTGTATCTTTTTTTTGTTCTTAGAAAAATTGGCAACGCTGAAAAAATTTAAAATATCACACTTTCGAATAGAGACTACAAATGAGTTAAAAACTTGAGTACTGTTATATTACAAAAAAAAAAAAAAAAAAAAAAACCAAATAGAAAAAACTTGAAATATTTAACATCTAATTAAAGTTTTTATGCAGGGGTTCATTGTTCGACCCTATCAATCCGGGTACCACTGAGTATTCCTAAACTCGGCATTACAGATCCAATGATGAAGGGCATACTTAATTAACTGTAAATGTTTATTATCGCATTTATCGATTCATTATGATGGTTGTGCAGTGATCCGGCTGGTCACCTTCTGTGCGACTACGATTAAATATTTCTTAGTAATTTTTTCCAGCCGCTGCTGAGGATCAAACTGAAAACTACAAGCTGATAGTTCGAACGTTTTAACAATTCGGGCATCGCAACATGTAATAGTTGCATAATTGCATTGAACGTGAAATCTGGAAAACGGATAGTGTTCTGACGCGTGTTCAGTGCTATCAAATACGTTGGATGTCGTTACTAGAGTGGTCACTTCGCTAGCAACTATTTCTAAGTAACTACATCCGTAACATTCGATAAATTTAATTTTGCTGATGGACACATCGAAAAGATGAACTCCGTCTGAGTTCAATTGCAACGGAACTGTAGCCCAATACTACCTCAAGTAGAGTAATTAATTTTGTTTTTAAGGCCCGGTTTTCAGCCGGAAAACCGAACAAAGATCGAACAACGTTATGCGAAATCAAAGGAATACTTTATAACGAAGTAATTAGGATGTAAGCAGACCTAACGTTCCCAGGATAATCTCATCGGCTGCCAAAAAGACACGTGTGAGTCTACAAAATATCCGAAATATATCGCGGAGGATTTTTCTAGGGCACTTGCTCAGCTAATTTCAAACTTTTTCGTTAGATAAGCACGTTACCCCCCCCCCCCCGACGATAAAGCGGTACATGTGTATACGTATTTTTAGTTCTATTAAAAATTTTATATTAAACTTTAAACAATTACATAAATTTTAATACTAAATTCATAATTATTTTGCGTGGTTGAAACGCGCGGTTAAAATAAAAGCCTCTTTATCAAAATTTTTGAGTATAAAAAAAAAAAATTAAATGGAGAAAAATAATATGTACATATATTATTTTTGATCGCAGCGGATTTTTTAATTTTATGCTCGTTTCTTAACTCCCTAAAAGACAACAAAATTTAATATACGTCCTATAAATAAAGGTTAAGTACGCCATCCTTACAAACAAACGGCACAGCGGCCATCTCATAATACTTATGCCTTAGGCAGGAAATAAAATTTTTACGTACATATTAGTGGCAAAAAAAGTTACTCGGAAAATATATTGGATGTATAAAATTAAAAAAAAAAAAAAAAATACTATCCAGTATTAAATCGGTAAAATTTAAAATATTGCCCGAGATCAAAACTTTCCATTAGCGTTAAAACTCAATACACCGGAAATTTGTCGAGTGTCAGTTAGGCACTGATGTTTAATGCCACCATTTTATGCGCAAGTGTGAATTGTTACTTTTAGAATTCACGAAAATCATGTTATTTTACGTTAATTAAATATTTACGACGCGTAGTAGTGTAATACTATGCGCAGTTTATCGATCGATACGGACGAGATTTTAAATGCGACAACACAATTAAACAAAGAAGCGAATTATTTTTTTCACCCGTGACCGATTTCTCTCGGAGTGATATCTAGATTATAAGAAAGAACAAAGCCTAGAAGTGGGTCAAAATGTATCAAAATTAACAAACATCCATATGAAAGTAATCATAAAGGACCGTCCTAGTGTGTAAAATTCGACCTGTCACTGACAGAAAATTACTGACGAAAAATCACATTACCGGTCGTTGAAAATTTACATTCTACTTTTGAATTGAAGAATACATCAACAACAAAAATATTTACGCACACATATGTATATATATATATATATATATATATATATGTATATCTATTTCAAGTTGTAACAAAAATGCAGTGACACACAAGTACCTCAAACAAGCTGATAATTTTATAATTACGTTCATTCGATTTTTTATTTATTCATTTTCTTATCAATTATTCGATACCGCAAACACTTTCGTACCGATCTATACCCTATATTAATTATATAAACACCAGCAGCACGTTATCACCACGCACGTATTAATCAAATATTCCAGTTTTTGAAATGAGATAATCTCATTTAAAATTGACAGCGTCCCCACGCGTCCGATACAAATTTCTAAGAGCGCAAATAAACAATTAGTATCCGCATCTCTCTTTCGATCGAAAAGAAAAAGGTTGTATCATTAAAAAATAAATTGACGTAACAAACGTGAGATTGTCAATAATGTCAATAAATAACAGCTCAGATACCGGGAGTATTTAATAAAAAACAGTTTAACTTATCGCAGTCCTGTTTGCGCATACACGCGGAAATATCATTATGCCTGAATGTCATACGTTAATGACCTCATCTTTCATTGGCTATTTCCTAATCAAACGGAATAAAAAGATTATAAGTATTTTTCTGCCGTATAACTTTATATTATAAATGTAAACAATTTTAAAAAATGACCATCAACATTACTGATGTTCTATTTTTGTTACACGAACGACATATGACATTTAACAGTTCACAAAAATATATAACATTATCTGTATTGTAAAAACATTAAAAAATGAACGATTAATACATATAAAAACAATAAGTATAAAAAAATTAGAGTCCGACAGGTTTCGTCAACTGTTCGACATATTCAGAGTCCATGAATATGTCGAACAATTGACGAAACCGGTTGGACTAATTTTTTTATACTTATTGTTTTATGTGGTTAATTTTTTAATGTTCTTACAATCTAGATTATGTTATATATTTTTTTGAATTGTTGAATGTCATATGTCGTTCGTGTAACAAAAAAAATATAACATCAGTAACCGAGAATGTTAATGGTTACTTTTTTAAATTGTTTACATTTTTACAATAAGAAGAGTCGGATCTTTTTCGAGACTACATACTTATTTTTTCCGTTTTCTTTTTTCCTTTACATATTTCACATTTACGCGATAAAAACTATAGAAGAAATTACAGTTTGCGACAGTAGACCGAATTAGATTTTGAAACGTGCATCTACGCTTCAAACAGATCCTCGTTAATTTTCGAAATTGGTTGCTATACTAATTTGCAAGAATTCTTAATGTCACTACCATCGAATAAACATAATGAACATTTCTACAGATTCCGCGGTTCTTCAGGCGGATATTTTAAAAGTTTAAATTTGCAGTTCCAAACGTAGTAAAAAAAGAAAAAAAATTCTCTGACCGTGAAACTGTCAGCTTTTTTGAAACGCATCAGAACGTATAATATAATTAAACATTATTCGACAAAAAGTATGTTCTTATGAATTTCACTTTTTAACCAACAGAAATAACGTCTGTATTTGATAGAACCGCTCCAGAAATATTTTAATCTTTTTTCAGTGGAGCGAACATAAATATCGTTTCAACATGAAAATCGATCGAACATGTCTTATCAGCAACCTCATTCTCATTGCCTAGCTGTGGGCTTTACTAGAAGTGAATCATCATATAGTATCCGACTATCAATGTCAGGCATTAACTATTGCTGTTGATTTCGTATGATTTTTTTTTCATCGCAAATTTTCTTTGTCAATCGATTGCTAGAACTGACTGAACAAAACAATAATTTTTACGCATTCCATGATAAAATACCCTGTAATTCAAATTGGAATAAAAATGCCGAGAATATGCATTCGAAATTCTTTCGCTAAAATTTCCACAAATATAAAAAAAGTTTGGATTGAAATAAAATTTTGTTTTTTTTACCGATACTTGGCAAAAAATAAAACTCTAAGCAGAATAAAATAAACCGTTTAATATAATTACTCTTAAAAAGAAGCGAGAAACTTAATAACAATATACCAACGTTTTTGAACCTTCGTCAGACGTTCCGGATGTTTTTTTCATATGTTCTCGAAAACGTTTCCAAGCAAAGCATTTATTATGTATCATAGTATTGTTTGTTATTCAAGTTTGCGAACGCTTTAATTTAAATCATTAATTTTTTATTTATTTATTTTTTTTTAAATACGCCGCGAGTCGCATGATAATTACCTGATCCTTAATACGCAGCAAACACTGTTTTACAAAAATCAAGAATATTAACTTTTAATTAGGCACTTATTAGAACATTTTGTTACCGCCTCGCATTCAATTTCGGCAGCATATTGATCGTATTTTTACAACATATTAAATACAAGACTTGACCGCAACATTTCTTATTTGGTTTCTCGTACTGTATGTAAAGTATAGACGAAGTAGTTCAATTAATCGTACGCACAGACAGGAGAACCATCTGCACCCTTGCACAATTGTAACCCCGGCACAATGCCATATACAATTCATTAGAATCATGAGAAGTCCTGAAATTCGCATAAATCTATTCATGACGTTACACTTTACACTACTTTCGGCACTATATCAGTATCCGGTGAAAGTAAAATGAACTCGAATTTTTTTGATACTTCTTAGAAAGCATCGTGGTGCCAGTTTCCACTTTTTACACGATAAATGAACTGCTTTTGAAAAAGAACAGCGAAGAAATTTCTCGTCAACAATATCAACTACCTACTGACGTTTAGTCTTTAAACAACTTCATATGGTCGGTGGCATCTCAAGAACCGGCTGACCAAGAATGTGCACATTAGAGGGTTACTATTCGCAACAGTAAGAGAGAAAAATCTTCGCATCTAAATGTGCAATCGACGCTGCCACACTAGGGTACTACTGTTCCGATCGTAGTTTTTTCACCGGTGTTATCAAAGTACTTCAAAAATTAAAACGCAACGACTAATTTTATTAGGGATTACTACCTTTGAGACATCGGATTTAGCCATCGTCGGGGATATCTAACGATGTCTAGCCTGAACAACGTGAACGTACTAATGATCTAGGCGAGCTACCGAGCAACTTGAAGAGAGCCAAGAGTTGCGCTGGTACTCAACAGGCCGAGAACCACGTTAAAACAACCACCCGCGGCAACAGCGGCACCATCGAGGCTAATTATTTGCTACCACAGATATTAATAATGTCAGGAAAAGTTTCTAGTTTAACACTAGAAGCTTACTAATTGAAACGTTATAAATTTCCTCCATCGTTGCGGGCTGCGGAAGGTATACAATTTATCGGTAAAAATCTCAGGACAAATCAAATTGAAAAATAATTTTTAATTTTTCTGGTTTTTACAGTGGTAAATTTCAAAGACTGAAGCGTTAAAAATTCAACATAACGCTTGCAAGTCGATAATGAAACGCTGATTTTTGAATGACAACGTAATCAAACAATTCCGTTAAATAATTGTAACTTTCTTCTTCAGTGGCTTTAAACATTCACGAAACATCAACAGAATCTAAAAAAAGTTATTTTCTGCGCATACATATCGCATTAACGTACACTTCCGATTGATCTCATGCCTGCTCTTACCCTTTCTGAATTTAACAAAAAAATCGCGAAATTCATCTACAGTAATATTAGTTTGACCTTGATGTAAATTTTGGTTAAAAATCGATTTTGTTTCAGATTCATCGTAAACCGCTTTTTAAGATGCGCTTATTATATTGCGACCGCGAATGAAGTTAACGTCAAAATAATATTTCAGATTATAGCCGCTAATTTTTGTTTTCCACAAAACTAATTTATTTATGCTGTTTCGCTCTAGTTATGGATCCACGGAAATAGTAGCTCAGTCAATTTCTGCAATCATCCAATAAATAGAACGCAGCATAGTTTCGCGCAATTATTTAAAATAAGGTCAGCCAAGCATGATGATCCATGCGCTGAGGATTCCTCGTATGTTTAATTAAAGATAGCTGTAATTTTCATTTAAATAATACTAAATTCAAAATAAATGCAATTTTTAATTTGTAATGTCGTACATATTTTTCGACCAGAATTCCGGTGAATGCGTATTTTTATGTGCTTAAAAATGTTGTGACTTTTTTGTTTTTTTCGGAATTTTTTAAAACCTAGGAAGCTTCGTTAATGATTTTCCAACTTCCAAATTTGATTATTTTATTACATTATATTAGAAAAAATGTACCCCCCGATACTGCAGTACGATGAGTTTGACTTCTTCCAACAGTAAAGTTAAGAAATACATATATATATATATATACATATACTGTAACGGTAAATTAGAAATTTATTATATTTTATTATTATGATTATGATGATTATTATTATTATTATTAAAATTTGTTTTAACATACATTGTTTAAACCTACACCGATCAACCGCTATAAATACAATTATTAACAAATACATATATACAATTCGAGTAATTTAAAATAATATGATTTCTACGAATCACTGCGACGACTGCGGGTTGTTCCGATGGTCCTTGATGATAGGTAGACGTGTGTAGGAAATTCCGTCCTGAATTGGCGGCAAGTGCAGAGAGAAGACGCGATATTCAAAATTATTATACTAATCTTAATTGATCGGACTTTTCCGTGATTTAAACTATTGCACTCCGAGAACAACAAAAATAAAACGGTCGGTACTTTTGACGACTGCTATCAGTCTAACAAATTCGATCTTTACCTGAGGCCCTCTTCCTTTACTGGAAATCTATCGTTGACTCGAGTTCTATTGTTGACCAACTCAAAACTCTAACTGTCGGCACCCATCCTCCTTTGCGAATTCTCTAATTTTCCATTTCATCTGCTAAGTCCCCTCCTCCGCGTTCGATGTGCCAAACAGTGCCGTTCGATCAGCCATCATCGCGCGCATCCCTTAAAGGTGACATCGATGACAGTAATCACCCGTAACCGGCAACTGGTTTTCATTCACACACACATTTTCACTCGCACCACGCTTTCGATAATTATAAAATTTACTTTTATATTATTTATTTATTCGTTTATCTATTTCTTTCTTTCTTTCTTTTTCTTTATTTATTTTTATTGAGCCATGTACTGGTCACATTACAATATACATATATATACACATGTATACACAAACAACAAATGCGATCACTAGATATAATCAAAACCGTAGATAATAAAAGAAACTCTTCAAAAGAACACATCACTAAATAAACTTGCTAAATACGAATGAAAAAGGAAAAATAACAAATGTGTATTAGAACCAAATTCAGTTCATTTATGTTATGTTGAGTGCGGAACCAATTTAGAACATGCTCCTTGACTTCTTCGTTGTTTTCGAAAACGTGTCCTCGCGGATCTCCCATCCCATTTCCATCAATACAGCTTGCGTTGACACGGTGCCGTGGGGGTGACATTATCCTGTTGAAGAATGACCCTTTCCGTTATGCGTCCTGGCCGTTTCCACCGTATCTCCGGTCGAAGTTGGGTTTTGGGCACTTCTGCATACGACTCTGCGTTGACAGTACCTCTATCTGCCGGATAATGGCAAAGAACCGCGACTTCCATATCCCAAAATACGGTCAAAAACACTTTGTTTGCTGAGGAATGTGACTTGAATTTTTTGGCTGCAGGCGAATCCGGATGCTTCCACACCATGCTTTTATTTTTTCGTTTGAGGCTCGTAATGATAGACCCATGTCTCATCACCGGTGACTGTACGTTCTAAAACGGCCTCACCTTCAATATCGAACCGATTTTTGAGCTCCTTGCAAATTCTTAGCCGATTTTCTTTGTGCATCGCGAATAACATTTTGGGAACCCATCTCGCGCAAGCTTTTTGGAAATTGAGATGGTTGTGAATGATATTGTGGACGGTACTGGCACTCACACCGTACTGGAGTGATATTTCTTCAATTGTAACCCGCCTGTCGGCTAAAATCATCTTCTCAAAGTTTTTTATGAGGATCGCCGATGTCACTTTAACCGGTCGTCCACCACGCGGTTCCGTCGCTGTACTTTTTCGGCCGTTTTTGAACTGATCAACTCACGAATAAAAACTTGCGCGATTCATATACAAACTACCGTATTGTTCGGTCATTCTCCGATAAATTTCGCTGGGTTTAACCCCTTCTGACATCAAAAAACGAATATTACCGCGTTGTTCATAGTATGTACTTTCTTAGAGTGCTGAACCACTTTGGGAATCACTGGCGAACAACCGACGATGCATAACGGAAACACAATATTTTCAGTCCGTAGCCAACACTCCAACTAACAAAACAAGCTATCGTGGAAGTCGCTACCACCTTTAGTTCCCCTTCCAGAGCGATTTGTTTGTTTACTTATTGAAGGACCCTCGTGTGTGTGTATATATATATATATATTAAAAAAAAGAGTAATCTTTCCATCACTGTATCACATGCCCGGGCAAAAAAAATATTTGTTTCCAAAATTTCAAGCTTTCGACGCCACAAAAATCTAATTTTGAATTTGGAAACCCGAATGCTCCAAACTAGAGAAATATTCGGGAATGCGTATATTTGTAACCCTGTTCAAAATTTTTAACTATAATACTCGCGCGCAAATTGCATGAATATATACTTTTTTTTGTGCTGTTTTTTCTTGGGGGGGGGGGATTTTTAATGGACACCTTTTTTTTTTTTTAAATTTTATGAAACAGCTTCTGAGCTTTGTTTTATATTTCAAATTACTACTTTTAAAGGAGGTACTTGATGATGAGTTGTGAACTTTTTAAGGGTGATTTTTGGAATTGTTTTAAATTCCATATTATATATTCTTAACGGATTTTTGGGGGTTTGGATTTTTTGCCGCCCATGGTAATCGGTTAGCTTGAAGTAGAAGTTAAATTGTAATTTATGATCCAATTTTTAAATTTACAAGTCAAATTTTCCATATTTTAATTTGATACTTGCGTGTGTTCTGAACCGTAATATTTGGATTCCGCACTTTATATGTGCACTGAATCCTTAAAGATGGATTACTATTTACTTTTTTTTTATTATTATAAAGAAATTCCATAACAAAATTTGATCAAGAGAACCGCGCTAGAACACAACTAATTCACCGTTGTATGCTACGCTCATCATTGCAAACGCACCCTACATAAATTAGCAATCTAAATTATTGGAAACAAATAAATCGCGATTACGACAAAGCATTAAATTACAGATTTTTTTTTGAAATTTTTAAATACTTACGTCACCGATTTGCAGTTGGATTTTGTTCGTCGATTAATGCGCTCTTATTATAATCAGTTTCACCTTTTACGCCTCTCAGCTGTGATTCATTACTGGGGCAGAATAAAATAAATCTGCTCATGACTACTTCATGAAACAGTGTTTTTTTTTTTTTTTTTTTATTTATTTATTTTTTGGTTAAATTCATTACAAGTCGTACTACTAATTGACGCAGAAGATGCGTGTATAACTTCGCCCCGTTCGCCGTTGAAAAATTCGAAGAAATAAAGAGCAAGTACACTTTAGCTTCGGAAAAAAGTATTGGAAAGAAATTCACAAGAAAGTTATAAACGACCAGAGATTATCCTACTTCAGAAACTGGAATATTTCTCGCATATAAGCGTCTCCTTTAAGAAAAAACTTAAAATTTGCAAAGAAATTATGTTGGCCACCACAATACGAAATAACGCCATAGAGTCGTAACAACATAATAAGGTGAACCAGAAATTTGTTGGCAATGATGCAGCATTATTTGTTGTTTTGTTCTACGTTTGTGCACAACGAAAATATTCGCGGGATCTATACGTCCGCACGTGTAAAGGTTATTCCAAATGTGTACGCAGCAGTGAGTGAAAAAGCAGTGTTACATGAAAGTTTTTGATATCACGAAAAAAAAAAATCCGGTTTCATCGTTTTTAAAAATTAAGTGTAAAATTTTTTCACATTTTCACACGAGATTTTCTAATTTAAATTAGATTCCCGTTTTTTTTTAAAGGGAAAAACAATACGTCTCTAATAGGTTTTAAAACTTTAAATTGATGTTTACACATTGACCAAAAAAGAGTACACGATTTTTCAATTCGGTCGATTTTTAGGCACAAAAACTTTTTTTCCGAAACCAATTTATTATTTTGCCACTGCACAATTCACTGCGTCATTAGATAATACCATTCGGTGGCTATTTTCGTAGGTGTGGTACATTACTTCTGGAACGAATTTTGACATCACTATCTCATTTTGACGTTACACGTTTCCATCGTCGTCACATAAAGTATAGCTTGGCGGCTGTTTTCATCGTTAAACAGTAATATTTTGCGTAATGCTATGTTGCATAATTGATTTTTTTTTTTTATGGTACATTCGATTTGTTCAAAAAACAATAACGATCATAATTTGTTGTACTTAAAAAAAAGTAAACAATATTATTAAGTTTATATCACTGTAGAGTTGATTCCAATATCCACGAACTAAATGGCGGGTGCTTCCTTCCTTTCAGAAAAAAAATTGGAATAAGACTAATTTAAACTTACGAAAACTCGAAACTATAAAAAAAATTAAACTTCTATAATTAATGACGGTTATTGGCGCAGCGGATAGAACGGTGATTTTGCAATTAATGATCACATGGCGTGCTCTCTTGAAGACTAATTAATTACAAAAGTGCTACGATGATGACAAAAATAATTAAAACAGCATATAATTACTGTTTCCGCGTTCTAGTCAGCCTCTTGCAGAGAACTACAATTTATTACGTTGCCCATCCGTATATTTGTTTATACACGCACTACTCGGGCCAATATTTCTTATTTGAATGACCGCTTCAAAGTTGGCATACACACACACACACATACACATAAGCACACCTGTACTACTCATCATTTCCAAATACCGGAATTTTATCAGATCTGAACGGATGTTCCTCTGGCCGTGATAAAAAATATATTATTTTCGTCATTAAATGTTTTTTTTTCTCTTCATATTAGTGATACATCTAATATTCTGACGCTGGGGTAACAGGAAAAAATCGCTATGAAATATGTAACATTCTTCCTTCTGTTACTTTTGAAATAAATAAATAATAAGAATCGAAATAAAATTAAAATGGATTACAAACTGTAAATAATTTTAATTGTTATTATTTTTAATCATAAACATATAAAATACACGTTTGACAAAAAATTTAATCATTTAAAAATACATTCATTACCGACATGTTTCGGAGTACCATGCTCCATAATCTGATAATGGAGTATGTAACTCTGAAACGTGTCGATGATTGAAGTATTTTTAAATAATTAAACTTTTTCTGTCACACGTGTATTTTATATGTTTGTGATTAATGACAATACAGAAAATGGAAAAGAACAACTATTAATTATTATTTTTTAAAAAATTACGCAGTCAATTCAAATTTGCTCTTCGGCAAGTATTATAGAAGAACTTTCATCTGATGGTCCAGGCGGTTTCCTCAAAGCGATGTACGTACAAACATACAAATTTATAGATAGAGATATAAATAAATAAATAAATAAACATATATATTTCAGCAAGAAATAAAATGTACCGTTTCAGATTTTTCTTAAAACAAAAGTTTTTGGACACTGAAAATTGCACAAACAACTAAGAATTTTATATGCTTTTTATATTTATCAATCCTATAATTACCTCAAAGCAAAATATTTCTTTTATTGAAATTCTTAATTTGAGCGGTTTTGGGAACCTCATAAAAACAACCTTGCTTTTTAAAAATAGCAATATTTACCTGATCGGGTGTTAGAAGGAGATATCGGAGAGAAAAAAAGTAAGAGAGAAGGGGAAGAGAATAAAGTGAAAAATAAGAAAAAAAGTAAGTTAATAGGTTAGCGATAAAATATGTCTGGTAGTAAACAATTCTTCTCAGTAAATTATTTTATTTTTATTTTTTGGCTTGGCCGATATATGCCTCAAGCGGATCAGGATGTGGTGATTAACGATTTCTGCATTTATATTGTTTTGTCTGTTGTTGAATAAAATCCATTTTCAAAATTTTACGTAATGTCCATTACCCATTGACTCGGACTAACCCGAACAAACTACTACCTATTCGTCGTCTTTCGGTAACTTTTTACATTATTACATTGCAAAAAAAAAATAAAGAAAAGAAACAAATTTTCGACTTTTCGTTATACGGCTCAAATATTAAAGAGCTTTCTCTTTTTTTTTGTCACATTCAATATCATTTGAATTACGCATTCTGTCTCTTATTATATTTGAAAATGGCATTATTCGACTACATATTCTACGTTCTTCCAAAATTTATCATCAAATGCTTTTTTTTCGCGATTAATTAAGTAATTACGAAATCAATGTACAATTAGTGTGAACGTCGCGTGACATAATAAACAAAACGGGGATGGATATACACAAATAAGTTGAACGATAAAAAAAAACCTACCAAAACACACGAACAATAATGCCGAAAATTAAATAATTTGTAACGAACATAAACGAAAACGCTGTCCGTTTGTCTACTCGCACTATTTCTCCGTTACCATCTTAAACATTAATGACCACAAATTATACGCGACCTTAATAACTACTCAAGGATACATTCATAACCGGCATACAACAAAACCAGTATAACCAACACCAATCCGACGTACTAAAATATATCATTGTCCGCTTAAATAAGTAACAATGGTCCAATATGATTCTTTTAGCACAGCGCTTCCGTTTAGTCAAAAATTAAAATTGGGAATCTCTCAGCACGCGTTTAAAATTGCAATTCATTGACGCGCGGCATATAAAGCAATGTAGATAAACTAGATGTACCGGATATAATTTATACCTTTAAAACTCAAATACCAGCTGTTTTCAAAAGATTTTTTAAATTTTCATCTACATGCCGTTTTTCCGATAATTATAACTGTTGTAAAAGTGTCTATTAGAGCGGATTCTCATTTTATTGATCTCAATAATATTAGTACGAGAGAATAAACCGGTTATTACTCTTATAAAAATAATTCCGAGGAAATCAAGAAAAAAATAATTAAAGTGTTCTAATTATGTATTAATTTATTAATTTTAATTTTAAAAACTGATTTAAAAAAAAGTATATATATATATATATATATATATGTTTATACAAGTATCCACTAAGAGAACTTGCCGTATAACGGATTAAACCCCGAAAATGAGATAGGCTACTTTACTGAAGTTGTTTAATTTAAAATTAAACACAAAAGCGCGTTGTAATCGACATAATATTAAAAAAATAAAAAATAAAAGCAACAATTTTGAACGTAAACTAAGCCAAGATTTTAGTAGTAGGATCCAGCAGGACCTATACAACTAGTTTCAAATATTACTCGTTCAGCTAGAAAAGAAATCGACAAAGAAGGGTCGTTTTTTTCTTTCTAAAACTGTTTAATTGGAAATTAAGGCACGTCATTTTTGTAAAACATTAAAATAAAATAAAAATTCACGAGTAAAATAAAATGAAATACATCTGTGGCTTCTATTTTTAATATACGGATGTGTTGAACTATAGTTAATACGATATTGGGTGTACGGAGACAAGTATTTCCTGGTCTGCTGAAAACCCTTTAAAACATTTTAATCCCCTTTTAATTCTTTGCCTCAGTTATATCATTTTTCTGCAAACGCTGTGCGGTGAAATATTAAATAGTCGTATAATTTTCAGTACTAACAATCGTTTCATTATACACGTAAAAAAAATATATATTTTTTTCTGGCAAGTATTACAGCGGATTAAGCTCTTTCTATACTTAAAAATTAACGTTTCTTTCGGATTTAATAGTAAACCAGTTTCAGATCAAAATCAGTGAAAACTTACAGGAGCGATAAAAATTGTTAAATTCATAATTTTAAATGATGATTTTCAATATGATAAGTAGAATAAAATCATTAACATCGATATAAATGCAGAAAATATTTTAGAAACAGCTTTATGTAGCTCATTTTCTGTAGAGTAGTTATAAAATATAATTTCAAAAATTACCAACAGTATAACAGTTTTTGTATTCCCGCAGTATTTTATAGTTAAAAAAGAACTGATACGCTTTATTTTAACAAACACTTCCCGTATTAATTAAAACTCCCTTCATTTCATTAATCGGAGAAGTAAACGTCTATTATATTTCGGTAACGCACTTGACGTTAACTGGAACTCGGCATTACATTTACTACGAATTACGATTAATAAACCAAAGTTATACCGTTCCGGTTAGCTCGGGTAGGTATTTCATTGCTTTTATCAGAATAACTATGTCGACTGTTTGTCTCAGAGATTAAATTTTGAAAAAGTTCATAAAGTATCTACAAGGCATAAAAGTAAGGTTTCGATAAAAAAATAAAATGAGTGTCCATGAATCCTTGATAGGGCGTCCTGGATCATGGAATTAAGATTTTCATAATGTACTTAAGAGTCTCTTTAATGGGGATTTTAACTACAATTATTAACTGTAGAAATAAATATATTTATTACATTTATTACAAGTTAACGAAGAGTAAAAATTATAGCAAATAATAATAATTAAAAAACAGAGGGATCTGAGAATTTGATTTATCGAATTTTTATTAAGTTTATTCCTGCATAATTAATCATAAAAGAGAAATCTAGTTAACTTCAAGTATCACTCCCTCTACGTACCAATTATAATGCCGATTAAAAGACTAAATACTAATTTTGAAAACAATATTTACAGAGTTTAATCGCAAACCCGCGTAAACAGTAGCAAATAATCAAATTAACTAATATACTGCAAACATCATCGAACCATTCCCGGTTTGCTATCAATCTCTTCATAATTCAATAAACTTATTATGAAATTCTTACATTTCAAAAGGAGACTTGGTGCACATTTTTCAACCAAGTTCCATAAAGAAAATGGAATTCTAAAGCTCATTAGTTTCACCAATATTTTATAAAAGTAACATTCGAATAATCCTTAAAATTAATTTTTAATATTTTAATATGAATACGTAAAAATATTTACCTGTTTTAGAAGAATATTGATTTCCCCAAGCTTCCGGTAATAAATGTAAGAAAACATCTCCCAACAATCCGCCAACGGCAAAACTTAGTAAAAGTCGTAAAGTTTTTGCTCCGGCTAAAAGAACAAAGTACGAAAAATAAACTATGGTAGATGAATTGAGGGCATATTAAGTTTACAACTGTTCGATAAGAAGTTCACATAAAATTACTTACCGCCATCTTTTAGTGTTGCTGTTTCATCAATAGGAATAACCAGCAAAGGAAATATCCCGCTCATGCCCACTACGATTGATCCTACCATAGCCCATATCCAAGAATGATAGTTTGCGATGTAAATATTTTCCGAAAAATTAAAAGATGTGCACTGATTGATTAGCGTGCTACAATAATCCCAAATGAGATTATTGTATTCGGTCGTTTTATTGGATAATAATTCCGAAAAAACAGAAAAGTCATCGCTGGCCATTGCTTTATTTAACGAGATATTGCTCACTTTTTGTACATATATGTAAAAATATGGTGTATCGGTTATTCAAATATTGAATATGAAGCGGAATTCTAAGGCAAAAGAATATTTATTTTCAAAGACAAACAAGCTTTTAAAGCGTATAAATTGCGAACTAATTTAAGCATTTTAAATTCACTTAAAATGAGAAATATTTCATAAATACATCGTGTTTATATCGAAAATAATACAAACATTCTCAGATAACAGCAGCTTAACCGCGGTATATAGCAGAGACTAGAGACGCACTTTGTTTACTATCACTTATCGCTATCAGTGCGCGAACCGCTTTGCAATAACAAAACCGATCTATTCCATTGAACGAAAGAAGACAACGCTATTATCATTATTCATTCGCTATTAATTATTAATACCTGCCGATGAACCAAATTGATGGGTTTATTCTATTTTATTTTTATTAATATTGATGAAAAAATATTACATACCAAAAAAAGGAACTTTTGCAGTTATTTCAAATTCAAATAAAAAGCAGCGTGATAAATTATTTATTTTAGAATATTAAATTACAAAACGGGCTTGTAAAATAATTCAAGTGTTTTTTAAATTATTCGACTAAAATAATTCATATTCCAATTTCATAAACATAATTAATTCGGGAAAATGAAAACAAAAGAAAATTGTATAAGATTTGATCAAACTCAATTGTACTACAAACCAAAAAAAAAAAAAAATTGTAAACAATTGAGGAATTTTTAAATGTCAACAATGAAGGTTTATAAATTCTCCGCTTCGGGTTATATTAATATGTTTTGGATTTTAGATGGTGGAAGCCGGTAAATGATAAATTTTGTACTATTTACGATGTAGCGGTAAAAAAACAGGTAATTTTAAAGAGAAATTTCACTATCATTTACAAAATATTACATATTATGTTATTATTTCACCAAAATTCATTTAAAACATTAAAAAACAAACTGAACTGTCGGTTCTGTTCATTTTCCTTTTCGTTTCTTCTCTACTACAATATTCGATGTTTTCATGTTTTTATTTATTTTGTGTTTGAGCAATCGCAATAATATTTAAAATTTAATTTCTCATAAAATAAGTAAATCTCATTGAAATCAATACATCTGGTAAATTCATTTGCTTTAATTATTTCTTTGATTTTAAACTGTTTAAAATTTTCAATATGTTTAGTTTTTCTTTGCTGTGTGTGTATATTTGTAAATTTTAAGCCACTTTTACTTAATGTAGAGACAATAACTAGAGTAGAGTGATTAGAACTTTTTTTGTGCATTTAATTAGGCGAATTTTGTATTCGAGCAAAATTCGTTTTTTTTTTTTTTTATAATATAAGATTTGAATGTAGAAATTATTGAGTTATTTCGATGAAAATAAGGTTTGAAAGATTTAAATAATGCTACAATGTACTTTAAATATGTTTATATTAGTAGTAGGCTAAAAAGTCTTAATTCATTCATCGCGTTCATAACAAACTAATTTATTTTTAGGTAATATAAAATCTTCCGCTTTTTTGCACGCATGTAAGTATGTATAAATAATATTCGCTTTTAGGGAATACTTTTTGTGCTTGTAATTATTGGAGTTTACAAACACTATTTGTGCAATTTTTTAATTTGTACTGCATTAAATATCGTATGAGAAGGAGAAGAGTTTTTCCAATAAAGTAAGTGTCAAAAATGATTTAAGTTTATTATTCAAAGTATTGGTTAAAAATATAGTAGACTGATTAAATCTACTAGTTCTATCTGTAATTCTGTATACTTTTATATTTATGTAATTTACAACAGTAACAAAGGGATAAGGTGTTTTTTGTTTTTTACTGAGCTTGGGGAAATTACGCGAAAAATTAGCTCTTAATCAAAAACCGTATATAATATTAGGATGTATTGTTGTTCCGATTATTTTTAAGGAGTTCGAAATTAGTTAAAATAATTTGTCAAATATAAGTTTCATTACTGTTAAAGCAAACGGTTTGAGTTTATTTGTCTGTAAAAATTCGTTTTAACTGGTGGTAAATGTGAAAAAGTAAAATTATATTTACTCTCGTTTCTTCTAAATAGGTTAGAAAATATTATTATTGAAAAAGTTAAGAAATCGGTATTTTATTAGATTAACTTAAATGCTTTTATCTGTTAATTGTATTCACTGATAGGGAACTCAGTATGTCTGGTTTTTATGCCACAATTATTTCGATCTTCTAAACTGAAACTAGTTATGTGAAAGGACTTTATGTAGATATTTTACAATTCGGTTTGATTGTGAATTAAATATTCCTGTTTATAAATCGTTTTTTTTTTTTAAAGAGAATTATGAAATTTTCAGCTTTTATTAAAAATTTTGACTTGAAAATTAAAAAATTACCTAGTATACGTAAGCGAATATTGAAGAAAATTGTTGAAGTGAAGTTTTTAAAAGTTTTCGTATAACCTAAGATTAATAAAAAAGTTTACTATTATTGAGGGGGAAATTAAGAGCCATGTAGCTACTCCGCAGTTTCATTTTATTTTTAGTTAAAAATTCTTTTTAAATGATGCGTTCGCAGGGAAAAAATAAATATTTGAGTTACATTATTGATTTTTGACGACTGCACAAATGAACGAAGAATTGTCTATCCTAATTTTAAAAAGAAAACTAATACCGTATCAAAATTTAATTATTTGTTACTTGAAGTAAGTCGACTTCAAAGTAGAATGTAACTGGGGAGTAAATTGTTCATTTCCAATTTTGGAAAGCAAGTAAATGTTACTGAATTCTGCCTTTTATAAAATATTAAATTTTTGGTAACAGTTTTACAAATATAGTTCAAAACCGCGGAATATACTGCGTATACAATAATTGTCATTGTGGGGTTGCTTTCTTGGATCAGGTGTTAGCGTTTGTATGCTTTTATCTTTACGTTCACAGTTATGTATTCCGCTGGAATTTCTGTTCATAATTTCTATAGTTTTTTCTTTCTTTCGCAATTTAAATGGTTTTCGAATTTTTAAAAATTGAATAGTAACTGTTTTTACTTCTGTTTTTATATGCTACTGTAATATCTTAATTTGTTATTTCGCAGTTTTTATTATTGCTTTCTTAATTCGACAACACTGAAATGAGTGAAGGTTTGTTAATTGTTTAAATTTTTATGGAGTTGTTGGTAAATGAATTCAATTGTTAAATTGTTGAATATTTTTTATTTCTAGATTTTTAATTACAGTAATAATTAAAACAGAACGTATAGAAAATATATACATATACGGTACATAGTTCCCTAGAATATTTTACACGCATTTCTGAAGAAACAAGTAGATTCTTACGTAATAGTATTGGAATTTTTGAAATAACTTTGTGATTAGTTTTTTTCAAAATTTAGTTCGTTAAAATATTATTACAAAAATGCGTAGTGTAAACATTAAATAAAAATAAATGATAATTTACACAATTAAATCATTTTCAGTTAATTCATTCCATAGCTGTAAAACAATTAAAGAACAATTCAAAAAAGCTTTTCCTAATACATGATCATGAAATATTTTTTACATTGTCTCGTGATAATCTAACGCAACTGTTATCTCCGTTGGTTTTGATTTGGTTTTAATTGAAAATAATACGTAAATAAAGATAACAAAATTTTAACTTTTGATTAATTGTTTCGGTAAATTCATTTTATGCGGAAGTACTTTTATACTGATGCCGTACTATTTCTCGCGCTTCCAGTCTTTATATTGTCATTTTGCTAACGAATGGTTGCTTGTTAACTATGTACATATAATATTTTATTGTTTAACTAATTATATGTCGAAAAAGGTAAGATTTCCGTTTAAATGCCGTGCATTAATTATTGCAAAATATTAGAGTGACATAAGTGGTCTTTAATTTATTCGAGAAATCGAATATTCGAAAATGAAACATTAATAAAAAAAGATCCTATGAAAGATTATGAGTTATTATTTTGATGTAAGAATGAAGTTGGGTAGTTTGCTGCAATCATAACATACTCATTCTACCGGTATTGAGAATGTAAAATCGAAGTTATAAATTAGTTAAGATGTTGTGTCTCATTATGATTGAGTTACGGTGGAATAAGCTGATCCAAATTTTTTGAAAATATTACTCGCGTTCAAAAAAGATTTGCAAGAAATGTCACAAAAATATCAATAATTAACTTTGAAACTTTAGTAAAATTAATAAAAAGCATGTGCCGATAAAGACTGATCTTATAATTTTAGTTTTCTGGTTTATTTTTGTAAATATAATAGCGTTTTATTTTAAATTTTGGCAATTTTCTTGATACTGAAATATTTCAAACAGAATAGATGACTGGTAATATACACGAAATATACAAATAAATGTGCACAAAGATGCGAGAAAGTGGAAAGCATTGTTATATTAGTTTCAAGAGACATTTAAGGGCGCATACGAATATCAGCAATTATCATTACTGGCAAAAGAAATTTATGGAGAAATCGTATTTGTTTCAGTTAAAGATGAGTACAGGTAAGCAACTAATAATTGTTAAAGTTCTTTCCGTATTTAATTTTTTCGGTAAGTTTTACAACAAGAAAAATGCAGCAGAGACTTTTCCGTGCGATGTAATTGCGATAAAATGTTTAGAGTAATTTTCTCAGAATGCTCGTTTAGGAACATTGAATCTATACTGCTATAATTACTGTGAAAACTAATTTACTTATAAACTATTAAAATAAATATAATTATAAATATAGTAAACAACTAGAAATTGTATGTAATAGTATATTTATTTACAGCGATTCAAACTCAGTCCATTACCAGGTAAAAAAGTTAAAATCTGCTATGGTTGACTGGATCTGAATTACATAAAATGCACTAAAAAGTAAAAAATAAAATGCTTTTTTACAAAAAATAAATACCGATACTTGAAGATTAATTATAAAAATTTAAAAATGCACTAAAAAGTAAAAAATAATTACTCCCGATAAAAAATATATATCAGAGTGATATACCCTTAAAGGTGATATCGTAATTCTTATACAACATTAACTTTTTGGAGTTGGAATTAAATTCATGTTAGGAACAATTTAATCAACATTTAATGTAGTTTTTAATTATTCTTTTAATATGAATTTGATGCCAACTCCAAAAAATTAATGTTGTATAAGAATTACGATATCACCACTTAAGTGTTATATCACTCTGATATATATATTTTATCGGGAGTAATTATTTTTTACTTTTTAGTGCATTTTTAAATTTTTATAATTAATCTTCAAGTATCGGTATTTATTTTTTGTAAAAAAGCATTTTATTTTTTACTTTTTAGTGCATTTTTATTCAATTAAATTAAAACATTTATTTCTACGGTAAAAACACCAAAAGCTACATTTCCATGGTAATTTGGCAAATTTATAGTATTTTAAGTCAAAAATCTAATCCGACGGTGAAAACAATCATGAATGAAAAGCATCCAAAAAGCTTCAATCTCCCGCATTATTAAGGACAACTCAAAAACTACCGGTCGGACCTTGATCAAATTTAAATGGGACCACATGACAAACACCACCTTTCAAATAAAAGAAGAATCATCAAAATCGGTTCATCTAGAAGAAAGTTTTGTGGTAATACACATGAAAAAAAAATAAAATAAAATAATAAAAAAAAAAAAAATACAGTCGAATTGAATACCTCTCCTCCTTTTTTGAAGTCGGTTAAAAATAAGAATATTATTTATATATAATTTCTAGTTGTTGCTATATTGAAATTATGTTTATTTTAATAGTTTATAATTCTAAAAAACATAAGAATGGGTTTTTCTATAATTAGTTCACTTTATTAAAAAACAATAATTTTAAGTACAATATTGTTAAAGCTTTCTGGAAATATTTTATGTAAAGAATTATTTGATTAGAGCGATTGGTTTAAAAATTAATTTATTACAGTTAAAACAATTAAACTGAAAATATAATTCAGAATTTACATTTGCGAATGTTCGTTAACTGCATAGTTAATGCTAAAAAAAACTATGATCTCTTTTATAGTATACATTAACAATTGTTTTTTTTTTTTTAACATTGTGCATAGGATTTCATCAGCGTAATTGCAAGTTTATTACTATGCGTATGCGTTATATATTTCTGAAAATATTTTTTTGTGAACTGAAAAGTTACGATAAGTTGCCAAATTATAAACGATTATATGATTTCAGATGATATTTCGATTTCAGAAATTTGCCTAAAAGACAGGGACCGATCATTGTATAATTTTGATATTGAAACGAGACTTAAGCAAATCGTATGCATTGAATTATTGATCGCTTTTATGATTATTTTGCACGTGTTTTATTACATTCTTCAGTAAGGCTTTTCGCTCACTTATCGTGTTCGCATCAGCTTACTATTGCTTCGTCTCAAGTGCTTTCGATTTCTTTTTATATACAGCACACCCGCTTATCGATTTCGTATAATGGATCCCCTCGCAGAGAAAATACCATCAACGAATCCATGTTTCGTGAACTACGTGCAGAGAGACTCTCCCGCACTCTTTGTTGGCGTTTAGTTGGCTAGCCTAAAATAATCAGCGCGTAATTTCCAATTAGCCACAGATTGAAGATAAATAGAACCAGTTTTTACAGCAGATCGTAATCTGCTTACTAAAAGTCGTGAACACGGGAATAGTGAGCGGTTCCCGTGGTGACGACTCGAAGTTCTTGAGGTGTTCTGGTAACAATACGATAAGTAAACGACATCATTAAAGGACTATGGCGCTAAATGAGGACTGGATGATAGTGCACTGAGGTGAGAACAAATTAAAATTTCACGTGGAAATAAATTTTTTTCTGTATTTCTCGATTTTTTATTAAAGAATGTTACTAAAAAAAGTTCTGCATAATAGAGATCCAGTTCGATTTTCGGCGTGTTAAAACTATATAATCTAATAAAATTAGCCGAAGAGTACATACATTCAAAAAAATATTTTGTTAAAAGCACGCTGTTATTTCTTATTGGATTTTTTTTTTCTTTTCAGCCATATTTGATCTGTTTAACACTGAAATTCATTAGAAATAGTGATGTATATTAAAACTTATTGAAACTTTAAATTTATTTTCTTCAGCAGCCGTTTTATATTTATTGTAGGAAGAGGGTTCGTCATATTTTTTTTGTTCTGCGGTGATATTCAGTTCGCTGAGCTCATTTGCAATTAACTATCTGCATTTTTTGAGCGACATCTTTAACTGTATTCTCAGATGTCTATTTTATATCTTTTTCATTAAATCGAGGCATTTTCTTTTCCAAGCGTTTATATAAATAATGTTGTTTGTTTTGTTTTTTTTTTGCAGTTTTTTGGCAGTGATGTTTCATACTTCTTAAGCTTCTATTCAGTTATTAGCAATATTAATCGATAGAATACTTTTCTTTTTATAAGTTTTCTACTTTTTTAAATTTTATTTTACCTTCATACCGTATTTAGAGATCTATTAATTTCCTCATCGGTGTGTGTTTTTATCGTTTCTGTTACTTTCCAATCTTACTGTTTGTGACTCTTTAGCAAATTAAATTTTTTTTTAGCAAAGCAGATGACGCTTAAACTTTATTGAAAATTTTTATTGAGCGAAATATGTGAAACGGGTAACATTTCAACAAATGATTCTTGTCGACAAATTTTTTTTTCTGTGAAAAAAATGTACAAAAAAAGACTTGAGAATATATACGTTTATAAAACAAGTAACAACTAACTTGGCTGTTGTGATAGGTTAATGGCTTAAGAACTTGGCCACTAACGTAGTTCTGGATTCAATATTGGATAAAAATATAACAGTGAAAAACTTTTAACGTTTTTTAATGATTAGTTTTTTTTTTTTTTTTTATTGCGGTCAAAATAAATAAATAAATAAATAAATAAATAAATAAATAAAAAAGGTTTTTAAAGCACGAAAATTGCATTCGGTTTTAATGAGTTAATAAAAAGAGCACTTGATGTACATTATAAAGTATTTGTAGGTTTCAGTGATTTCAAAAATATATTCGATGGGAGTAAGGAATCGATTATAAATTATTCATTCTGTCCAAATTAGATTAAAAAGACTACAAATTTCAACGCATTTGAAGTTTGTCAAGTTATATTATCTCTACTGATTTCATTATATATTCTGAAAGATTATTTCAAGAGGTTCTTGAAAGTATAGACGATGATATGTTATTATTAGTATAATTTAAGATGTACTGCCCACACTTTTTTATTGCTTTTATTAGCAGTCACCCCAAAAAGACCTGGTTCATATATTGTACTATTCCGAGTTATAAACAAAGTCAGAATATTGATAGTAGGTCGCGAAAAAGTTGATAAAAGCTATTAAAGCTGTAAGTTCTTTAGCCGAAATTCTGTACTAAAAGATACGTTAATCGCGAAGAAAATGAATGTCATCGCACGCACATTATTTTGAATTATTAAAGCAAATTTAGGAATGATCGTGTAGGGAAGTTACTGGTTGCTTGTTAACAGAAAAATTGGAACAAACGGGAATTTTCAGAGTTTTGTAAAGAAAAAAAATCGGAAAGGAAAGTAAAATCGTTTTTTAATTGAAAGGTTTTTACGGTTTAAAAGAAACGTAGACGTGTCAGAAAGTAAATGTGTTATGTTCGTAATTTCTGCGAAGCCGGAAAAGTGTTTTTCGTACTAAAGAAGATTATTGAGGGACCAGTATTTATAGAATGTGGATGTATTTTGTAGTGAACATCCGTTTTTGTAAGATTGAAATTAAAACGTTGACATCGTCTAAATATAATATAAAATGCTTAAACATAGTTCAAAAACAAACCTGAATGTTCCAGCGAGATTCGGCTCTTATTTATAAAGTATATCGAGACATAATACTAACTCGAAAGTAACGATCTTGTCATTGACTTTCTAGTAATACGAATGTAAATCATCTCAATTATGGTTCTTGAGGGACAAAACGTTATAGTGGAGTTAATTTTTTCATTATTTGTAAACTTGTCTTTCTTAACACCAGCGGATCGGTAATATTTAATAACGGACGATGATGCGAGAAGTATAATACGAACTCTCTTGTAGGGTTATATTAACTAAATAGTATCATTCCGTATTGTAAATAAAATGTATTTTTCATAAATGATAGGAACTCAAGGGTTGATTTAAGATCAAATTTAAGTTTGCTCCAATAATGTTAGGTATTTATTTACATCCATTGTCAAACACTAGTCGAAATATTGATGCCGTTCAGCCTAAAATATTGTTAAGCGACAAATGTGTCTATTCACAAAAAGTCAATTTTTTTCTAAGTCATAAATTAAAGCTACTTTCAATCGCATTGGGAAAATTGAACTTCTGTATGTTTAAATATTAAAATTCTGAACATATTTTCAGTTTTTCACTTTAGTATTGATTTTGACGTAGGATCTTTAATTGAAATTATCACGCATTGTAAAAACTTGTAACGTTTATTATGAAATGAATTAATAACTTCTTATGCGATTGTCTTATATTGTTCGAACAATATACGTAGTACAAAATGTTTTTCTAAGATCTTTTTAAAGTTGAGTTAAGCAAGTGTCAAATAAAACATTTTAATATAATGTAAAACAAATAGCAAAAAGAGAGGCAGCTTATTTTAATCGAGCTGTAATTAGAAAAAAAAAAGAAAAAGATGCAGAAGTTATTATATTCTTAGTTATTAATGTTTAAATAATTTGACAGTAACTAAAAGATAATTATTTTTTTTTATGAACACTTGCAGACAGATTGAAATACCGAATCCTATAACCCTCAAATGCGCGTTCTTCTAAAACAATGCATGACCTGTATAGTACTTACTTGCTTTGGAAGACGCCTATTGTAGAACGTTTCAATTGAATGTTGAATGGGTAGATGTGTTAGTAGTTTACAACTGATTAGAACAAGCAGTGGTATGAGTATTGCCGGAACTGATACGTAAACAAAACGCCACAGTGCACAGAACAACGGAATTTGCTCCAGTCAATGTCGGTAAATGTGTGGAAAGCCAGGTTGTGTGAAATACAGTGGAGCGTGTAGTAGGTCTACTCTTCCTTTTGCTAAAAGAGCTCACTTTATAGTTGGTATTGTTGTTCGCATCAGTGAGGTTAGAACGTCGCCGGAGAAAAGGTACACAGCTAATTGGAGTGGCGAACTATTTACTATGAGTAATGCACAGTCAACCTTTTCTTAATGATGTATACATTAAAAGATCAAACTGACGAACCGTTAATTGGCACACACAAGAGTTACGGAGGACAGTATATCCGGACGTATATTTAATCGAGCGTATTATTCAACATATCGGATCAGTGTACTTAGTCAAGTGGCTCAACTTTCCCAGTTTATAGAATATTTGGGTCCATAATGCTAACCTAACGAATATTTAGAGTGAGATACAGTTGTATAAAAGCAGATAATACGTAGCTGAAGAAGGTGTTGTTGGTATTATAAACTTCTTTGATATTGATTCGAACAGTAATTATAACTTTTGAGGAAGATGAGAATACTGCACTTTAGTACAACTGCCGGCCAGGAGATGTGAGACAATGAGGTGGTGATGAGTAAACATTTACAAAAGTTGTTGTCTCTGGCAAATTTAAAAGATGCTGTTAAAGATGTTTTCAGCGAGTGTGTCAATATACAAACCGGTTATGTAAGCCTATTGGGTAAATAAGTAGTCAATGTTAGTGATGGCCTCGATTGAAAGCATGTTAAACGTTAGGTTAACAGTTTGGTGAATAAAGTGACAAAGACCTTGAAAACGGTGTAAATATGGGGAGGCAAACTACAAAAACAAACTAATTTGAAGACCATATATTAAAACTGGGGGACTGTTTCTATCATGAAGCGAAGAAATATTACCAATCGTTGTTATCGAGAGAACTGATACTTAGTATGGTATTTCCATTAGTATGTTGGAGACGAATTTTGGAACATATAAATCAGTGGTCAAACTATTGACAATGATCGTAAGTGATTAGATTGAGAACAAGATCAATCAACGCCATCCCCTAGGTAGGAGCGACCTCGGGGCTATTGCGCTGTTTTTATTATGTAACTTACCTTTGTACTATAACCTTATTAATAATTATTATTTTCATTACTTTTATGTTTTATTTACTTTGATGATGCGGTAATGTAGGGAGTGGCAGTTATGTGTAATCCGTTTGGTTTCTGGCGAGAAGAAGGGGTCTTTTGGATGGAGAAGATTTTGGCGTATTAGTATCCATACGTAGAAAAATTCAATAATTTATTTGGTATTTTGATTTATTGATAGTTTAAATTTTTATTTATTTAATACTTTTTTGAACGGATTTATACATTCTTATAGTTAAAAAAGAATCAGATGACGTGCTTATAAATCATTTTAGTTAAAATGAACTAGACCAAATGAACTGCACCCAGACTATAACATACATTACTATTGTTTATACACTTATCTGTGTTCAACATTATACACAAAATTTTAAATTTCAACCAAAACGTACAGCTTGTATAATATACATATTTAAATATGACACTAATCTAGATAATGGTGTTGTGAAATTAATCACACAATATTTGAAATAACCCTTACCTTACGAACATATTCATGTTTTAAAAAATTCAAGTTTTAAATAGCAACAAATGACGTATTTTGAACGTTCCAGGGAAAATTATTACGTTTTTTTAATAAATATTGTCATGAAACATAAACAGTTTGTAAAACTATAAATATATTCTAGCTCAAAAATGTAACACAGTTGACCGGAATATTATTAGCAAAATGATTAAATTTAACATTAGAAATAAACTGCGAGGTTGCTAAGAAAGCCAGTATTTACCACAGACGCAGAGGATAAGGGCAAACTTTGTTTTCTCTTCGTTTCCACTGTTAGAGTTTTTTCACCGGTTGTTTATGCCGGTATGTAATATGTTTCAGTCAATTTTTCTCTTTGGTCAAACGTATGTTTACAGCAATTCATTTTCCTACCTTTGTTCCAATATCTTCTCTGTTTTAGTATGTACATTAGAACCGAATTCGCCGGGTTTCTTTTTTTCTGCAACATACTCTGTCCGGCACCGTTTACTTTCTTTTTAAACCTTTATCCAGGTTTTTCATTTTAGTTTTTCCTTTTATCTACTTAAATTTTTTTATGTTCTTTAAATTTTTTCGGCATTATTTGTATCATTTTTGTTTGCGTCTTAGCTTTAAGTGTTACAATCCGTACATTTGCGGCAAACAATGTATTCCGTGTTTTTGTTTCGGGTATTTTCCCAGTTTATAAGATATTACTAACCGTCTTAAACGTCAATCAAGCTTATTTAGTTTCAACTTTTATTTTTTCTTTTATTTATCATTCCTATCTTTGGCATATGTTACGCGTGTTCTTTAGTAGAATTTGAGTAAGAATTTCGTTTTTTCTCATATTTTAATTAAATGCACGGATGTTAAACGGTTATTAATTATGCGCAGTGTACGGAATATTAGTAATTATTTAACAAAATTTCATTTGGTAATTTAATACACGACGTGATAATGAATTTATTTATCTCGAATACTTTTTTATTTTATTTAAAATCTTAGTTATTAAAATAAAACCGAAGATTTCGGACTAATTCTATTTTAATTAATATTTATTTTTTTCCAATTTCAGAATAACAGTCGCAATAGTATCTGTTGCAACCGTTTATCAAATCAACTGTTGTTTAATGTAATGGAAAAACGTGAACTTTTTTCCTTTGTTTATTTTTCATACTTATATTTTAAATGTTACCTTCAAATAATTATTTTCAAAATAGCGATTAAGAAATAATCTAGGTAATAAATAAAACGATTGTTGCTAAAAACGGCGAATTAATGTTATTCTTTATATTTATTCCGAGCGTTTTAGTTATAATTTTAAGAATTCCGGTATAAATCGGAATGATAAATATTTTTCTTCTGTGCAATATGGTTTCTTTTTCTTTTTTTGGTTATTGGCAGCGTTACAAAATGGACCAAAAGTTGGAACATTTACAAATATCTGCTTATACAACGGGTGAAAGGGACAAATGGCGAATGTGTATAACCGAGCGTAGCACGGCGCGGAAGTGGAATGAACTTCGAATTGTATTTGACATTAACATTATAGTTTGCACCATTACAAATTATGGATCAGTGCGCGTCATCCAGCATGCAAGTACGCCAATTTTATAATTTACTCGTGGAATATTAGGATCAGCTGAGTAAATTAGCTGCCAAGAAAGGTGGGATAATGTTACCTTAATTAAAACTAATCAAACTATAATAGCAGCGCAAATAAATTACGCTTTCTTAACGTCTAACTGTTGGATTAAAATAACAGATTCAAATAATTTTATCCGGATTTATTTTTTTTAGTTTAAGATGCAAAGAAACGATTTTTTTGGACTGTCAGTTTTAAAATAACTTTTACTAAAATTCGATTTAATAAAATATAAATTTTTTATTTTATTATTCTTTTCTCTTTAACTGTATTCTTTTACTACATTAATTGGTTGGGGTGGAGCGGGTGCATTTATGATCTTGTTTTTGTATAATTACATTTTATAGTTTTTTGAACATTAGATATTCTTATCTAAATTATGTTGTATCAAATACATTTATTAATTTAGTTTAAAGAAGTTAATGTCCTGTTTAATCATTTTATTTATTCGAAGGAGAATAGTATTTCTGCAAAAAAAAAAAAAAAAAAAATCAAAAAAAAAACAATAAACACTATAAACAATACAGATAAATATAAGTTTTATGTTACGGAAATGTTTAATATTACCGTTCCTTTTTCTCATTAATTATGTGTGATATTAGATAAACCTTAATTAATTACACAGTTATGGTGTGTTTTTATTAGCTAGAAAGAATTTTAATAAAAATAATTTTGTTTTTTCTCTAGACCGCAGTTTTTTTTTTTATATTACGGACAGAAAATTAGAAAACAGCTCGCTCTATGGATCGCCGTATGTCTATATGGAATGCCTTAGATATAGAGACAGCAAAACTTCACGCCAGTCAGAATAACTTATTTGAAAGGGAAAAATCTAGCCGTAGAAAAAAGTACCACACGGTAATTTAAATAGATGTTTTTCAACTGCTAAATAATTTAACTGTAAATAACCGTTAATTTAAATATTTGCAAATATAAATTTTTAAGGGACCCAAAATTTGTTTAACAGTTTATTTTTAAATGTCATAAACTTTGCGAAGAATAAATTTCATATCAATAACAATAATTAATAATAAAGTATTAGTATTGAATAATACAGAAATCACTAACCTATGATTCTAATGATACTATCGAATATTTTTTAAGTTTTGAGGATAAAGCACATTAATATGAATTTTTATATAAATAATGATTACGTTACGTGCCTTTGATGTAATATTTGTTTTTGAAATATGTATGCTTAGTTTTAAAATTATATGAGCTTTAAAACAACAACAAAGCTTTACACTGAAATATTTGATAGTTTCAGTTTTATCTGTTGAAGTTTTATTTTATTAAATCGTGATTATCTAATATTTTTCTTATATTATTAAGGAACATTTTATTTTGACAAAAGTCGTAGGTAGATTTTATATTTAAGGTTGTTATTCTATTTCCTAAGATAAGAATTTTATTGCGATTTCTTTCTATATATACACATATATACATATATATATATATATATATATATACATATACATATACATATATATATATGTGTGTGTGTGTGTGTGTTATGTCTATATATATATTTACCGACCATGTCACCTTTACGCCGGGTGCAATGTGGATGTAATAGAAGTATTTCGTAAAAAAGTTATTAATAAAATTTGCGAGTTGGAGCATAAAATATTATCAACTGATGAAAATTGGAAATTGCCGACGAATCGTAAATAAAAAAAATGTCGCAGTCATTTTAAATCGACTCTTTTATAAGAATTATAAACGGTTATAATTGCGGTTTGTATTTTCATCGCGAATTCTGAAGAATCCAGATAACTATACAATGTATTATTATAAATATACAAAACCGATTTTGAATAGCAGACATAAATAATTTTAATTAAATAGAGTAAAAAGTTTTACATATTTTATTTTTATGTTTGTTTACTTAATAAGTTAATTTTGCAGTTAAACAAAGATGAGCTTTTTGATTGCTTTTAAAAAATAAAATACGACGGAAATTATGAAAAAGATCTAAATACAAAGCAGAATATTTTTAATAACTCTTTCGTTAAATTAACCTCAAAAAAAACAAAAAAAAACGTGTCAACTCTTAATTTAGTGTGTTTATTTGGCACCAAGAACTCTACACAAGAAACATTTAGAAAATTTTTAAGTGTTCCGTAGTAAATGCATTATGTTAGGGCTATGTTTACTTTGTATCTTTATGATGTGGTCTGCTTATTATAATAAACAGATTAAAAATAAGTCGTTAGGAGGGATCACTTAAAGAAATACCTTTTCCTCAACTGTTGGTAACGGGAGATTCTCCCGTATTTGAAAATTCTGAAAGATATATAATCGAAATCGTGCTGTCGTTTGATAATAGCTTATTTTGATGGATAGTAATTGTAGGTGATTATTCGAAATAATTGTTTAATTCGAAAATGTGCTTTTAAAATTGTGGCAGTTATGATTCTAGGTAAAATAACAATGCATTCCGAAGGATATGTAAAGAAATAAAGCGTTTAAATTATTAGTTGCGAAAGTGAAATTTTCCTCTTTAGAGATTTAAGAGAGAAAATATTTAGCTTATTTATTATTTTATTACATCTGCCTTTGTATCCGGAATCGGGCATCTGGAGTTAGTCATATTTTCCTAAAATACAAACGATATAAATCTTTTCCAATTTTAATCCCAAAAAAGTGAGTTTTTCGTATTCTTTCAAATATTCTTCTCATTTATCATTTCATCAATAAATTTGAATGTAGAGATGTGTTTCTGGTTGAGAATGTTCAAGCGAATTTCAGTTGACATTAAATTAACATAACATTCTTTCCATTTTCATTGTATCGTACATCAAGTTTTAGGTTATTTTTTGTACATTTGTGTTTTAAATTATTACGAAAAAACTCGTAGCAGTTTACATTATTATGTCGCAACAAAAATATAGATATTATTCTTTTCATTTGGTAGTTGTTAATTTTTGCTTCATTCTTTGTCAGTTGACGCATTTTAGTTGCTATCTTGCGTCTTTTCGTTATATTACAATAATACTTTTTTTTTACGCCCCATATGTGATCTTTATTCTTCTTTTATCTTATATCACTCCCTACAAATGTTCATATTCACGTTCACTCTTTGTTTTCAGTGTTTGTTTTATTCAACAAGCACTAAAAACAAAAACAGTGAACTTGAATCTATATTATCTTCGTTAACATTCTCAATAATTCTTTGAACCTTTCGATTTCCGAACTTCATCTATACTCTTGGTCTTTGTTATCTATGACGTTACAGCACCATCCGAACATGTACTGTTTATTTCGTAGGGCTAAGTACATCTTATTAATCACGATAGTTTCCTTTTTATTAATTATCCTTTCGCTCTTTGCCGTTTGTCATTTTTATCTTATTTTTTGCTTTTTCTTACGTATTTATCTATTTTCATTCAATTATTAGTTGGATGTGTTCCGTCTAGTTTTTTTATCTCTGCTGTGTCTTTGTGCGTTATCCAACCTCAAGTACACGCAGATTACGTCTATGTAACGTGTTAGAAATGAATCGTGAGCCTTTACGGAAGACCTGAAATGTTAGTAAAGAACGGTGCAGACAATACAATATTTATCGATTATGAACACGTAACAAAATTTATGCTGAAAAACGTCATCGAAACAAACGACAAAGCCAAAGTTCTGACTGAATGTTAATGTGATAAAAAATATAAGTTAAACGAGCTGAGTAGGAAAAAACAGTTTTACTCGCATTCATTTTATTGTTTAATTAATTTATTTTGTTTATATTTTCTTCGGTTATATAATTTTATCATTTAATCTTATACAAAATTAATTTTATTCTTCATCTTCTCTGAGTTCACTTATTATCTCTCTTCACTTAGATTCTACAAGGTTTTATTGGTGAACGATAGTAGGTTTTTTTTTTTTTTTTATTTCACTCCCTATCACTATCCATTCTGTTCGTCTACTTCCTATTTACATAGCGATTTTTTAGTTTCCGTATTATTCATTAATTAATCCTCTATTTTACTTCATTTGTCTTCCTTATTTTTATAATATTCGTATGCTTTTCTCACATTGTATAAATGGGAGTAATAAAAAATGCTAAAAAAAGGAAAAAAAAACGAATTAAGGGATAAAAGAAAATAATGTCCTGTTCTTCCGCTTTTGTTTCCTCTCCAAATCTAACTGTATTATTTTTTGGAAAAAAACTCAGTTTAATGGCTCAAAATTGAGTAAATATATTATGACACTCTATTGATTCGATGAGTTATAATAATACATTTCTCGAAAAATACTTATTTGTCTTTTGTGTATTTAAATGACGTAGCTTAAACGTTATTTGTAAACCTTTCGATATCCGGTTATTGCTTTCCTTTTGTTTTATTATAGCTTTTTCAATTGAAGATTTTCGTAAATTAAATTTCGGTTTTTAATGCGATACTGTAAAAAATTGAAATATTGAAAATTCTTTAACAAGGGTAAATTAAAATTAGAACTAGAAATTAAAAATTAAAAGTAACTCTATTTTAAAATTGTAAATAACACAATGGAAAAAAAGATGTGTAACAAAGCGACAAAACATATTTTATCGTAATCGGTAACAAAATGTAAATTAATTTAAAAAAATTGTTAATCATGCCATCAATCGTGATTATAAACTGAACTCGTCTGGTAACGAAGTTGCGATAATTTTAAAATTGATAACTTTTCGTTACACGATTTTATCGTCGGTTCCCTCGTGTATGCTGTGTATCTAGTGCTTTTTTTTGGTGAACTTTCATATATCACTTTTTTTTTAAACTGCAAGACTGGAATGATTCTGCCTGTTGATTGATCCTTCGTTGAATATTTCAAAACTGTTGATAAATTATCGGCGAGATCGTCTTGGTTTATTATTACTATTATTATTTAACAATTGGAAAGTAGCATATAGTATTATGTTCTGCGATCTACGTTTATAATTGTATCGTTGCTTGTCGTAAGTCTTAGTTACAGTTTTATCGTAGCACTTTTTGTTTTTCTTTGTTTCGCTCTGCTTTATCTTTCAGTTGGTATTGTGTCGATATGCCTATGAGCGCCACAAAAGGAAGAGACCCGTCGTTGCCAGTCGCACGATCAAACCATGGAATAAAAGAGTTCATATTATCGGGCAGAAACGGCTTTGTTTATAATTTTCTTCGTTACGGGCGCTGTTAATTGTTTTCATTTTTTTTTTTTAGCTTTGAAGGATAATAAAGATAATTTAATTCTAGTAATCCACTCCGTAGATTTTGCACTACGAAAAATATGAGCACGAGAATGTCTGAGTTTGAAAGGTTTAGAAATTCAGTATGCTGCGAACGATATCATAAGAATCAATAAAAAAAACAACGATTTCAATTTCTTCTTTTTAATTCAAATAAATCAATATGTCTAAATGTATAAAATGAAATTCTTCGCTGTTGACTGTTCATTCGCAAGTCTTTTTAGTATTTGAATATGATCATGTTAAATGTAACTGTAAAAGTAAAAAAAAAAAGAAACGCCTAATATGCTGCCTTTTACATTCCCTCACTGGGTGTAGTTCAAAAATGTAAAATTTCTCGAAAATGTTCGGTTTTCCAGTGTAGACGCTATTGCCGCAAAAACGATATTGCTTGTTGTTTTCGACAGACGGAAGACGTAATCAGTGATATTTTTTCATTACATACAGTCTTCAATTACAACTTTATCCGGTTGAATCAACGGTTATGCCGTTTTTAATTCCGGACTCATTAAAATTGCTAAGAAAAAAAAAAATTTTAATTTAACCAAGAACTTTCTGAAAGCACATCTATCAGTTGTTCTGATTAAGGGTTTTTTATGTGAACTGAAGTGAACCGGCTAATTTAAAAAAATAAAAGGCAGCAACATTACAGCTGTTGTAGATTTTGACAATATTTCTAGCGGTGACCTCTGAATTACGGCTTAAGTACAGCTACCGAACATTTTTTTAGTGCAACAGTAAACGGTTTTGTTGGATGCCTGAAAATTGGACAATTTTGGAAGAAATTTCGTCGCTGTAAAGTTCCACTTCCAATCTATTTATAGATGGGAAAATCTTTACCTATTTATACCATCTTTAAAAGGTACAAACCTTGGTATGTTTTTCGTTATTTTTTGACTAATTCGTCTCCAGATTTTTATAATACTTATACATGAAAAGATGGTACATAAAAAACACAATGAGAGATGTCGTATAGAGCGGAGAATGGAACCGCCGAAGGGACTTTAATGTTGTTTTCCTGATTACCGGGAATTTTGGCTAGACTCAGGATACGACGGAATTAAACAGCTCATCTCAGTCGCTTCGAAAAAATAGCGTGGTTAATTTTTAATTATTGCTGAGAACGAACATTAAAGAATCCAAAGACTCGGTGACAACATGCCATTTACAAATCCGTATGGTACCAGATTTTGCAAGTAGCGGCACATTTGCTCTGTATCGAAAATTGACTGGTGGTGCGTATGTAGTATTTAGTATTACATATCAATCTGTAGCCAGCTTTTTTTTTACTTCATCCGAATTATACGGGAGTATTTGTATTTATTTATTTGAGCACAATTTCGGTTACGTTGACATGTCTTTATGCATTAAATTTCTATAATGTCGACTGTTGATATTTTACCTCGGCACTTACTACGATGATATTTAGAAAGTGCCCCGTTGATAATCATTCTATAAAGGAAATTGCATATAACACTATTTATTTTCATATACTATATATAAATATATCTATATATAAAACTCGGTCGTTTTGGCCTCGCAAGGGGCTGTGTCCCTCGACCCCTCTTGCTTACATTTTTGTCTCTTTTTCTTCTATACTTTGTATAAAATGATTAAAATTTTCAACGTGATTCTTAGGCCGACCTCCATTAGTTTTTATAACGGAAAAATGTTCCAATTTTATATAATAAAAAAAAAAAAAAATACAACCAATAATTTATACCATAACTTTTATTAAACTACCGAAACAACTTAACATACTACAACACATATAAATAATACTTTTTTTGCGTTTCCATGGTATTATTAAATTAGCAATATAAGTCTTTACATGCTTCTCCTTATGGTGGGACTTCTTATTAACTTGCACAGTAATAAGAAGTGTATTAATTATGTTTCCAAAAACTGAAACCGCCACCGAACGCAAACGTAAATTGCGAAAACGAAAATGGAACAACGAACTGTGTAGTAGCAAAGAATTTTCCCTATTTATACGTAATACGCCTCTTGGTTCGAAAACGAAGTTTGAAGCGTTAAAATATAACAAACATTACATAAAAATTAGATATTTTTTCTAATGGGGGCTGACCTAAGAATTACGTTGTAATTAATATATATATATATATATATGCGTATGTGTAGGCGTATGGGTATGTATGATATTTTTAAAAGTAAATCAAAAAAAAAAAAATACCACTTATTGCATATTGACTGTGTGAAGTAGTGATAATCCAAAAGTCGCAGCGCTCCTTTTTTGTCACTGATCCGACAAATGAACAGTTGCGATTCGAAGCAGTGATCAGGTAAACACTGCTCACTGTTCCGGCAATTACTCCGACTACTGCTACACGGCGCCTATTCCTCTGACTGCTGCTCCAGAGCAGTGAGTGGGAAAACGCTGTTGTCTGTTCTGTTAAATGTTCCACTGCCTCTACTCATCCAGGCGCACTACACACGTACACACACATCAAAATACATAGCAAGACGAAATATATGCCTCTACTGGCGCTGCATGATTTTTTCTGTCACACGATTTCTTTAATGATCATGTTTCATCTTATTTTCCGAGAATTAAAATGAATGATATGTGAACGATTTAGAATTTATTGCTAATATTAACGTGCCCATGCTTTTTTACACTATTTTTACGTATAAGTGCTATTGTTTTTTGTTTTTGTTTTTTTGCTTCATTGCTATTATAAATACGAACAATGTTTAAAAAAATACAGTCGAATTGAATACCTCCTCCTTTTTTGAAGTCGGTTAAAAATCAAATCAAGTTTCTAATGTTAAATAATTAATTATTTATCTTAAAAGATTTTGTGTCAGTTTTATTTTAAATTCTTAAAAGTTACGTATCAATAAGTAAGTCTACATGTATAAATATTGGAAGGAGTGAATTTTTATTTTTTTTATTTTTTTTTTTGTTGCATTAAAATGCGTTATACGATTTATACAATATTTATTTCTATTTCTTAAAAACTCATAAAAATACTGTTTTAAAAATATTTATATTTTTAATTTCATTGTAAAACATAGTTTCTTTTAATAAAAATTCTGAAGCGCAGCTAACATGAGTGATTAAATATTTTAATTTTTACGTAATCGCGGATTTAAGTTTATAAATATGTAGTATAACAAAATTTTTAATTGTGTAAAAAAATAATAATCTTTATTATCTATTAATCAAACGTTTCGCTTGTCAGTTGTCAATGTAAAAATAATAATTTTGTTTTGGAACAACTGCTCCGGACGAAGCTGCTTCGATAAATAGTTGCCGGGCACATCTCTAGTGTGAAGGTGAATGATATATTGTGCTGTTATGGGTAAAGTCAAGGGTGCTTATCGTACTGTTCTGAAATATTACTAATGGAGAAGTGCGCATTGTGTTTGAATTAGTATTCATGAAATTTCTTTCTTCTGACTTCACATTTAGCGCACTAATAAAAGCAACATGTTTATCTAGCTCCTTTTACTTTTGTTTTACTTGAATGGTTTTCATTATTTTTTTTGTTGGATTTTTATTAGAATAGAATACAAAGTAATACTTTTTATTTGAATTAATAAACTATGTACTGTCCACAATCGAATTTTCTGTTCTAGTAATATTCCAGTTTAATGTAGTCAAGGTATCTACTATCCAGGGTCGTGCCCAGAATTTTAAATGGTGTGTTAGTATGGAGGGGGGTATTGAAAATTTTCTTCGCAAATTTATTTTATGAATAACTACATTTTTCCTAATATTCATACTTTTAATAATTTCCATTATTTTGATTTATGTATTAATAATTTACATAAATGAATTACCCCGTATAAACATTAATAAAAATTGCATATGTTATTGATTATACTCGTAATAAAAAATTTTGCATAAAATAATAATGAAGTACCTAAAAATATGGAGCATATTTTTTCTTTTTTTTTTTTTAATGTAAAGGCACCCGAAAAAATCAATATTTATTTTAAATTTTTGATTTTTTTCAGATTTGTTGTGTATTTATAATAACTATTTCAGTTATAATTGGTGGTGGTGGGGGGTGGGGGTTACCCCCAACCACCAGCTCCCGTGGACACGGCTTTGCTACTATCTAATTATTAAAAAATTTTACGCATACTTCTTTAGAAGTTTACAGTTACATTTTGACTATATAATGTACGGAAATCAGTTTTCTGCTTTTATTTATTTGTATTTTTTTTCGTATATTAATGAATTTAACTTGTATTAATATTGCAATGAACTTTGATTACATTTTAAGAAAACGGAGATTTTGCGTATGTCAACAAGTTTTTATTTGTCGCAATAAAAAGTAGTAGAATATCTACTTTCGTTCTTAACCAGAAAAAAAAGAAATTGCCAGTTATAACTCGTAAGCATTCATAATTGAAAAAAATATCATTTCCTCGAACAAGAATACCAAAAAAAAAAAAAAAAGAAAAAAAAACTATTATGCCGATCATTAACAGTTTTTAAGAAAAATTTAATAGTTAAATATTATACCGACTATATTGAATTAAACATTTATAATTTGATTTGAAAAGAACTTTGAATTAACCCTCATATTGGCATTAAAAAAAATGCATTTAAAATAATAAGTAATTATTTGAAATGCATTTTTTTTAATGCCAATATGAGGGTTAATTCAAAGTTCTTTTCAAATCAAATTATAAATGTTTAATTCAATATAGTCGGTATAATATTTAACTATTAAATTTTTCTTAAAAACTGTTAATGATCGGCATAATAGTTTTTTTTTTCTTTTTTTTTTTTTTTTTTGGTATTCTATAATTAATTATTGATATTTAAGAACTGTTTAAAAATGTTTTTAATTATCCTAATAAAAATTCATTCGTTATGTGCTATAATTGCACTATCGAATGGAAGATGTAATGGTATACACGTGCTAGTATTTGGAATAGTGAAAAGAAAAAAAAAAATGAAAGGGAATAAGTATTTTTAGAAAAAACGTTCATGAATTTAATATGAAATCGAAATCAATCAGCGACCAATGTTTCAACAAGCCGGTGTCCGGTATCGTCAAGTATTTGAATTTGGCAACGGTAGTAATTTTTCTCATCGATATTTTGGTTTTTTACTCAATAGATTTAGTTGATTGCCAAAATGTCCTCGTCTTTTGTTATACTTTTATGATAGGAGAACGTACTCCATATTGTTTAATTCGCTTTCTAACAGTTGACTGATTTTTTCTTCTGTAAATTTTTAATCTACTCGAAATGATGTGCGTTGTGTTTATCTTTTTTCGTTATCCCGTGTTAAAAACATCGTGTCCGTGTGTATATAATATCGCGCTTTAGTATTAATGTTTTTATAATTAATTATTGGTTCCATAATTTCCGTTGTTCTACGTATTTCATTTAAAGGAGGGAGATAGCATTGTCGTTCGTTGATAAAAGTTTCGAAAATGGATTCTTGGGGCCAACTGTCGGTCGACGTGGCATCGAATATATTTTCAACTTTGGAAAATCGAGCCAGTCTGCACATTACTAAGACGGTACAGATATTATTAATACCCCGTCTGTTGTATTTTTTCATTTAAAAAGAACCAAAGATAAAAAACTTTAAATTAAAACAAAACTAATCATTAAACAGTTTTTTGCAATAACTGTTGTGTAATTTTTCCGAAAAATTCCTGATAGTTAAAAGTAAATCCGTAATACAGTTACTCTGTTGCTTGTGCATATCCTCAAACGTAAGTGTTCGTGTTTGTTCCGGTTATGTTTTACGAAATAGTTATAACCCGATGTTTGTTTTTGTTCTAAAAGATATTTTAATTATACAAAGAAAAATAACGATTCTTAATTTATACATTTATCCGGGAAATTTGATGAATCCGCGCGAAAATATTACTTGTTTAAGTTATAGTATCTTTCGATCTTTCTCATCGCATACGGTTAATGAGATTGTGCGTAATAGATTTACATATTTCAATTTTTATTTCAAAGTAGTAAGACGTTAAAACGGTGCTCTCACTACTTCTTAGTATTTTAAAATAGGTTGTTTCACCCCGTTGTTCATATTAAAATTGTGTCCGAAATAGCACAACAAAAATAAATGAGAAGAGTTGAGAATTAAAGTATCCAATTAATCTTTTAACTTAATAGCGTATAGAATATACTGTTAGAAGTGTGAGAACGTAGAAGAAGAAGAATAATAATTGTATGTAACTGCGACTACTATATTTCAGATTAATAGGGGTGCATAAATAAAAGCGTTTCATAAATTTAATTATTAAAATTATAAATAGTTAAAACCGCATTGTTCTTTGCATATATAATATTATTGTATTTGATTAACGAACGGCAACTTTTATATTTCCTTTGTGTCAAAAATTTGAATTAAATTTTCATCAACATCACGATTTGAACGGACCAGTTTAAACTCTTGTATAGTGACGCTGGTAAGAATTTTAATTATGTTTTTAAGATGTTAAATACGAAAAATAACGTAAATTCAACCGGACATGATGATAATAGTTAAGAACTTCTATGTATTATTTGTAGGAAGCAGCATGTAAACAAACATAGTTCGTTTCATCTTTTTAACTATTCGACTAAATTTATTACATTCTTTTATTTAACTATTCCAATGGTCGCAAATGTGACACTTTTTTTTGTTGTTTTTATTTTATTTTTTTTTTTTTTTTTTATTATTGCACCGGTAGTGTTACTATAAACAACAGTGATCTTAACTTAAATTTAATATTAATTTATTGTCTTCAATGAGACACTAAATTGAGACACAATAAATTTGTAATATGTGAACTTTAACAACTCTTACGTAATCGGGAGAGCGTCCGAGTACCACTTCCTTTTCAGTCGTCTAGGTGGATTATCTAGAAGTCCAGATGAATACATTCTGTTGATGTTGGGATTACTGTTATATTGGAATTTATCGAATAATTTTTGATACGGGTGAATGTAAGTCTCCCGGATAAATGGAACGTTTAGGTTATTATGTAATGTTACGTTGGAAATGTAAAACGAGTAGACGTAATTGTACCAAGTATCTTCGACTGCTGCTGTTGAATTCTGTTAAAATTAACGACGATTATTATTTTTCATTATTCTTTGAGGATATTATCGTTCTTATATCTTAAGTTCACTATATTCGTCGAGTATATTTCTCGAATAGCGCGATAGCCTAGTAGTTAAGGTGCTTGGTTACCAAACCAGTGGTGTTACAGGTTATCGGGACTTGTCTCGTTCCGGATCCAAATCGCCCTCAGGTTTACCTAGCCTGAAATAATTGAGAAATCTGGGAAATTTAAAGCGGCCGAAAGAAAGTAACTAGCCCTAATATTCTCTTCAGATCCATTAGGCTTAATACATTGTAAACCTTAACTTCACAATCCTCGACACTCTATCAAGGTATGGGATTTACTTTACTTTACCTTATATTTAAAAAAAATAAAATAAATATATATATATATATATAGAGCGAGAGAGAGAAAGAGACGCGCGCGCACACACACACACACACACACATATATATATATATATATATATATACTGGGGTGAGCAAAAGTCAGGGTGCACTATCGAAAACTGCACGTGTGCGTTTGCACCCTGACTTTTGCTGACCCCTTTATATGCTTATTTACAAATATATTCTAGGTTGCGGTATTAATTTTTAGTTGAGTTCTTTATTAGTTTAGACATGAACAGATTTTGGTTTTACTGAAGTACGAAAAAAAGAAATGAACAGTCTAAAAATTTTGCCAGATTTTTAGATTAATTTCGATAAAAACCATGTATGGTGTATTTACTTTTTTTAAATATTACAGAATTTAAAAAAAAAAAAAGTAATTAATGTAAACAAATATTAAGATTTTTTTCATATTTTGTATTTTTGTGCACGTGCGCGCGCTATTGAAGTTGTGCGATTGGTGGGAGGTAGGATGCGCGTGTGGATATGAATATATGTATGCACGAGCGAGCTCTATCAATAGATTTGCATCCGACGACAGAATAGATAAGAAATTGTTTAATGCGTTGCTATTAGTTTAATGACTGCAGTGGAGAATGATATAATTCGTAAATTCTGTGAACATTTTATAAATGTATTAAGTACTGTTCTCGTATGTTGTATATTAACCATATGATTTCCGCTTTCATCATCCATTTATCTTGCGGCTTATTTTTCCTTTTTTATGATATGTACTTTTCTATTATTCCAAAAAAAACAACAACACTACAGTGCTTCTCGCAGTATATTTGCTAGAATTAATGGTATTTTATCGAATCCGAAACATTTATTCGTTTCATACAAGGACCTTCAAAATTTATAGAAGTGTTTTCAGAAAATTATTCAAAACAATAATTAATAAACACACATATATATATATATATATATATATATATAAATTATCCCGAAATTTATAAGGACCATTTAAAAAAATCGATTATTTATTATGATAAATAGTTTTACTGAAAACGTCGTTTATAAAAGAAAAGTAGTAAAATTTATTTCAAGATTTATGACCTATCGAATAAACGGAGTAATGGACAACGCGTTGCGAGCAGTATTTCTCTGGTGATGTTCCCTTCAACATTTATGTTTCCACAGTTCTCTTTTGGTTTTATTTAATCGTACTAATTGTTTTCCATCTATTCCACATTTTCTTTCAACTGTTCTCATTAATATTATCTATCCTCGGCAAATAAGCAAAAGAAGAATCTACGCAATTTTTCGATATTGCATTTTCATTTATAATATTATAGCATTATTGGATGCACTTAAGTATTGCGTTTCCCTCGTTGAAAATGTTTTTTACGAGAATTTCGACCTCGGTTCGGATTAGTCATTAACTCGTTCCTCATCATTCATTACATTCGTTTTTTATTTCCATCTCATATTTGGGCAACACCGCAAAAAGAAATGAATAAATAAATAAACAACAAACTTGTTTTGTTTTTTAAATTAATCTTCGTAGCCGATAAGCATTTCTTGCTATTTTTTCCTTTTTTTTTTATTTCGTTGTAACGCTATAAATGTTTAGATTTTTATTAATATATCAGTAAAAATAAAAAAATTAAATGAATAATTCTTAATATTTAAAAATTTTAATGCGGTAATAAATAACGCGGCGTTTCTGTAAGTATTATAGGTCCTTGTTTCATGATGCTAAATGATGGAATTTTTTATTAACTCAACAAGTTCACCGTGAGATCTCTTGACCTAAGTATTAGTTTGGGGGAAAATAGGCTAATCTAAAATTTAGTAATGATTGCAGGATTGTACTGAATGCGAAATTGTTCTATTAAGGAGTTTTGTTAAAATGTTGAATGATAACGAAGAATGGAAATATCGATTGTATTTCAGCGGAAGTTAGGAGGCAGATGGAATAAGAATCGGCAAATCTCGCGATTGAATTATAAAACGATAAAAGTCAACTGCACTGCTGAATATTTATACACATCTCGTTGATTTAATGGAGAGATTACATTAAAATATTTTTTTTAATTAGTTGCGATTTAGTATCCGAAATTAAAGAATACCTGTAAATTCCGTTTTTAATTAATTGTTGTGCCATTTCTTGATTATTTCAGTGTAATCGGTTTTGTAAACAAATTTTAAAGGTAATTTTCGATTAAAATCACAAAAAAAAACAAACAAAACAGTATTTATTTCCAGAAAAACGCGTACTTCCCATCGTGGGATAATAAAAATTAGTTTAGACGCATGTTATTGTTTTCATGGAAGACGTGTGTATTATATTAACAGTCGCGGAAATGAGAGGATTTGTAATTTAAAATATCCCTCTCACGAGCTACACTGTAATCACCCGACATCGTGCTTCGATTTTTTTTTTGCCATCAAAAACGAAAAAAGTTTAATTTCTCCTCGTCTGGCGAATGTTGTTTATTTATGAAGCGATGTGCGTGCATGCAATTGCGCGTGCGCGTGCGGGAAGGGAGAATTAGGATGATTAAATTTTTGGGCTGAAAATAAATTTTTTGTCTCGAGAGGAGAAAAGATAGGTGAGTAGTTAATTTATAGGACAGTTGAGCTAAGTTATTTCGGACGACGGAGCAGTACGAGTTATTTTCGACTACGAAGGGTGCTCCGCATAGGAGGTCTATTACACTTCCATTAACAACATGGCATTAGTTAAAATAGTGTCTAATATCGTTACCAGCTTTTCTAATGTTTTCCGCCTTTTTCTATTTCAATTAGAATGTAACGTTTATGATATATAGTGTGCGCGCAATTTTAAAATAATGTGAAAAATAATAAATCAGGAAACGTTTGTTCCGGGTTTTCTAAACAATCGCCGTTGATAAGCAAAATGGATCTGTCGGCAGACGTTAGTCTTGTTAAAATTGCGATAAAAGCAGATATTTCTTCTACACTTACGCACACACACTTTTACACATTTACGCACGAACACTGTAATTTTTTTTTCTTAAGCAACGATTTATACTTTATAAAATTACCGCTAGATGAGATTATTTTTCGCGAAAGGCTTTTTTAGCTTTTCCTTTTTTTTTCTTTTTCCTGCAATGCTATATGACATACTGTGTAAAGATTTTCATTCCTATTTCACGGCCCTGTTATCACTTTCTTAATCCGTAACTGTTATCGAAGCAAATAATACATAACCCTTTACTAATATAATTCTGTGTTTGGTTACATTTAAATTATTTTTTTATAAATGTATATAAAATATGTATAATTTAAAATTGAAAAAGTATATAAAAGAATCTGAGATCGAAAATACATTAATAAATAATTGCTGCTACTACTAAATTTATTCATTACATATGTCTGTCAAAACATCTTAGTCTGGTAAATCGGATTTCTTTATTCATGACGATTCGTATTTTTTTTATTGTTAAAACTACGCCTTCAAACGGATATTTTTAAAACTAAACGAACAATATGAGGCGTCTGGCAAATAACAATTGCGTGTAGCTGATGTTTAAATAACCTCCTGTGTCATTTTACAAATTTGTTCTTTCGTACATAACGCACTGCATCTTTAGTCTTTAATATTAGCTCGATCACATGACCTTGGCTAGGATGACGCTCGCTTTTTAAGAATGGGGCAATCGCGTATCCTCTTTTTAATTTTCTTTTTTTTTTTTGAATATATACATAATAAAGTAACGTAAATTAAAGGGTCGGTAAAAATAGCAAAATTTTAAACTTGTCCTATATCAATAAAAATATTTTTTCCCATCACGCTATTTCAGATTATGAAATAGATCTATTATCCTTTTATTGTAATGTCTGCAAAAATAGTATAGAAAAATTATCATACATTTCCATCTATGTAGTAATAAATATATACGTTTCATATTGACTAGACTACATCGCTTCGGATGATGAAAGCTTTTTTTTAAATTTTAATTTTTTAAATATTAAAAGTACGCTCTCAAGAGAAAAAAATATATGCGGGTACGTAAATGTTTGCATAGTATACATATGCGTATTATGCACGTGTATACATGCTTTTTTTTTTTTTTTTTTTGCCATTGGCTAATAGAATTTTTGATTTGCAGTTTGTTTGTCTAAGTTCACAAAAATTGACTGATAGTTATGATTTTTTCATAGAAGTGTAAGTAAAATTCTAGTACAATTTACAGCAGTGTTCCTTTGTAAGAAAATGTACGTATATTTTTGGTAAATTAAAGATTGACGTATAAATAAATTTTTTAAAGGAACATTGTTAATTTCTACCATTTACATATATTCCTTATAAAAGTGTTAATAACGCGCAAACTCAAAAATAAAATTCAATTATAAAATATATTAACAAATAAGCCGATAATGTTTTGGTGTAACAAAATCCATTATCATGGTTTAATAAAATAAAATAACAAAATAGAGATTGATAGTAAAATGCTTTAAAAAAAATACGAAAAGTATAAATACGAAATAATCAGACAGCGAAGTGTGAAATAATTTTAATTTTAATTTAGATAGTTTTAAAAAAATTTAAAAGGAGCATTATTATTTAGCGTACGATTATAATTAATTCGGTTATTTTTGAATTTATGCAATATGCTTCAGCGTAGATTAATACATTTTTTCAAAGTTAATTTGTGAATTTATGTATTTTGTAATTGATTTATATTTTTATGTTTATACATTAATGCTCATTTTTATAAAGTATAAATGAAGTTCAAAAAATATACCTTTTTTTTTTAACATGTTTTCCATCTAAACACAATGACCGGATTTTTAAACGTACATTTCTTTTTCCGTTTGGTTACTTCGGCGAAGCCGTCTAATAATCAAGGTCATCGTTGAACGCCAAAAATGTTTTTAATTTATAGATTTTCCAGTGCACGCCAACCGAATTTGCACCTAAATCGTTAACAAAATAGCCCTACCTATCCAACTATGCTGCAGTACTTTAGCTGACTTATTGCTAATCATACCGACCTGAAATTTCAATTTTTATCAAAATTAGGATGTTTTTCAGTTTTTCACGATTTCTTTCATCATTTGTCGATAATTTCTCCAGTGAACACATCGATCTCGGGTAGTAACGAATTTTTTAGCACCATAACTTCTGATACGTTTAAATCGCCCCGGTTATACACCGATATAACTTAGTCCCCATCAGCACACTCGGTGAGATCCTTCCTTTTTCTATAATAATTAATTTTACGTTCATTCGTGTTATCTCGATTTCTATTATTATTTATTCTTGTGTACTAATTTAATTTCAGTTTAGGTAATTTCGTATTATTCTCCGTTGCTGCGGTTATACCTTACCATCTGAATTACTTACTTTTTTTCTTTTCCCACTCTCTCACTTCCTCGCTGTAATCGTTCGCTATCTCATAGACATTTTATCGTTAAATTAACGAATAAGATCGTCTTGAGAGGTCCGCTCGGCGGGCTCCCATAAACTTTGCTTATCAATCTAAATGGATTCTTCCAAAAAACGGAAGCCTGCCAGTTCAGTGTCGCCAAAAGCAAACTTATCGGCCAAGGAGCTTAGGCTTCCGCAGATCGACTTTACTAATTCCGAATTTATATAAACAAAGCCATTAATAATTTCAATATAAAAAATGTTGATTAAAATAATTCAAATGTTACAAGAACCGTACATAACACTGCTTCAAATATTAATAATAATTATAACGATAACAATGTAAATAATAATAGAAACAAGAGCGATAGTAGTAGCAATAACAATTATAACAATGCTAATATTATTTTTCGCAACAAAGATGACTATTTGAAAGGAAATAGTATTATAGAAAATGCCACTAGTTCAACTGAACGAGATGTCGATCTTTTCCTTGCTAATTTCACAGCGATTAGGGAAATTGTGTGCGAGCCGTGTAGGAACGGGCTCCGATTAGTTTTTAATGACTTTTCCTCGGCCAATAAATTTCTATTAGATATTAATTTTTTAGAACAGTAAAAACTTGAGGCTTTCATTTCGAGCTCGCTTTTATTTTCGTTTGGCATTGTAAGGGATAGTAGTTCCGACTGATGTCTACGAGGACGACTTTTGCAAAGATATAACATCGTTCGTCCAAGTTGTATCTATTCGACGTCTTAAAAAGCGACAAGGCGAATAGGTCCGTCCTATTTCTTTAGTCGAGATTAAATTTCTTTCACATAAAATCTCCGAGTTTGTCCATTTATTTCACCTCCGGTGGACAGTGGAACATAGTGTAAAACCTCCTATTCAATGCCGGGCTTGCTTCTGCTTTGGCCACACGAAAAAAATGTGTCGCAGTAAACCTCGTTGTTACAAATGTGATGAATCACATCGAACTAACGAGTGCTTCATGCCTCTCACACAACCTATATGTTCTAATTGCGAAGATCAACATGGAACTAGTAATCGTCAATGCCCTGTCTTCCAAGAGCAGTTTGAGTTAAGAAAAATAATGACTTTTGAGAGCATTCCCTTTAGCGAAGCCTGCCAATTCAAAAAAAGAGAACCGATAACCCAAAAAAAAAGTCTGATTACTTCCCGTCCTAAATCTCAATTTTTTTCATAAAGAATCTCTAACTTCACATCACAACATTTTTTTACCAGCTCAACTTACTTTCCTCTTCATCCCACCAATAATCGTAATTATCCTAATGGACTTTTCTTTTCAAACCATTCTGCTCTCAACAAATCTAGTCCCATTACTAATAGCTCCGAGGTGCCAAACGATGTTCCGGCTAAACTCAATCTTTTCTTACCTGTATCAGCTCCCAAGGCAGCTGACAGGATGAATTTCATTTTAAACTTCCAAGAAATTGCTCCATAACTGCGAAATAATCCAGAATTCCAAACATTAGCATACACATTTTTCCACTTAATCCATTTATATTCTTCAGTAGTGAATCAAACAAATTAACTTTTTTCTTCCTTTCTATTTCCTAGTGCTTTCTTCTTCTTACTCTTATTGTTATTCTCTCTTTTTCTTTTTATTTTTCACGAGGTTCATTCTCTTGATAGGTCCTCAAATGGGAACTCGGAGTTTAAGAGTCGACTGTTTGAAATCAATCTCCTTCTTATGTCTAAATTCTATTACTTCTGCTCGTTGGTTTAATCTTTTAAAGGGCCTAGCGCTCTTCCTCAATAACATAGCTTTACTTGCTGCATCTATCTTCATTTTTTCTTCTCATACTTCCTCTGTGTGATCTTTGCCGCACCTGAACTATTGCTGGTTGGCCTTAGTCAATTTGAGCTTTAGCTTCATCTGCTGTCATTCTTCCGCTTACAACTGTGTGTTCTAATTTTAAATTTTTACAGTGGAATTGCCGAAGCCTTAGAGCTAATGGAGGGTCCTTAGAGGCTTTGTTTAGGCAAAATGGGATTAAAATAGCCTTGCTTTCAGAAACATGACTTAAACAGGATACTCATATCACTTGTGAAAACTATTATGCGATCAGATCTGATCGGGATGATGGATACGATGGCGCCGCATTTCTTATTTAAAAAGACATTCAATTTACTGAACACAATGCTCAACTTCCTCTCTCTTCCTCTCTCCATTCCTTGAACATAGTTCATATTTCAGTACCTTCTAAGTTTTCTGAGCCTCTTCACATAATGTCTTGATGGTTCCAAGAGTTCAGGAGGAGTAGCTACTTTCTTTTTCTTCCCATCCAGCAATTCCTCTCAATCCTTCAGGCTGCCGGCTTTTTGCTCTATCTTCTCCGCGGAACTTTATGCTATTCTTCGAACAATTATATTTATTCCCACAACTCGATACTCTGATAGTTACCTAATCTTTCGGATTCCAAAAGTGCTTTTCAAGCTACATCCTCTCCCTTTCCCTCATACTCTTTTGACTTTATTGTTTTCCGTATACGTTCTCTCATCTATAGTCTTCTCCTTTCCCATTCCATTTCCACCGACCTTCTTTGGGTTCAAGTCATGTGGGTACTGATGGTAACGAGGATTTTGTTTAAAAAATTTTTTGACACAATATACTTCCTCTCTCCAAAAAAAATTCAGTTAGGCTTTGGTCAAATGTATGTCCTCACTTCTTTTGTAATCCTAACTCATTTTACCTTTCTATTCAGCATAGTCCTCCTTTCTGTTCGTGGTTCTATTATTTTCCTACTCTCAAACGTTTTCTGCTATCTGCGGTTCAATCACAATTTGCTCCCATCCTTTCCGATTTCTTTTGCTCTTTCTCCGTTCCGTTATTGTCCATTGCACTCTAGTGACCTTACTTTCATTTGTAATCCTGACCGCGTGCTGTTTGAATGTTCCAATCTTTCTTTCAAACGTAATATCCTGTACGCTCACCTGTTAAAGCTGAATTTTTCTACTCCCTATAATGCTTTCTATTAACTTTGCTATCCCTAAACATAGTTCCTATTCTTACCTCTTTTCTTTCATCGATCTTTGACCGGATTAGAAAAAAAAACAACTTATTTTCTTCTTGCTTCGACAGATTTGTCCTGCGTAGCTTAAGCCAAACGAAGATGGTGTCATCAGTTTTAGAAATCTTGCACAATGCAACTACAGGTTTTTATCTTGATTTTTTACTTGGCGGACTCTTAATTCTACAATACCATTTCTCTCTATTTCTTCTTTTGTAACTGGTGATTCTAAATAACCTGTACAGAAAACAAGCCCTTCTACTACAGTTAAAATATGTAGAAATAAATTCGGATAAAAATCAATATTTCGAAATACACGTGACACAAGTTTTTTTTCTTTTTCTGGAAATATTTTGCTATTATCGCGTTAATGTCGACACAATTCTGTGTCTCTGTGTGTATACTTGTAAAAACAGGTTTGGGGACAGATAGCTTTAGAAGCTTCACAGGTGTATATAGACGACGGGTCCGGAGTGGCAAGAAGTCCTTTCGCCAATACGGTAAGAAATGAAAATAGTTACTGAACGTTGGTATTTTTTGTAATGAATTTCCTCTAACTTATCGAATCCTGTTTAATTAACATATATAAGCTAATTTCGAAAGTAAATCAATGATTTTTTTTTTAATCGCTCAATATTAAACATGCATTTCAGTACTAGATAATTTTTAGGAAGATTTACAGGTTTTGAAATTAAATATAATATTTAATATATTTACCGCTGTTAGTTTTTAACTTTTGAAATGTTCTTTTTTTCTGTTTTGCAAAGTCTACGTTTGCAGCTGCTGTTTACCTATGCGACAACAATGACAGATTTAGATTTATCGTGTTTGTTTAGTTATTTGTGTCACTGTGTCCCATATTCTTTTTAAGCGCATTTATTTTTAAATATTTGATGTTGAAATATTATTTTTTTTACATTTTAATTCTTTATTGCGAAAATGAGAAATAAAATCATGCCTGCCATAAAACTGTACGTAAAAAATGCCGCGCTAATTATTAATTTTAACAGATTCGTACTGTTTGCAGGAAAATATCGTCAGTTTTCTTGAATAAATAATAAATTTCTCCTTGATTTTTTTTTTCTTTCTGTAAACTGATGAAGTATTTGCGAGAGGAAACACGTTGAAGTTTCGTTAATTTCGTTCGGTTCATGAAGCATCCGAAGTATGGCAGAATTGATCGGAAAAAGGATCAAGAAATAGCGGAAAAATGAAGATAACTACAGGCTGGATAGGGATGTTTGGATGTGTGGTATTCAGATAACTTGACTTTGAATTTTCAACCTTTTCAAAATGCCTATGGAGGGGAAAGAGAAAAGTCAGAAAATTACTTGACGGTAGTTTAGTGTCTCGAATGGCAATGTATAGTCTGTCAAGCGAAAGAAATCCGTTCGTAAAACAACCGAAACGCGCTGCCGTCACGAATTCTAGGGGATTTCTGATTAACCTTCAGTCCATCGCGTATCAGAGATATTAGTCATTCTGTTAGTACTATGTGGGGTGATCCGTCTGGATTAAAACAGGTCGGAAAAAAAGAACGAATGAACGTGTAATAGAGATGAAACCTTCGAATAAGGGGAGGAATCACAGTAGAGGGTTGCAATATGATTTTTTTCGGTAATATTGAAATACGCGTTATTAATACGCGCCCTGTTGTAGTACTAGTACACTACTTTGAACAGCATTCACGCTCGGCAAGGAAACTCGAACGGACTTCTTTCGCTTGGCAGACTATACTTTAACAGCTTTACTGGAACGTTCTTAAGTCCGAATGTTGTAGCTAACGTGTTCAATGTACACAGTTTGCGCAATTTCATTTTTATTTTCCGATACCTTTTTTCTATCGTAGCTCCAGTCGCCAGTTTAACACAGTTGAGACAACTTTGGAAAAACATTCGGTTTTCCTTAAATTATATTAATTTTTCCGCCTTATCGCCGCGTAGTGCGGGGAAACTTCCATTCTATATAGCCTTTTCCAGCAACCTTTTGTTCGGTTTTAGTTTACTTAAGCTGAATACGTTGGTAAACGATTTTACGATATCTGTAAATATTTTCGATGAGATGTTTTTTTTTTAAATCCTTCGATTTAGCGACGAACTGTAGAATATATTGTTTTGGTTTTCGATCTGCGAATGGAACGATTAAAAATAGGCGAGCGTATTACGACTGTTTGTAATTGAACTCGGCGACGAATTCCGCCATTGCAACGACCGGGAGATTCGTTATCACTTAGCTAAAAACGTTACTATCAGTAACGCTCCGCATCTTTCAGTTGTATTCGGAAGTACGGAATTGATTTAATTTTTTTTTCAAGTTCATTTTTGGACTCGCGACTAGGCTTGGGCGATGCATCGATACATCGGGAAAAACCGGTGTGGAATCAACATCGTCGAAAAGGTTTCGCGAATTTTTGAAAACCGATGTATCACGGATCGCGGTGTTGCCGAACCTTCACGATGTATCGCGGTGTTGGATGTTGTTGATTCGAGTAATTAATCTGAAAGAGCTAAAAATGTACTCAATATTTACTTAGTGATGACTAAAGTTAGTTTAGAGAAAAATCCATTGACATAGTGGAAAATTTACGAGGTTTCTTTTCCTTGCGTGAAAAATCTTGCCAAAAGATACACTTGGCAATTCAAGGTCCCAGTGTACCTTCAGAAAGGGTTTTCAGCACAGGGAGAAATGTAATAACACGTTAAAGAGCAGCATTACTCCCGACAAATGCAGAAATGCAAACTGTTTTGGCTCAAAATATAAAATATGCATAAATTTCTACGTTTTACATTAATTACTTTATTTTCCATTGTTTCATTAATGTTCATATATTTTGTTAAAAGTTAAGGGAGAAAATTTATTGAACGCCTTTATTTTTTTTTTAACAATCTAGTGAGAAGACATTCCCTTCCATAATCAGTTTCAACATAATATTTTTTTTTTTTTTTTTTCGAAACAAGTTGGGTATCGTTTTTTATTTGGCACAGTACTTCTTCATTTCCAACCTTCTTAATCCAAGGTATTCTCAAAATTATTCCATTCAGCTACATTTTATAAAAATATAAACGGTGTAACCTGCGTTATGTTAATTAAAAATTCTACAGCGGTATATTAATAAGTCATCTCGTCATTTAGATTGAATAATTTATTTTAATTTATTCTATCAAGTACCACTTAATTCTGTTTATCGCAGTACTGTTATTACATCGATTTTCAAGAAATTACAAAGATAATGTTTGCAAAAGTCCCGACTACTGAACGGAATGCTCCGGGGAGTAATATCTAAGATACCAAATAAAATATACTATCTTCCTCGAGGGTAATGTAATAAGAGCAGTTACAAAATCGTTGGTGTTTTTTTTTGTAACGTTTTTATATGACGTGTTAGATCACCGTCATAATGACGTATTTGTAAATGGTTTTCTACTAGCCATTTTTACAAACAACTAATTACCGACTATTATTGATCTGAAAAAAAGACAAGAATGATATAGTCAATAAAAATAACTCGTAGCATTATAGATCAACTTGTATTTAATAGGGAAAGAGATTTACCCGTTTCTGAGGTTCAAAGAAGCGAGTTATATGTATTCTATTGTTTTTGTTTTAAATTCGCTATTTATTCCCTTGTACCGCTTCCGTTGATGAAACTTAATTATTCTGCACCTGTTTGCGAGATATATAATGTAAACACTAGAGCCTGTTTTGTACAACAACATAACACTCTTTTCGATTGTGCAAGAGATTAAAGGTGACATTTTACGTACTCCTTATTTACATCAAAAATTAGTTGACTAGTTTTGTTACCAATTTTAGAAATTACTACAGAATATTTTCAACGAAAAGAAAAAACAGTTTTTCTTTTTTGGATTGGCTGAAAAATGCCGTCAATCCGGCAGACTTCGAAGATTATAAAATATCTGAACTTAATTCGGTTGGATTCAAGGAAATACCGGTAGTAAGAGCAAAGAGGACAGGAAACCAGGAAAGAGAGAGTATGAAAAAGCACCTTTGAAGAGTTTGAAGTAAACATATAAACGCTCAAGAGGGAGAGAAGAACAATCAAATAGGATACGATTCAGGTAGCATACTAAATGGGGCAGTCGTGCGAGTGTAATGGACAATAAGAAGATACAGCGGGAGAGAATCTGTAAAGAGCGGTGGGCAATAAAGGTTTCGCTAGTACGTAAGCGGGATTAGGGAAAAATTAAGGATAATTATCAAACGTCATAATCTTTATTGACGAGCGGAAGAGGAGGAGAGAAGATTAAGAGCTGGGAACTTTTCGATAAAAAGATTATTTTGTGCTACAGTTTGAGCTGAAGAATCGATTAATTCGTTTCCAGCAATATCAATTTGACCAAGAACACACAAAAAATCGATTTGGATGGAATATTTACAAAAAAAAGATCATAAATCATAAAACAAATATGTATAATAAAGGAATAATCATTATAAGTAGGAATGAGAAAAGGGGAGCAGATAGCTAAGGGAACGCTTTTAGGGTCAGATATTATTAAGTATTTACGAGAACTGCGAGAGGGTGAAATAAACAAAATTGAATAGAAGATTAAAGTTAGTTTCGCGTCAAAGATCGAACAAAAGGACGGCAGTTTAAATGATTCAGAGTAGTCTGAAACTGGGAGAATGGAAGTCCCCGACACCACGACGACTTTAAGGCCCGTGTGTCGGTAAAGATTAGAGTATGAGAACGAAATAGTGTGGGGAAATTCCTGTTTAACAATTTCAAGTAAGAGAAGTTTTATAGAGATAGGAATGGAAGATAAAGTAGGAATGGTAAGAAAAACTGGAGAAGTTGAAAGAAAAGTATGCAGGTTTTTCGTAAAAATAAATATCGGGAGAGAACTTAGCAAGATGATTAGCCATATGTCTTAAAAGAGGATTTTTTTTTTTTAGGAATAAAACGCCAGTTACGAAAAAACTAATATATACGATTAGATAAGGTTCAAGTTAGCGAGATATTTTCGATAGCCGAGGATGGATTTACGAATAAATAGGGGAGAAACATTGGACTCCGCAAAGAAAGCGGAGGAAGAAAAGGATTTAGTCATTAAGGGGAAGAAACCCTTCTATAACATTGGAGAAACCAGAATTGGATGCAAAAAGAAGAGAGATATCATGGCGTTGAAAATGAATCTTGTTTTTGATAAGGATAGCAGTCACATCGTATCTATTATCATGATCGGCTCTAACGAAAATTTAATCGCGATATGGAAGTAAAGAGTTCTTCTAGAGCCAAGTTTTGGACAGTTTTTCAACTTGAATTTATTGAAGACCTAAAAGATTTTCCAAAGAACTTTTATTAGCTCGTAAACTATGAGTACTGCGGTATTTTCAAATTAGAGTAAACTATTTCTCGGCTAAAAGTGAGTAGATGAAAATTTAAAAAAAATTGTTCGACAATGAGTTGAATAAAAGGAGAATACGAGCAGCTATGCAATAAGAAGAGCGAATGAATGAATAAGGTGAAAAAAGACAGTGCCAAAAAATTAAGAAAAAACATTGCGAAGCCTTAAATTTTATTTATTAGAGGTTGAAAGTAGTAAAGAGAAATGAGCCAAGGAGATAACCGGACGAAATAAGTAATGGAAGACAGACAGAAAAAGGACAAAACAACCACCATATTACAGTAGGACAGGATAGGTAGTGGAAACTTGAGACGGAATACTTCAAGAAGAGAGTAAAATAAATATAATAATTAGGAAGAAAATTCGACTGGTAAGAGAAAAGTAGGGACTGTAAGGGAGCTGTTGGCAGCGCTAATATTGCGCAATATCCGAGTAACTTAGACAAACAAAAAGAAGTGCTTTTATAATTAGGAAATGAACTTTCTAGCCTTTAGATAAATTATTACAGAAAGAAAGACAACAAATAAAGCAAAACATGCGTATATATATAATATAATATTCGCGGAGCTATTCAAACACGGCAAGAGTCAAAAACTCTGCTGCTAGAAACTACTCGTTCATCGTGTTACCGTGGAATACTTAAAAATAATCACGATTATGTACCTCGCGGTTTCGTTATAAGATATACGAAGCGCAATAAGGATTAGAGAGTTTAAGCGATAATAGATTGGAGTACAAAGAAGTAGATTAGATTAACGAAGGATGGACATATTCAAAGAAGATATGGTCCGGATCACGGACGGCTTCGTCGTCAGAATGAAGAGGATAATTAAGGATAAGAGCGAGATGAAAACGAAAACGTGAGGAAGGAAGAAGAGTATGATTGAGGCGTAAACGGATAATAGAGACAATAACGGAGCGGCGAAACGAAGGAAAATTGTAAAACCAAGGCCGGGTAGGAACCAGGAAGATACGAGTTAAATATATGTTGTGTATTCTTATTTTTTTTTATCCGCGTTGCTTTTTTCGTTATTTTGATTCCGTTTTTTCGTTTATTTGGTTTCAGTTCTGCGAAATATAATTATTTAAAAAGCTGATATTTATCGTGAAGATCATTTTGAAAATTAAAAATATGAATAAATCGATAAACAAACGAAACGGCAAGATATGTAGTTATAAAATCGGCCGCTGATGATGACCGATTGTTGTTTTAAATAAACGAAATGTATTTAAATTGGAATTTTTCCAAAATGGTTTGTTTCGCTCTTCTTTCTGAACTTTCAGACGGCCCGGAGGGTCGACTTAAATTATGACTCTCGATTTACTTTAATTCTTCCACTAACTTTTACTTTTTTTTCTTTTCCAATTTACACGTACACGCGCATTTTTTTTTTTTTTGCCTAGCTTTGATCTGATAAGTAAAACTTTAGTAAAAGTGTTTTATTCAGTTTACTCCTCGTTCGTCAAAAAGTCGAAAAAGAATCACCTATATGCAACAGTGAAACAAAATAACGACAATAAAAGAAGTAAGTCTAATTCGGCAAGAACGGGATGTGTTGTAATTTACGGTGACCAAGTTTTACACGAGAGATTTTTTAGAGGAAAATAATCAAGACGAAAATTTAGATACAAATTGAGGTTTTTTTGTTTTTTTTTTTATCGGTGTTAAAAAGTGAAATAGAAAGAATAAATGAAAAATTTAAAATTGAATAAACGTCGCGATTTCAAAAGCGAATAAATCACGCGGTTATAAAAAATATTCCACAACATTTCAACACTAATAATAAGATGGTCGCAACACAGTTATATCTGAAAAATGCATGAAAAACTGTCGAAAGTGTAAAAATAAAATAATAAATAATGATGACTAGGTATTTGCTTACTTTAGTTATTTATCATCGGGTATTTATAATAATTTTTCGAACATTGAGTGCATTAACCATATTTGATCGGGTACCAAGGCGAAGTCCATATTTCTATACTAGATAAAAGACTGAACATTTCATATTGGAACTTTTGCTGTTTATAAATTTTAATAATAAATATTTTCCTTCATCAAATACGATCACATATGGACCACCTATTATTACTACCTAGCCAACGTATTTCGGAAACAAATGATCAGCACAATTAAAAATCTCCATCATAAAGTCGTGAAAGTTTATATTAACCGAGGTAAAACTGGTCCGGGCTGTAGAAATAAAAGGATTTCTAAAGAGGTGTCGCTACTATTATCGTAATCATTTAATAGTATTCCGGAAGAGATACAAAAAACGAGGAAAAAATAAAGGATTAAAGGTAGATGGTAAAGTATTTTAAAAGTTTACCCTAGAAAATACGTTAAAAAAAAAAAAAAAAAAAAATATCGCATATAGTAAAGCGGCGGGATTAGTTGTAAATATTAAAATGAAATTGAACGATTGAATTTTTCCGTAAATAGGGAAGAGATGGGAAAACCAAAAGAAATTCTTGAAGCGGAAGTATGATTTTTATACAGAAGTTGGAAAAATATTCCGGAGCAGGAACAGTTTGCTACTGATAACTATTTTTAAAATAATTTACGTATTTATATCCGTTCAAGTAAAGATTGCATAAGTGTTAGAAGGGCAAATTGCGATTTTTGTTACAAAAATATATCGCACTGCGGCTCGCGATTAATTTTGCTACTTCAAAACATATTCAAATGAAAGTGGAGTTGATTAAAGCGACTAACCACGTGTTTAATGTAACAAATGTACCGCATGCAATGTAGTTTGCAGCAAACTGCGCCGTCATATTGTTATTTATTATCTGTTGATTTAGCCGGTGATTTACATGCCGCGGCGACTGTGATCTAGGATGAACGGAATAATTTGTCATTGTTGTTTATAGATTATATATTGCCGTTTTCCCGAATAAACTAATAAAAATGATTGAATTCTGTTTATTTACTACTAGTCTCTTTATATGTATATAATTAATCCATTCGTATTTTTCTGTTTCACGGAACGGTTCCTCTGTATGTTTGTTTTGGTACTACAAAGCATTTTTAAAAAGTGATTATGCGAGATTGACATTATACAAGAATTTCGTATAGTACCGTATAATAATTTCGTAATGGTTTACAAGTTCAGTAGGAATATTCTTATATTTCGTCGATGTTTGTATTAATTTATTATTTACAACAGTTTAAAGTAATTTTCGAAACTTTTTATACGGTTGAACATAAAACGATTCTTAATGGAAGGAACTTTTCTGGTCTTATGCATTCTATACGTATACACATGTACGTGTCTGTTAATTTTTACATCTGTCATTTCATTTTTTAATATGTGAACGTTTTGTACAAAATAATAGTCTTTTATAAAATTTTGTGTAGAATATTGTTGTTAGCATTTTGCATTTTATACGGTTGAAATGAAATTCGAAATATATTTCTTCGTTTTGACACAAATGTTTCGCAGACGGTAGAGAAACTTCCCGATAAAGTTCTTTTACATATATTTTCATATCTATCCCATCGAGAAATATGTCGAATGGCACGAGTTTGCAGAAAATGGCGAATTATAGCGTATGATACGAGACTATGGAAGTACGTATCTTTAAGGCCGGAAGTGTCAGGATTGCACGTCACCTCGCTCGAATCGTTATTGGCTTTAATCAGGTATGCCAATTTCGAAAAGTAACTAAACATTTTTTATTTTATATATATTTTTTTTTCCATTTCAAGTAGAATACACGATCGTGTTATACTTAAAAATTACAAAGTCGATGTTTTAGATTTCGTACAATTTATAATGTATTATTAAAATATAATTTTCTTATTATATTTTTTGCGTAGTATTCGATTTGGTCCTAGTTTACGTTATATAGAGTTACCCATTGAACTCATCACTCATACGGTACTGCACGAATTGGCGAATAAATGTCCAAATTTAACTCACATGTTATTAGATTTTTCAACAGCTATGCAGCTCCACGATTTCAATGAAATGCAGGTAATTCTGCAAAAAAAAAAAAACATTATTTTTTCATTATGTAAAAATTAGTATTGCGATGAGCAGATGCGGATATTTTGTTTTTAATATTTGCCGTTAGAAAATAATTAATTTTACATTTTTCCTTTACCTTTACTTTTTAAATACATTTTCAATTAAAATAATGTACATCCTCTTTTAAAATGCTTATTCGATACATCATAATTTCATCCAGCAGATTCTTATGATAATGTTAGGTTTTCTCTTGCGCTACGATTTTTTTAAGATTAATGGGTATTGTTGCGTGTTTGAAAAGCTTAAAGAAAAAATCTTTTTAAGTGTTTATATAGTGGCTAATCTAGAGGGGGAGGGAGTGATAGGGGACATCCCGCCTCCAAAGAATCAAAGCCTTTATGAAAAAATGTGTTATAACAGAGAAACTTAATTTATACTATAAACGATTTGTATAAATGTTACCTATGGATTTTAATATTTTATTTTAAACGCAACTGTCATCGATCTTTTGCCTTTCTTATATATTTTTAATTTCTATTTTGTAATGTAAATGTAGTTCAATGAGAAATATATGTAAATATATATATATATGTATATATATTTTACTTGCTCACGAATAAAGAATTCGGATCGGATTACTAACAAAAATTTCAAAAAAGTAAAGTCTAATAGAAATACTATCTTTCTTACTATTCAAATTCTAAGCTAACATTTTAACTAGAATTTTATATTTTTCACCTAAAAATAAAACAAAATTTAAATTAAATAGTAATAATTATGTATTTTTAAAACATTTTTAAATTTCTAAAGAGGTCGCTATTTGATTATCTTTATGAAATAAGGTACTATTTAAAAATTACTGCCTACCGTATAGGATATTACGTAATTATATAACCCCCCCCCCCCCCCCCCAATGTCTCACTGTATCTGCTTCTGGTTTATAAGGTAGAAATTTTTTCAATGTTTGCTGATAAAGAAGCATGGACGTAGCTAGGAATTTTTCCTAGGAGGGCAGCTGACCAGCTGAATATAGATATACGACTGAATCAGCGGATCGGCTGCTATAGTGCCAGTCGACGCATGTACCTACATATATATATATATATATATATATATATATATATATATATATATATATATATACATAGTAACACAGGATATCTAACAGTGCCGGTATTTAATTATTTAAAAGTTCTCTTCTCTTAGTGACTACCTTCAGACGGTACAATTTACTCCGATGTTACATGAAGTACGATCTGAAAGTAGTCACTGAGGGAGCTTTTAAATAATCGAAAGCCAATACTGATGTCTACTTAGCCTGTCGCTGTTGTAGTAGAATAGTGTGCAAAGTGTCGTCAGATGGTCTGCACGCGTATAGAAAATGATTGTGATAATCACGGTATCAATTTCGAAGTACATTGTACTTTTTCACTTTTCAAATTTTTTTCCGTGTGGCATTTAGACGATTCTTCTAGGGGAAGCAACGAGTTTTCTAAGGTGGGTAGTACCCACCCTTAACCCCCTCTAGCTACGCCCATGTAAAGAAGTAAGTTGCAGTTCATTTGACAAAATAATATTTGTCATCAACTATCAAAAAAAAAAAAAAGTAATTTAAATATTATACAATTAAACATATCGTTTTTGTTACCCCTCTTCTTTTTTCTATTTTGTAACAAAGGATCTTTAATGAGTGCTTTTTTAAAAACTGTAGTGGATTATGTTAATATATTATTGATCGATTATGACGAGATAAAGGTGTAAGATATTCTTAATATTCTCGCGCATTTTTAGTCATTTCCTACATTTTTCACTCAGATACGCAGATATTAATCTATATATTTCGGACAATTTTGTGATAAAAATTCATTTTTTTACAATAATTGCGGAGTCATGTAAACCGCACCTGAAAATACGCGGACGATAACATGAACTCTGTACTCGAAGAACATGAATGAAATGTCGATGTGCACGAAAACAATCTCACCAAGTGTTCCCTTTTGTAACCTCATAAGGCGCATTATTCCTCACTTCTTAATTTTAATAATGAAACTAAGGATAAATTCTTTTACAATCAGAAAGAGTCGGGCACGAACTTTAGAGGATGGTATCAAATTGACGGATTTGGTGATGCAGTGGCTACAAAATCTTGATTTTAAAGTGTAATGTATAAGTATGAAATTAGCATTGACAACGCAGTTATATAAATTCGTATTGTTAGTTTGCGTGTTTTTTTTTATTTGTTATTTAATTTTGTTAGTTTATTTATTTATTTTCTGTTTCTAGCCGCCACATTTTTTTCCTTTATGCACCCAAGGACATGCGATAATAATAATAATACTTGATAATTCTTGAGCTATAACGAGAAAGCCCATTTAAACAGTAATTTTAATATCTGTCAATTTATTTTCTGTTTCTAGCTGCCACATTTTTTTCGTTTGTGAACCAAGGACATGCGATAATAATAATAATAATAATAATAATAATTAATAATAATAATAATAATACTTGATAATTCTTGAGACATAATGAGAAAGCTCATTTGAACAGTAATTTTAATATCTGTCACATTGAAATATTTCCTATTGCATTATCATAGAATTCTTTTAAAGCCGATATTAACTATATTATTAACTTTTATAGAATCCTATATAGTTGTCTTTTTTCCTCTTTCGTAAGAAATCTTAATAATTCACTTGAATTATTTTGATTATTTGCATTTTTTGTTATCTTTTTTAAAATAAATGTAAGATTTTAATATAATTTTCTTTATTATTCTTAAGTATTACATTAAGAAGAAGAAGGAATATTACATTAATCGAAGAGAAAATAATCTTTTATTTTATTTTTTTAAAGTTTAAATTAAATATCGATTATAATGAACTAAAAAAATAGGATAATGTCTTTTTTAATGGTTATTTTAAATGATTTTCTGTATTTCGTTTAAAGTAATGTGTCAAAATAACTTTTAATTTTACGATTAGTTAATTCTCCTGCCGTTTATGTTAACTGAGATGACGGGTTCCGCAATATAAGTATATCTGTGAGGGATGCGAATTTAATAAGAATAATGTGGCAGCCGCAGCATTTTTGGTCGGAAACTATTACGATTTTCGGAAACATTTAAGCGCGTTTTACAGCGAAAGAGTAGTAGTATAGGCCGATCATAAAAAAAAAAACATCCTTCATTATATTATTAATAAATTTAGTAATAATTTTCGTTTTAAACGTGATAAATAAACGAATAAATCATAAATGATATAAGTAAAAAAAAAAAAAAACAATTTAAAATTGACGTTATTGTTACAGGCGTTTCCCACAAAATTGAGATACCTATGCATATGCTTGTCTGAAGTTATTTTTATGGAAGGTTTTATGAGAAAAATTTACAATTTCATTAATGGTTTGGAAATTTTGCACCTTATTGGTAAGTACTTTTTTTAGTTTTCTATTCATCATTTCGTAGTTCACGGAACTTTTAATAAATACATTTTTCGTTCAGTCCAAATATAAAATTGTATCTGCTGTATAAAATTAAAAAGTGAATAAAAACATGTAAATCTCACGGAAGATGATACGCGAAATAAGGCTATAACATTTGGGTGACATAAATGCAATCAGCGTTCACTTCGTTTGGCCTGTAGTTGTTAAGTGTAACGGTTGGTTGTTACTTTGTCATTAACAGTATCTGAAATCTCAGCGGTTTGTTAAGCAATTTTCTGCAGTCGCGGAACGATCTCACTGTTACGCTATAACTAAATAAGAAAGATGATTAATGCCGAAATATCACGAGAAGGTAATGGTAAAAGAAAGTTAATATGTAGTAGTAATGTTTATCTACAAAAAGTGTATAAATATATATTTTTTAAAATTAAAAACTGATAGCTGTTTTCATTTTTTTTTATTAAAACTGTTTATTTTTTTTTAGACGGAAAGTATATTTAAAATATATACATATAAAAATTATTGCAATAAAGTGTAGTATCGCGATGAAATAAAATTCATTTCCTCAAAAAATTGTTGCGAAATAATAGAAAAAATAAATATATATACGTACATTTTCAACGAAAGTTGTCTTATCGGTTTACAGTCTGATACATTTACATATCCAGTCAGTCATGTTCACACCGCGCTCCGATGGTGTTCGTCTGTTCTGGTCCTGATTGTCCTCTATCGACATCTCCGGATAAATGTACTCTGCATAAAATCGTTAACATTAATATGCGAGAACATTTAATATAAAATGAAATTAAAATTTTTGAAAACTTTCATTATCGACTATAATAAACCGTTTATAGAAGGAATGTATTGAAAAGTCCATTTTCTTGCTTATAATGATGTCACCTCGAAACACTTGAACCAATCTAAGATCAATTGGTTCATCAATCAAAAAAATATCAGATGATATTACTTACCGAATAAAAGTCGAGAACATCTCTGTAGATTTAGGATATTTTTTTAATACCAGATGAAATAAAAATACACGCGGCGCTTCACTATTTATTGAAGTAATTAATAAGGTTTTTTTATTTGGCTTTTTGCAACAAAGCAACTTGCTTTGTGCTGAAAATGTTTAAATTTTTAAATGATTGAAATAAAAAAAAAAAACTTTTATTTTCTAACTTTAAAATCATTACTATATGCCAGAACAGAAGTAAATATCTCTGATGTTTTATTTTCGCGACAAATTAAAATTGTTTAAAAATGTTAAATCATAAGACTTTTGGGCGAATTTTGATCGTTATACGCGAAATGGCGGAGACAAATAATTGTTCGTACGCATCCTACTGAAACTGCGTACCACCGAATTCAGCTTTATCCAGCTGTGGCCGTAAAAACTTCATTATCAAAATATATTTGTGCCAGGTAGCATCTCGAGAGCTAAATTTTTGAAGAAATATGTCTCAAATATTTTAATCAGCTAATAGTAGTGTATCGGAATAGTTTAGGGGGATGTTTAACTTGATATTTTATTTTACAATTAATTATGATACTATAAAAATCTTACACTAACATTAATAATACATTTGTTATTTTAAAATAAATTCGGCTTTTAAAAAATATATATCTGTATATATATATATATATATATATATTAATTACAACGTAATTCTTAGGCCGGTCCCCATTTGAAAAAGTGTCCCAATTTCATGTAACGTTTGTTATATTTTAATTTTTACCGACTTTCAAAAAGACGGAGGTTATACGTTCGTTGCGTATGTTTTTTTTTGTTTTTTTTATGTTTGTTGGCGCATAACTCATATTTATATAGACCGATTTTACTGATTCTTTGTCCGCAATTCACGTTTGCGTTCGGTAGCGGTTTTGTTTTTGAAAACATAATGAATACACTTCTTATTACGGTGCAGGTTGATTAATAAGAATTCCCACCATAGGGAGAAGCATATAAAGACTACATAGCTAATTTAATAGTACCATGGAAGCGCAAAAAATGTATTATTTATATTTGTTGTAGTATGTTAAATTGTTTCGGTAGTTTAATAAAGTTTATTTATTTTTTATTATATAAAATTGGGACATTTTTTTCCGTTATAACATCTAATGATGGCCGGCCTAAGAATTATGTTGTAAATTTTGATCATTTTATACAAAGTATAGAAGAGAAGAAAACAGAAATGTAACAAAAGGGGTCAAGGGGCACGGCCACTTGCGAGGCTAAAATGTCCGAGTTTATATATAGGTATGTATATTGAAGTGTGAATTATTTTAGTTACGTCCTCAGGGATGTCACCACGGTTTCGCAAATACCGTGGACGTAAAATTATATTATTAAATTATTATTATTATTATTAACGAAATTAATAATAATTGTTGTTTAAAATCTATATTATACACTTGCCTGCAACAATCTTTCTTGACTGCTCTGCCGCTGAAAATACACAATTACTAAATTCCCAAATATATAAGAATGAAAAAGGTTTATTTAAATATAACACAAAATTGTACGTATCATTGTTGTCGGGGTGATCCGTAGTTCGTTGTATTGGCACTTCAATCGTGGTAATATATTCATCCCCGATCGACGACAGGATTTCATACACATGCATTTTCGTTTTCGCGATGTTTTCCGAAAATTTATATTGTATTTTATTTATTTATATACTCTGTACAGTGTAATGCAAACATTTCAGTATGTACAATTTTGTGTGCATGCAACACCCTATATATTTACTTTACAAGTTAGTATGTTTTTTGTTTTTGTTTTTGTTTTTTTTGTTTTTTTTGTTTCTTCGCATATGTGGTTAATTGTTCTTTTTTATTTTTTTGCTTTTGCTGTTGTAACTCCTGGGGTCATATTACGTTTATCTCTAAGAAGCTGCGACACAAATTATTTTATTAGTTTTAAGAAGGCAGAAAGTAATTCTGATAAAAAATTTTCTAACTCTATTTAAAACGCTAATCGAATTAAGTTGAACTAAAGCTATAAATTGCTTGTAGGAGAGTATTTTTTGAGTGATCGTTGCAATATTATGAAACGACAAATAGTTTTTATTCGACTTTTTTATTATTTTATTTGTGTACGATAGGAACATATGAAAAAATTGAAGAAGAGGAGGAAGAAATTTACGAAGTAATTAACGTTCACAAACTGAAATCGGCTACTCCGAATTTAAGGGTTATAAACCTGTACGGTATAAATTTCGTGGACGACAGTCACATTGATGCATTTAGTTCAAATTGCATACAGGTATATTTTCATATTCGATTGCAGTATTGGGTATTTTAAGATTTTTTTTCTTATTTAGGTGCATAAAATAGTATTATTTTTCGCAGCCCACTAAATTTGCTACGCGCTTGTGACAGTAGTTATTGGTTTAATAAATACACCTTTTAAAAAAATTATATCGTTTTTAAGTTTTCAGAAACTTCGTTTTTATATTGGTTGTTTTTTTTTTCATAACGTTTATTTGTATTAGTAATTCTTGCAGTCCAATTATTGGACACCATACAGAAATTGATCGTTGTTAAATCCTTTTACATCTCTCTAAAGTCATATTAGAGCTATCAGTCGCTATTTTACAAATTATTATTTTTCTAATGCGTCTATTTTCTTTTTTTCGAGTTTATAAATCGTTAAAGCCTGTACGCCTTTCATAATTATTGAAAAAATAAGTAACAATTGTTTCGCCAATAGTACGTATCAGACCATATACATATGTATATTTTGAGGAACCTATCACGTCTGTACTAAGCGCAGTGGAGAATGTCGACGTTACATTTCTATTTCTTTTTTCACAACTGAACCAGTTACACGTAAATTGCTGCACTATTCTCTGTTTTTTTTTTAGTTCGGCATAATTATTCTTTGCACGGTTATTTTTATCATAATTTGAAGATATGTCGATCTTATATACTTAATGTTATTAGTGTTGTCGGTGTAGCAAAGGTTAGATATGCGTTTTTCTTTAATTAATACATCCTTATTATATGTAGATCTTATCGAACGATGCCGAATTTCCAGATGCCAATCAAGATGTGGGTGCTGCATTTCTCATTCCGAATATTTTTACACCGAGGTTGAGGTTGCCTCCCGAAACTTTTGTATTCATAGTAGAGCTCTTGGCTATTGAAAAGGCCTGTGAATATATTTTAAATGTCCTCCATTCTAAAATTAGGAGAAAATTAAAAGCGATAATAAGAGCAGGCTAACGAGCTTTTATACATTTTTGTCTCAATATACGCAAAACATATAGGGTTATTCAACCATCTTTGCCCTCTTTGTTTTGGTTTGTTCACATCTCATCTTCGGTTCCGCCTAGTGCAGTTTGTAGATTTGTTACGGTTATTTGCAGGCTGCGCTGGGGCCATACTAGAGTATTGCGAAACTTTTCTGTATTAGGTTTTCCATGCCAAAATTGTGAAAATTATACGAGTACCAGTTTTAGAGAGGACATTAATCATTTGTTTTTAGTCATGGTTTTGGTTTGAACATAGTAGAATCACTTTAACTGATGAATTAATGGTAACTGGAATATGTCCGCCATCATGTATATGTTCATTGCTACGTACTTAATTACCGTAGCTTAATAATTTTGTTCAAATTTGTAAATACGAACCGTGTGCTTATTTGGTTGATACGTACAGATTTGTTCCTCCGACTCGGTTGGAACAGTTGAATTGTTTCCATTTAGTTTCTTTCCTTTTTCTTTTCTCGGCTTTACTCATTTTCTTAACTTTTGCTGTTCAGTCGCACTCCAGTGTCTGCTGCACTTGGACTGTGATATGGACAGTAGTTTTTAATTTTCTACTCATTCTCTTTCGGCTTCATGGGCTATGTTAAAGCATTTCGGCCATGTTTGTTAGAACTAGATTGTAAATACATAAAATTGCTTGATAGATCCAATTATACATATGTATATATTATCCAGCTTCTTCTTATTCATAGAATTTCGTCAGTGGACAAATGGTTTCTTACCAGGCCAAAAAAAAAAAATTAAATGTAAAATTGTTTAGGAGCGGGAAATAAACTAAATGAATTTGAATAACACAGTGAAAAGTCATTAACAGAGTAAACCGATTAGATGTACTCGAACGCGTTTGGCAAAGCTTGATTTTCCACAAATATGAGAATCGTATGGTTGTCTGTAAAGACTGTTTCGCTTATCAGCCTCTTATGGATTCTAGTCTTTCTCTTTTTTTTCTATTGTTTTATCGATTATTATCTGATTAAACTTATCAAGTTAATTGCGTAGATATTCCTGAGTTTTTTTCTAATCAAAGTCAATGAGAGAAAACACAGGATATTCTTACATCTAGAAAGCCACAGCTGTGAGAGACAAGATTTACCCAGCATGGTCTCCATAAAAAATTACACGCACGGTCCGAATGCATTCGCAGAACAGGATAATCCCATTCGGAATAACCAAGAGGACCCATCTGTGAAAAGCAAGATAAATTGATAAATTACTTTCTTCGATCGGTGATCAGAATAAGCCACAGGATAAACCAGTGGAGAATATCAGCCACTAGATCAGTGAATCTCTTTTTCGATTGAACAGGATAACCTCTCTCCTTCTAGTCATGACAACATTTTCGTACCTAGTAACTGCCCTTTACAAAACCCTTACCTTACCGTATTTGAATAATGAGAAAATCACCATTTATATAGAAGACCTCATCTGTTTATAGTCGAAGCTCCGCGCGCAAGGCAACAACTTCAAAATTAGCAATCTACCTAACCACTAAAAGTGAAAATGTAACTGACCACAGTGGAGAGTCTTGTTTTTTGGTCGTGGAAAGGCTAAATATATTAATTGGATAAACAAAATGTGTTAGGGACGTAGTGTAAAGCTGTAAAGCTTATTACTATTATTTATTACTTTATATTGTTTTTACCTTTCTCACTGATGAGATACGATGGCTGTTAAAAACAATTACCGGGAAATAAAAATGATATGAAAATGAAAAATGCAAAAAATTCTCTTTCCCGTATCATATTTGTTCGAATACGTTATCGACTTTTTTGAATAATCACACCACGTATTATTTTACGATCTAGTGCTTCTCGTTTATTTTTTTCTTTTTTTCTTTTTTTTATCAATGGAAACCTTAACGTTTTCACGTTACTAGATCGGACATGCCGCTGTTTCGCGGGTTTATACTTAATAACGACGATTCAAAGCCTAAAAAGCTACATCGATATTTTGTTTATTTTATCGTTTGTTTAGCTAGAATGTTTAGCGGTGAATTATTGTTCAAAGGTAACTGGCTCTACGATGAAAACCCTTTTCCAAAGAAGTAAACGTTTAAAGTGTTTGTTGATGAATCAAACAAGTAAGTTCACCAATTCCTTTACGTAGCCTCTCATCGAAATAGCTTTTTACCTGAAATTTTAATTCATTATGTTCTATGTAAATTTTCGTCAATAATAGATTCCGGTTATGACTTCAGCGGCCGTAACTATTTCGTCATTGTCTTAATAAACAGCAGTTTATTCTTTGACTCGAAATTAATAAACTCCAGAGCCAAAAAGAGTATTCTCTGTAAATTTCGTTGCTCTTCTAATTCGCCTTTTTTCGCTTTTTTTTTTTTTTTTAAATTATTCGTTTAATACGAAACTGGGTTTGTACCGAATTAAGTTTTTTACCCCATTTCTGATAATTTTAAAATTTTAGGTTAGCGCATTTCTTAACCGGGAAGTGAAAATTTACTGTAAAATAAGCTTTTAAATGTCCAATAACTTTTCGTCAAGATGGGAACATAATTCTCAATGAGAAGAGGAAATAAATATCCGACTAGTACAAAACATTAAACATTTGAAAATTCACAAAACCCTTTTCTATAATCGTGCCTTATACTTTATACACTTCTGCCATATGTAGCGAACAACAAAAACGCGTAGCGATTTCTCAGAATACATTTAAGTATGTGTCCTTCACTTATAATAGTATATTATTCTCACTTATATTGCTGCTACCTGACATATACGGTAAAGTTGAATAATAGTTTTAAATTTTAACTAAAATCAGAAACAGTTTCCTATACGATTTCTTACAATATGGAGTGTTATATGTAAAATAGTATTGATTATACGTTCGTTATTATAACTAGTAGAAGGAAAAAATCACGAAAGTATTTAATGCCCGTTTCTTTCGAATAATTATTATTTTTTCATATATTTCCGAGACGTATTCAGAGTTTTTCGTAATTATTACTGAAAATATAGATTTAGGACAGAAGGAAGTGAAAGCTTTTTCAAAATCCTCCGAAAAATCTGTGTATTATCATCTTAATGTAGACTTGAAATTCTGCTTGCGGACGAATATAAATGAAAACTTTACTTTTGCTTAATGTGAACTACGCCGCGCTTTATGGTATGCCTTTTAATTTATCATCGAAGTACGAGGGTTGTCCCAAAAGTAATGCACAGTTGGCTCTAACTCGAAAAGTATTTACCGAAGAAGGTACAGATGTTTACAAATCTTCAATACAATTCCTCCAGTTATCGGTGCATGTTTGGCAGCGGCGCGGAAATGCTTGGATTCCGTTCAGCGTCCTGTTTTTGATTGATCATTCGAATCTGTCGGGTCACTTCTCATCGGAGCTCTTTCAGCGTCGCAAAACGCACCAGCCGAAGAATTCCTTCAGCTTGGAGAAGAGATCGAAGTGAGGTGGGCTCAGATGAGGACTATAAACCGGGTGGCGGAGCTGTTCCCAGCCGTATTTTTCGTGGAGTTTGTTAATCGGTTCGCTGATATGCGGGCGTTCATTATCATGCAAAATCAACACACCACTTTGCAACATTCCTGGACGCAGTTTATGGATTTTTGAATGCAAGACATTTTGAAGAAAGTTTTTGTAGTACGCTCCAGAGTGACACTAGTGCCCGTTCGATCTCAGTCTGTAGCGTTTATGCCGCGTTTATCGTAAGTAAAAAGATCATAATTTCTTTCATTTCCGGTCAGCGACAAACGATTTGACATTTCATTTCGTACTCAAAGTCATGTATCCAGGTTTTATCAATTGCGATGATGTGATCAAGGAAGGTTTCTTCTTCATTTTTATAATGAGTGAGCACTCCGCGCGCAAATTCCGAACGTTTTGCTTTAGTTCGGCCGACAAGAAGTGTTGCTCTATTGCTGAAATCCGACCCGACAGACTGTTCTCGTTGTTTGTCTTTCGAATTTCCCACATTTCCCCTTCGTACGAATTCCACTATCATATGACATCAACTTGTTCTCCGGACATCAATCTGCACACTGATGCTTTGATCAGCCTGTCTACATTGCCTACAACGCCCGCTAGAGCGCACTGTACATTACTTTTGGGACAACTCATGTAGCAAAATACGTATTATTTCTTGATTTTAAATCCTATTGTTTGTTTGTTTTGTTTTTTTATCGCATCCAGAATTTTCCAGTGTACAGAAACGAGTGGAAAATATAAAAAATATCTATACTGAAAATTAAAATAAAAAAGAATAATAATAAAAATATGTTTTGGTTATTAACGATGAAATATATGTATATATTTTTACAATTTTCTTTTTAATACGAGTATATCGTTTTTATGTATTTATGTCACATATTTTATTAAAACATAGATAATTTGTTGCACTATCCACTTCAGCAATCTGCCTTATTTCAAATACTTTGATATCTCCACTTTTACATAATATTCAAAGTTTTTTTTTTTTTTTTTTTTTTTTGATGTGTGCATTTATATATATAATATACATATATTTATATATAAAACAGATATTCGTGTATGTATGGGTCATTTTATATTTTTTATGTTATTGGTAATCACCGCATTAGGGTAAATGAAATTTTTAATTTTTTTTTATTCTTACATTTTAACGTTTTTAAAATATATTTTTTGTATGTTTGAAATATTCCAAAAATTTAGGGAAAAGTTAAATTTTATGTTGAAATAAAAAAAGAGCCGTTGCAAAATTACATTGAATTGTAGTAATATAATTAATGCGCTAATAGTTTTTCGTCCGTATTATAAATAAATTAAATAACCGCTTAATATTTTCATTAATATATCGACTTCATTTTATAAATTTATGCTAAACTATGGCCAACGAATTCCTTTTGTTATAAAGGAAGCATTTGTAGATTTTAAATATTTCGTATTACGGTTTTGACGCATTCTGAAATTTTCGAAGTACAATAATATAGTATTTTTTTGAACGATTAAGAGATAGTATGTCACTTTTTTTGCTTTTTAAAAATTCCCGTTCGTGTTACGGTGATTTTAAACTGAAAAACTCATTTAAAATTGTCTTACAAGCTGAAAATTTTCCATCTCTTTTGTTACATATTTTCAGGTTTAAATAGCGAATACATGATGCAGGTAGAGTGGGAGAAAACTTCTCTTCAAGAACTAGATATAACGGCCACTGATCTATCTAGTGAATGTTTGATGGACATGCTTACTAGAATTCCGAATTTAAGATTTTTAAGTGCCGGTCAACTTAATGGTTTTACTGACGCTGTAAGTTAAAAGTTGAATTGTATTCGTCATTTTCGTTTTAGTCATACCGTCCAATTTCGAGTATATTGCACTGACTCTATTCATATATTTTTACTGAATAGAATAGGTGGTGTTCATGGAAATTCTTTATGCAATTTCAATATGCACATTCTGGACTGATTTTAATCGTTTATTGTCATAAAAATATGATCAAAGAATTATTTATTATGACACATTACAGAATGTTCACTTACATTTCGCAAATTAAAATTTACGTAAAATAAAATTGGAAATGTCACTCTGAACACATTCACAAATAATAATTCGTTTAGAATATATTCGAAAAGTGAAGGAATTTAATTAAATTTCACGCTAACTTTGCGAAAAAATTATTCCAAACAATTTCCAAAAAACCCACCTGTTTAACTGAATACGTACACAGCTGAAAAAGATGTGCCTATGTATTGGAGCACATCACTCATTGTCAGTATGGCACAAACCAATAATAGTGTACTAGTATTGGGTTACGTGAAATACAGTGGATGTTTTTTGTTTTTTTTTTTTTTTTTGTCGTAAGCTGATATTTGGTTTTTAGTTTGTTGTTGTAATACGTGTAAATTACGTTTGAATGAAGCCGATTTTACCTGAGAAGATGTACACACACATGAGTTTTAAACAGAGATTCGCTCCATCCTTTCCTATTTAGGAAAAGAATAAAAAAAAATAAATAGATAAATATATCAATTAGAACGGACAACGTTATAGGTATGTAAATGAAATGCTTAGCGTATTTATAAATAAACTCCCTCTTGGAGTAAATTTCACTGCGGAGGGATTAAATCAATTTTATAAATCATCCACTCTAAATTCACTCAACATTTGCTCGGCTAATTTTTTTTCAGTGTATGAACGTAAATAATGAATGTTTTATTTAATTTCATTTAAATGTATTTATAACAGATATTATAGATAAATTTTATCCTTTTGTATTCCTTCTCCATGTGAACTTTGACTATACTAAAAGTATGTCGTCGCGATATTTCTCGCTACTCGCTGCTGAGCACTTTGATAAGATAAAGGTTAAAACTTCCGTCAGCCAGTTAGATATAATACTCTTTACTGGCATCGGACGGCGGTGTACTGTGTTCACGATCGGGTCTCTACGCAATTCCCCGTCAGGCGTATGATACATGGAGTCTAGCCTTAAAAGTATTTTTTAGGGCATATTGCACTAACGAACCATCTATTTATCGCAAAAGGAAAAGTAAAAAATTAACTGACGAACAAATTGTTATAAAACTCGAACACAATAAAATATCTAATAAAAGTGAAAAGTCAAACACAAGTGATAAGTCAAATTTAATCAAATGTAAGATATTTAGAGTCCGATGACATGGCAATAGACTATGCACATATTGTGCACTTGAGTAAACAAAACAGGTTAGTTATTAAATTGTTGTTGTCATCATCAAGATAAGATTGATTTCTCGTAATTACATAACTAACCATTTCGGTTTATAGATCTATGTTAAAATAGATGATTATAGTCTCGAACTTCATATCGATCACTATCGATCACTATCGGATATTCCCCCCTTATAAAGATTATATTTTGTGCGCGCAGTTTCATTTCTCAGTCTATTCAAGGTTTTCCAAAGACTGTAGCTTAAGTGATTCCCGCTAGGCAATGTTTCCGCCTTTGGTCTACCATTTGCTTTTATATTCCATTTATGATAGTCCGATGAACATGTCTGATAAAATAGATGAAACCGGTCAGACGAGAAGATTTAAATGTGTTTTATGTAATTTTTAAATGTTCATAAAGTTTTTTAGATGATGTTAGTGAAATTAATTTATATTTATTTATAAATAATTGATGTTATACATATGTGAATATAGCGAATGAAATTCGTTTTCAACATAATTATAACAGTTAGTAACAGCAACTTTTGGACATTCATTTATTTATTTAATTTATTTAATTTATTTGTAGTCGGTTTTGGGAACGTCCGATGGGTTCATACTATATACGAATAGTAAGGCAAGAAAAGCGTACGGAACACATTGTATGTATAAGCAAGGTTAAATTTTAATAAGGTGCGAAGCGGGTGACGGGGTAAAATCCCCAGCATATTACACATATAATATAGGGTATCCGGGAAGATGATGTCTAAACTGGAGGTTCTAATAGAACATTTTCATGTTAAACAAAAAATTCCCTATAAACATCGAGCGGCAAATGTTTCGTGATACAGATATTTTTTGCACAGCCAAAGGTGTAAAAATTTATCATTATCGCTCCTTTTCGAAATTTCTCTTGGAACTTGAAAAGTTGTTCCTTATTTGCTATCAAAACATATTAAATTTGAAATCGTCCTTTTTCTTTAAAAAAACCCTTAATTGTATCTGTTTCAAAAAGAGAAAAAAATCTCCGTAATGATGTAAACGAACAAGTTTGTTTCTATTCGCAACGATCCTATTTTCGGTTACTTTAGTTTCTGTAGGTCGCCAATGTATTTTATTTTTAAATTCTAAATTAATAAATAAATAAAGTAATAATTGCCAAATTTTATTTTCTTTCATTATATATCATCGGTATTTTATGTTTGTGTGATGAAGTATATTGATGAACAGCCGTAATAAAATTTTTGAAATAAAAAATTTTTCCCTATTAACTGCTTAAAAGAAATTTTGACTTAAAAATAGCGATTATTAAAAAAAAGTTGAACTAAAAGCATTCATTTTTAAATGAGAAATTCAAAAATGGCAGTTTTTAACTATTACCAGTATGAGAACAGTGGAAACTTGATAAGAAACCTGTTAATTTTTTTTTTTTTTTTTTTTTTTTTATCTTTGGGCACGTCAACTCAGGACATTTACCCAGCACAAAGGACTAACAAATAATGAAAATGTAGGGACTTGAAAGTTAAATCAGGAAGCGATTAGAAACGGAAGAAATAAAGATAGCCAATATAGGAACAACAGAATGTAGTTGGCACATTAAGGGGTCGGGAGGCCAAGGCCAAGCAAATTAGAATAAAGGACTGCGCGTTCTGAAGAGATAGGTGAGCATTCGAATAGGAGGTGATTTACATCACAGGTCATATTTAAGATAGAAGGATGGAAGGGACACAAGGGAGACTGAACAATATTAAAACGAAAAAGGGAGGTAGGAAGCAGACTGTGATTAAAACGAATTATGGAAGAAATAACAGAACGGCGGATGCAGGGAAAATTATTAAACCAGAGAAAAAAGGGGGTGGAGAGGGTTGTAGAGCAAGGTAAAAAGAGTTAGGATTGGAGAAAAGAGACGGATAAAGATCAGTCCAAAAGTCATGGTAAAAACGATAAGAGAGTGGACAGAGACATTGGGAGGGGAATCTGTCTACGAAACTGCTATTTACTGCAGCTAGCAACGATGCCGCAGTGGCCCGGAATCCAGAACAGGTCAATTAGGATAGAACGGGATGTTAATAAATTATAAACTAAGGAACGAATGTAAAGAATAATAGGATCTGACGATGGTTTAGGGAACGGAGATGAGATGGTTGATAAAACGCTTTTCGAATTAGAGCATATGACGAATTTTGATAAATTGGATGTTGAGGATATAAAAAGGATAGCTCGTAAAATAGCCATGGATTCGGCGGCTAAAAAGATAGAAGAAAAGGTAGGAAGTTGAAAAGACTCAGAATAGTTGATATCAGGAAGGATAAAAGCAGCTCCGACACCTGAAGCAGATTTTGAGCCATCCGTAAAAACCATGCTGTGAGCTGGAAAAAGTGAATGTAGAGTTTTTGGTTAAATTCGTTATGTATTACAGGAAACGGAAGAGATTTAATGTTCGAGGGAAGAGAAAATAGCTTGGGAGAAAACGACAGTTCTAAGAAGTTGTAAGTGAAATACGGGGATTTGATGTAGGAGAGGATAAAGTGAGAAAATAGGACAAGCGCTAATTGTTTCGTTACCTACAAATAAGAAGCTGTTCATCAATGTATCAAATGCTCGGAAATTATTTTTATTTTTTATTTTAATTATGCGGTTTACGGTGTTTCTAGAGCCTATTTTTAAAGTTGAAAATTTGACTTAAATGTGCATGTTTATATAAACTAATTAAAAATTTTCAATTCTAATACTCGCATCGTAAAAGAAGGAAAAAATATTTTTGATCTTGTTTGAACTTTTTTGCAAGTGGGTTTTTATCAGTGTACCATGCGTCTGAAAAAAAAAAATACGAATTTTGCAGTTTGAAAAACTCAAGAGTTTCCAGGTATGAAGGTGCAATATCACCTATAATTTTCCTGTAAAACGCCCTTAACAAATGTATTAAGGGTGAAAAATTATCTACTCCACTCATATAGTATTTCTCGACTGTCTGTGTTTTTTTGATGAGAAATATTAAAGCAAAGATTAATTATTTTGTTGGTTTGGTTATTCTTACTTTTTTTTTTTTCCCGAAGGAAAGTAAAAAAAAACGTTTGTAGGTCAATTCATTGAGGTGTTGAATGAAAACATCGGGTTAGCGAGCGATTGAAAATGGATTTCCATTTTCGAATGAAATTGAAATTAGGTTGAGTACCGAAAATAATGCAGAAATTTAAAATTCTTGAATGATAAACCGGACTCATCATATTGTACAGATTAGTAGATTATTCGTCAATACAATTTTATATAAAATACGATGATTGTTAATATTGAATTCGTTGATAGAAGATAATATAAGAAAATCAGTCTCTTATGTTAACTGATCACTTCGATGTAAATTAATATATTTTAGCCTAATGTTAATGTCAGATGTAAAAACGTCAAAAATCGTGTTCAATTCTAATTCAGATACGAATCGCTATTATCCTTACATGTGACATAAATATTTATTCATAAGTGTTCAGTGGTCAGAATCTGCAACACACTATTGCTAATAAACGAGAAATGTATAGATCAAAAATAAACTTACAGCTTTTTCTGCAAAATCATTACATATTTCATCATCAGACCGTAATAAGAAATCACCGATATCAACTTCTGTTATATTTCGAGACATTTTAAATATTTAATTTAAATAACAGGTATCAGAAATATAGAAAAGGAAAACTGAAATACAAGAATACATTTCATGTGATGCAAAAACGCAACTTCAATAAAGAATAGTATACCTATGTATTACACGACGACACACTAAACAAAACACATGTTTATGTTACATTTGTTCGAAGAAATTATTACTTGATGCAAACGGAAGCTGCTTGTAACTTTATCCGCTGAAAACATGTTAAACCAGACACTTTGTATCAATCATGTATGAATATAAATGTTTTTTTCTTTATTTCCACATATGGAGATGCTATATTACTTCGTCAGCTCGAGCTGTCCCCATGCTACTATTTTAAAATTAGTAGCAATATAAATCTTGAAAATTTTATCGTATGTATGCAAAATTAGCGTGCAATAAGTGGTTATAGAACTGGTTGTTACTATGTTTCAGCTCCACTAAAATACTAATGAGATTGATTCCCATTCTAACACAATCTCACGGCTTTTTAAGCAACTTAAATATGAAATTTATTATTGTTTAAAGATGTTAATTGCATTTGGCAGGTATAGTTGCGTAATGTGTGTTACAAAAATATTAAGTGAAAATGAAATTTATCGTTTTAGTCTAACAGGATAAAGAATGATAGGTTTTCTTTATTGTTTGGTTGAGAAAGTGCAAATAATTTAAACTTTCTAATTAAAGCTGAACAATTCTATTCTAAAGGTGCTAAAAGCTTATCATGAATCTGGAAATGCTCGAAGCTTAATAGCTATCGATTTAGACAGCTCGGATAATCTAACGGATGAAGCTTTACATAAATTTTTATCGCGATATGGCCATCAGCTATTAGGTATAGCTTTATCGGGGATGCCTCATATTACTGATCAGTTGTGGCAATCTGTTTTGCCCGTTTTAACTAATGCTAAGTGAGTAAAAATTTATCTTTTCCTTTGAAAATTAGAAATAATTTAAATCTTGTTGAATTCGTTCTTTTAAAAATAATGCTAATGATTAGACCGTTTGTCGTCAAACCGAAAGAAAAAAAAGAGAAAGTATATATAGTTTTTTTAATGTTAGCTGATAACGTAATGAAACGAATTTTTCTTTTTTCTTTTCTTTTTTTAATATTAATTTTTACTCATACTGTTCTTAGTATTTTTATTTTCTCCCCTCATATTATTTTACTACTTGTTGCTTTCTTTTTTTGGGAGGGGGGGGGTCGCCAACAAAGGAGCAATAACCCATGTTTGATAACAAAAAATTATGTTATTTATTTAAATTCGTATGCGGTCAGCTGTAACGGCAATGAAGTAGCCAAAAGAAGGAACAACAGAAGACGATGGAAATGAAAGAACTAATGCAGCACTTCACGAGACATCTGTCAACCCTCTCATTTCCTTTTACATTAGTATGGCCTGGAATCCAAAGAAAATCGGTCTAAATACGAGGAGTTCGGAAAAGGTTAAAGAGAACTGAACGAATACGAAGAATGTTAGGATCATAGGAAGGATGAAGAAATAAAAATGAGATTGTTTGCAAAATATTTTTAGTATCAGAGGTAATTAGAAATTTATTATCTTGAATTAGGGACATGAAAAGAATAGCTCTTAATGTTGCAACAGACTCCGTAAAGAAAATGGAACAGGTTGGAGGAAGCTTATCGACTCGTTACTTTTTTTCATTAACTGAGATTCCAACTAAATTTTCTTTAAATGCTTCTCTCTTTGTCATGTGGTACATCCTCTATTCTAAATTTTGTAAATGAATTTCTACATTACTTGTCAGTTTGCTTTCTTTACTTTATTTTGATCGTTTTTAAAGTAATTTGTTTCATAACGTCCAATGTTTTAATTATATCGATAAGTCAATATTTATCGGAAGATTGGTATTGTATCGTGATATACAAAAACTTTTTGTTCTCGAATTAATTTAAAAATGGAAAGATAATTTTAATAATGGTAGCATAGATTCAGTATCATAACTGATAAATGAAACAGTTCCTTTACTAATAAGTTAAATTTTCTTATGTTTAAAATACTGTATCTAAAAACCATGAAATTCTTACTTAAAAATTAATAAGCTAAAATATGTACAAATTTTATAATTCCTTACATTTCAAATTAGTGTGCACTTTTTCTTATTAATATTGGCAATTTCGGATTTTGCGAGTGAAGTTGCAACTGGCAACTGGGTACGTACGAATAAAATTGTAGTGTCTTCGAATTTGTAGATAAACTTTAGTATTATTGTGCGTTTTACAATGTCAACACATAATTTTTGAAATTTTTGTTTGTTTGCCTGTTTGATTGCATTTTATTTAAAAACTAGTGAACCGATTTAAGCTAAATTTCGTGTATGAAATTATTAATGATTAAAGAAGCATTTTGAATTCTTCTTATTTCATTATTCAAAATTTTGTATTATTTAAAAGTACAAAAGCAATAAGATTTGGAAGATCCTGTTTTCTGAGAAAGAAATTGTGTAAATCTCGTTTATATTTAAATAGACAATATTTTATTTATTCAAAAAAAAATAAAAAAAATAAAAAAAAATACTTCGAAAATGTAGACTAACAATGCTTAATTTTATAACAGGTGGACTAGCTACATTTAAAATAAAAATAAATGATATTCAAATGAATCTCTATGTTCTACTATAACTATAGAAAAAGAAAAAATTAAAGAATTGTATAAAGTCAAATTGCACAAAGGGAATAAAATGAAAATACATTAGGAAATTTTGGTTAAGCGAAATGAAATGAAAGCGGATAGGAATTTTTAAGTTTTGTCAACAATTCAATTTAAAAGTAATAAATAAAATATTTTTTTCTTTTAAAAGAGGAAGAAAAAGATGGACATGGATTATACCAGACCAAGAAAACTAATAATAACTTGTGTGTCATAAAAAAAAAGTAAGCTTTCAATAATGAATTGTAATACGAGTATATAAAACAATATAGAAAAAAAAAAAGAAAAAAATTGGAATTATAAGAGAAACGATAGAAGGCAATAAATATATTAAATAAATGAATAAACAATGAAAACACTAGGCTTCAATAGATACAATCTTTATAAATTCAGCAATGCGAAAGTATATAAAAGTAATGAAATTGATAAATTAAGATTTAAATATTACGAGAAAACATTCAAGGATTAATGAAAAAGATCTTCATAAAGATGATAACTTAAAAAATAATCAGTTTTTCAAGAGAAGCCGAATGTTTAAACAGCGAAATAGGCATAATAGTTAAGAAGTTAAAATCTAACGAAACTCTAGATTACAACAATATAACAAATGAAATTACACGAAAGATTAAATATCTTTTCAACGAAATTTTATAAACTAGTAATACCCCAAATAACTAAAAGTACTCAAATACAATATTACATTAAAAAAATATAACCGACTTAAAGTTTAAAAAAGCATCGCCTTGGTGCCCTTTACGGAATATCAAGTGAATATGTATTTAGTTCTAATGGACTACAATAAAGCTTTTGACTATTTGAAACAAAATTACTTTATAATGCAAAATCATTAAAATACTAAGAGCTACCGGAAAACTGTATAATATTCAAGAAATGTATAAAAATTTAAAAGCACAAATAATAAACACGTAGAAGAATGGTATTTTAAAAGTAAACAGAGATGTCGGATAAGGTGACTCACTATCTCGATTATTTTTAACTGTGTTCTTGAACACATTTTTAAAGAAATAGAGTAATAAAGGAATAAATATATAAATAGAAAAATTAATTCAAAATTTGAGATTTGCATCTTTATGCTGCTAAAAGAACTAACAGATATGATGATGGAGTTAGTAAAAAAACGGGATTAGAGGCTGGATTATCAAATCAAAACAAAATTCAAATTTAAGAAAATATTGTGGATTTGGTGAATGAGCTGATGTATTTAGGTCAACAACTAATTTTTGAAAATAAACTATAAAAAGAAATCATCAAGAAAATCTCAGACTTGGTGTATAGATACTAGTCACCAAAAAAGGGCATTTAAGGGGGATCTTTTAATAATTATTATAAAAGTGAAATGTTCAATCTGTATATTGTACCAACGATAACTTACAATTGTGAAACATGATTGTTAACCTCAAAAGTTATAAATAAATTAAAAACCATGCAAAATTCATAAAAAAGGTCTGTGTTAAATATTAATAAAAAATATCGAATTAATCGAATATATGTATATAAAACCGAAATTAAAATTAAATACAAAAGTAATTAAATATGTCAGTTAGGACTGGTCACATAGTGAGACTAAAAGATAACGGCTGCACGTATAGAACCATTTTTTGTCGCCTACTTCAATATAAAAGTAAAAAAAAGACGTCGACTGAAACAATTTCCTTAACAATAAAAATAGAACGGAGTAGGAGCATTTAAATCTGTTTACCCCATGCGGATCGATGAAATGTTATATTTAATAATTTCTTTTATTGTACATTTAAATAAAAAGTATACAATTTAAATTTCTTCGGTAAAGGTTGTTTCATTTGATATATACATATATATGTGTGTATATAGATTAATGTGTGTCTGTGTAAAAGTAGTGAGGAGACAAAATCGTTACGGATACATTGGCTTTGTTTAAATAATTCGTGGACTTTTATAATTTGTTAATATTACTTTAATTGTTTTACTTGTAAAGGATTATTATAATGGGCACGCAAGAGAGGTTGGGTGTTAATATTCACGTTGATCAACTGATGGATTGTATAGCAAATAGCTGTCCTAGGCTCGAAAGAATAGAGCTACGTTGGGATCCAGAAAATTTGCGATTTTCCGATAAAAGTCAAAAAGCTATAGATGTTCTAAGAGTCAAATGTCTTAAACTTCATTGCCTCGTATTAAGGTAATTTTTGGAAACTGTGTATGTTATCTTTTTAATTTTAACCGTTTGCAGTTAGAAAATAAACGACCTTTGTTAAGGATATGTAATTTAAATATAGGGAAAAATAAAATAACCAACATGTTTCGGAGACCGGCCAATCGCAGTTGACAATAATAATTTAAAGTTAAATGCTAAAAGGTAAATTTGAAGTTTCGGTTTTGTCAATAACGTGAACTTGTAAACTTTACAAGCTTTTTTCCATTTTCATATTTTTTCTTTTCTTTTATGTTTTATTTAGTCATTGTGTTTTTTATCACTATTGTACAATTACGGTTATTTCATTTACGAGCGAAAAGACGGTTATTTTTTATTTCCATACGGTCATACCAAAACCGTAGCAAGATAACATGAACCACAATAAAAACTTTCCGCCACTACAATCCACCAATCATAATTGATCAATTATAGATTATCCTAGTCATTGTGGAATTTCGGGCAACGAGTTAGTTCATTGGCACGTTCGGCTGCTTCAGACTGTCACTTTATTAGTTATTTTCCAGTCCAAAGTATTCTTCCTCTTTCCTTTCGTTGCCACCGCGACTGTTGACTGATCTTTATCCTTCTTCATTTTCTAATCCTGCTTCCTTTTACTTATCCATACAATCCATTCCCCCTCTTTTTCCGTGGTTTCTTAATTTCCCCAACATAAGGGGCGGTCAACTATTTCATCTATAATTAGACTTCGGTTAAATCACAGCTTGCTTCCTACTTCGTTCTTTCACTTCTCCATTACCCAGTCTCCTCTTTGTCCGTTTAATCCGGCAGAAGCAAACTTCATTTGTGATGCAAATTACATTTTACTTGACTGTCCTTTTATTTCTTCAGAACGCGCGATACTGTATTCCGGTCTTTTGCGTCTTATCCTACGTCTTATAGCGCTCACAGCATCCTTTCTTTTCCTTCTCCCTTGGTTATTTCTTTGTTAGCTTCATTCGTATGTTCTATTTCTAATATTTTTCCTATGTAATCATTAATGCTGTCATACCTTTGGATTAGGTAAAATCCTTAGTCGACATGCTCAAAAAATTGAAAAAAAAAAAGTGAATTCCAAGTCAACTAATAACATTACAACAAATCTCAACCGCGCGACGCATTTCATTAATAATTTTGTTAAACAGCGTAAACCCATCAATGACAGCAGCAACTTCGCTCCAAGCGGGAGTAGCACTATTGCAAATATTCCTGAATGGTATTCTGAAGTGGAGGTTGACAATGCCTTTCAAATAATAAAACGAAAGATGCTTCGGAAACGTAAGCATAACTCTCCACCGTAGACTGGTCTTAAAAATGCAAAAGCGAATTGTACTGCGCCTCCAGCAAATTATAATGGGTCCGGTAACTCATTTTCTGTGCTCATGATTTTGAGTATGAAGATGACGATGGAACGATGGATGTCAAACGGCCTTGAGGTACAGTTGCCGAAGGCGCCGATTCTCCTTCAGTTAAAAAACCTTCCGCAATGCCTGGTAAAGGCAGTACCCAGCCTTTTCACCAATATTCATTGATGGGGTAAAGAACATCAATGGATTAATGACCAGTCTAGATGAAGTCACTTCTGATTCTTATGTAACCAAGACCACCGTACGAGGCACCATTCTTGTTTTGCCTGGTACCATAGAGGCTTACAGAGCGATTATTGCCTATTTAGATAAATGTAATCTCTCTTACTATTCTTACCAGCTCAAAACTGAGCGAGCATGTAGAATGGTGATTAAAGGAATCTACCACTCAATCTACGAAAATGACATAAAAAATGAACTTGCTCAACATGGACAACGTTGTTCGAAACTTGCATAATCCGAAGAACCGGTTCGATAAGAGGAAACTAAATATGTTTTTTATTGAACCAGAGTCAAACAATAACGACGAAAGTATTTTAGAATTATCCAGATTGTGTAGACAAGTCGTTAAAATCTAGCCCCCAAAACGGTTCGATAATCTTGCTCCATGCCATCGGTGCCGGGACTTTGAACACACGAAGAGATATTGCAGACGGAAATTCCGCCGTGTAAAATGTGGAGAAGGGCATCCATCGACAGAGTTCGGGAAAAAAATTAATCAACCTACCAAATGCGCCTTATGTTAAGAATCTCACACTGCCAACTACAAAGGCTGTATGGTTTAGAAATGATGTCCAAACGAGTCCCGAGCACACGTCCGGCCACATCATCTAAAACACCTATATTTCAGCCGTAATCCCCAAACAGAGGCATCTCTTACGCGAGTGTAGTGAAAGCAGGTCAAGATAAGCGCCTACATCGACCATTTGCAACACAATAAACATAAGCCATGAAATTTTCCGCAGAGTGAACCTCTTAATATTATGCAGCCTATCCTTAATAAATTTGACGAGATTCTATCTCGATTCGAAATGACGATGGCTTCCCAAATAAAGATGATGGAGGCTGTATTGGTGATTGCAAATAAAATATGTCGCAAATAGGGCTGCGTCTTAGCATTTGGAGTCATAATGGTGTAACTCAACATAAAAATGAACTCGAATTGTTTATTAAAAATCATGCCGTATATCTCATGATCCTCTGTGAAACACACATCACTTGTCGAACATATTTCATGGTAGATGGTTAGGAACTTTATACAGCCAAACACCCTTAAGATAATCGCATGCATGGTTGTACAGCAATCCTCACTCGTTCTGCGCTGAAACAGTATCCTCTCGATCAAGTTCGTCGTCCTGAAATCCAAGCTGTTGTCATCAAAATCTGCACTGATTACAATTTCGTCAGTTTACTGCCCTCCTCAGTTTAATATTTCTGAAGGACGATTTAATAGTTTCTTCAACAAGCTGGCCCCTAAATTTGACTGGAATTCTAAGCACAGGCTGTGGGGATCTCGGACGATGACTCCCAAAGGAAGGGAGTTACTTAATCGCTCACACAAATCGCGAAATTCTAGCTACATCCGTACGATTCCACTAGACACTCTGATGTAATTGACTTTGCAATCTATGCCGGACTAGATCCCAATAGTCTCATTGTCACAGAAGGAGCTGATTTGAGTTCGGATTTATTTATTATAACTATGATGGTAGCAGCTAACTACTACCTTACTAAGCCCAGAATGCTACGAAGTCATACGAACTTATTCTGCTACCGGGACAAGGTAGAAGAATTTGTAAACCTCAACATGGTCATTTCTTCCACCGAGGACATCGACGATGCTATAGAGCTCTTTATGAGAAACCTTCATGCAGCCGCTGCCTTCGCCACAACCAGGTCGCCTACTCATCTCCTACCTTGTCGCACCAGCCTGTAAGAGTACAGATTCTGGACTGGTTAGATATAAACGATATCTACGTCGGAGATTTATGCGAACTCGAAACGAAGCCAACAAACACGTATGGAGAAGAACTGCGGCTGTCCTTAAAAAGAAGCTGACTGATGCACGTTCAGAATACTTCGACAACCTTCTACTAAATGCCGACCCGAATAAAACCATTGACTACAACTTATGGAGAGCAACCAAGTGTCTAAAGCAGCAGCCGCCGAGACAAGCACCAATCCGAGACTGCAGGGGAACTTGGTGCCGCACCGACCAACAAAATGCAGACGCTTTTACTGAGGAACTGGAAGCGAGATTCAGCTACTTAAATTTAGCTAATGCTGAAGACGTTCAGTCCAGTGAAGAGTTTCTTCAGGCGGAGAGTACGCCTCCAACTCCAATCAGGTCCGTCACGCCTGCCGAAGTTGAAGAACAAATCGGCAAACTAAAAATTAAGAAGACTCCAGGGTACGATGGCATTGATGGTAGAGCAGTTAAAGCTCTTCCGGTCAAAGGAGTGTTATTCACTGTAAAGATATTCAATGCCGTGGTACGAATCTTTCACTTTCCAACTTAGTGGAAGTATGCCGCAATCGTTATGATTCCTAAACCAGAGAAGCCAGACTATCTTCTCGCCTCCTACAGATCAATAAGCTTACTTCCCACTCTCTCTAAAATATGTGAAAGAATAATGTTATCTAGGATGATGAAAATTTTAGGAACAAGCGATTCCTGGCTATCGGTTCGGCTTCCGAGGACAACATGGCACCATCGAACAACTACATCGGTTTGTTCAACATATTCAACTCCTGAAAACAAGCGATACTGTGCAGCTGTATTTCTAGACGTCCAACAGGCATTCGATAGGGTGTAGACAGTCGGACTTCTGCACAAACTCAAGATGAATACTTCGCCAGCACTTATCCATTTACTCCAATCATACCTGTACAATCGAACATTGTATGTACAGAGGTATGTGATACTCGGTCATCTATTCCGGCTATCAGAGCTGGAGTTCCACAGGGCAGCGTGCTTGGCCCGATACTACCTTGCACACTGCTGATGTACCATTGCCAATTGATGACAGTGGCTTAATCGCAACGTGTGCGGACGATACGGCCTTCCTTGTTAACTCAACCTGCCTAGTAGAAACTGTAGGCAAAGCACGAAACTATCTTAACCGATTCGTCCTATGGGTCAAAAGGTGGAATATATCGGTAAACCTGGAAAAATCTTTTTTCTGCTCATTTACACTGAGAAGAGAGGTATGTGCACAGATGTCAGCTACGACGGTACGGTCATTCCCCAAGTGGGTCAAGTTCATCACCTCGGCATGTACTTGGACAAGCGACTTAATTGGCAACAACATATTAAAATTACCTTACGCAATTTTCGCTACAAAATGAAGAAACTAGATTGGCTACTGCGCCCAAAAAGTAAACTCCGACTTGAAAACAAACGGCTAATCTAGAAACAAGTCGTCGTGCCTTCTTGGAGATATGGAATCCAGCTATGGGGCACGACAGCCAATTCTAATCCTAAGAAAGTTCAGGCGTTTCATAACAAAATCTCTCCGACGTTTATGCGACGCACCAACAGTATCATTCAAAATGGTCTACGAACACCCTCAGTGATTGAGGAAATAAACTTCTATAGTAGTCGATACTATGATCGCTTGATTGGACACATCAACCCTCTTGCTGTCTCTTTGACAAATAGCACTATACAACGGCGACTAAAACATCTACACCCCAAAAACCTACTTTGGAGAACTACTTAAAAATAATGCGTACTATATGCACATCGTATGTAACTATATGAAGAGAGGATAATGTATTTTCCAAAATGGCAAGAGAATTATTAAGCTCCTCGTTCGTCGATGAGATATTATCCGACGAGGAGTAGATAAGAATATCGTCAGCAAAGAATAACGACGTGGAGGAAATTCGAAGGATAGCGAGACTGTGAAAATACATATATTGAAAAGAATAAGGCTAAGCCTTGGTAAAACACCCTGGGGAATCAGCGAAAATGGGAGTAGAAAGGTGAACTATCCTGTTACGGGAAAAGATTAATAACTAGGGAGGTGAAGTGGAGAGGAACATTAATGGAGAGCATTTTTTTGTGCAAGGGAGGTAAATTGGTATTATCAAAGGTAGATGTGGCATCAATGAACGCAGCAGCAGTAAATTTTTTGAGGATAAGAGATTTATAAATATCAGACAGGAATAAAGATAAACAGTCGATGGAGCCCAGGCCCGGACGGAAACCAAACATATTGTCAAGTACTATATTATGATGTTCTAGCCACCAGACCATATCGATCATGTATTCGAAGAGTTTCCTTCTTCCGAATCGGGATAACAATAAAGGAATTCTAGAGAGGCGGAGTTAAGCTACAGTATTATATAGGACACGATTATAGATTAATAGAAGAGTATTAAGTGCAGAGTTTGAAAGATTTCTAAGATCAAGGTATATGAAATGCCGTCTAATCCGGGGCCAGAATTGGAGGAATTAGCCAAAGAGGCACGGAGTTCGCCGATACTGAAGTCAGAAGAAAGAATATGTGTCGAGGCTGTTGCACGGACCTATGTAGGAGTGAGTGTTTCTTCGAGAGATGAATGGAACGCATTCGAATACTTCTTTCAAAGAGTTTGTAGAAATAGTGAAGATTGCTTCTTTTCGTCGCCATTTTGAGAGATTGTTTAATGTGAAATTTCGCTCGATCTAAATTTAATTTTAAATTAATTAGAATTTGATTATAATTTTCGGTATTACTTCTCTATACGCAGCTATGCGTAAATACTTTGCGCATCGGCGGTGCGCGCAGGATTAAAAGTAAAAGCGAAATTTATGTCCGTTGCGTTGAGACAAAAATACGTAATTGCATTTTACTTTTTTTGTAATACCTGTACAGACCGATCAATATGTAAATATTTTCACTTTAAAATTGCAATTTTAAGCGCAATATATATTTTCCGAATGAAAGCGGGGTTACACGCTACCTTTTCAGAATTAACTCATAATTTCCGTCAAACAGCAACCAACATTTTATTCGCTGTTTTCGATATAGCCGGGTGTAGTTTAAAATTCTTCTCCGGTTTGATAAATGTATCTTTACTTTCGCTATAGCCGAAACAAAAACAATATCGGCAGAACAAGCATCGTGTTCTAGTGGTGTCAAGCGCTCAAACGACTGGCAGATAATATTACAACGGCTGAAAACATGAAATTACGGGAACATATTCGACCGAATAGAGCCGTAATGGTTTCGTTCCCGCTTCATTAAGCTGCTCTATTAATCGGTATTTGACGAGCGTTCCCGGTAAAAGTTTTAATCCGAACGGAAGGCGGGCAAATTAAATATTTATAAGAGTAGTTTAGCAGTGTGATGAAATTTTTGCAGAACGTTGCAAAATGTCACTCGTTTATTGATAAATTTCGATGGCTTTTGCTAAATCACTTGTGCGGACTATTTTTTAACGGTAGACTTCAGCTTCTTCGCCTCATTCGACACACGCAAATCGAAAAATATGGGGCGATCGGATTTCTGAAGTTTTATATAAATCTTTATAATCGATTATCTCTCTTCGTCGCGAAGCCTGTAGTAAAATTATTAGTAATGAGAAAAGACGGGGAAATAAATATAAACTATTATCAGTGTAAAAGTTTCAATAATTAATCGGTGTCATTGGGAAATTGTTAAAGTGTTTCATTTGTTGTTTTTTTTTTTTTTTTTTTTTATTGTATCCAGCTGAAAAAGGTTTTTCTAATGAAAATGTTCAATTTATATTAGAGTAGTAGCAAAAATTTAAATTGCGAAACTCGATTGATTTAGGCCGATACATAGCCAGGTTAAATAGAAGCGTTTGATTTTTTTTTAAAAAAAAAGGTACAAGTCTCGCACTAGATAAGAATCGCAAAGATTCACAGCGTCTAGATCGAAAGAGACTAAAGCAAATTCGGAAGGCAACGTTAAAAATCATAAATCACTTACACATTATTATTAAATGTTGTTTTGTTGTTCTTATTCTTTTTAGCGATGGTCGGTATTACGAAATCGTGAAGGCCAATTTCGAAAGGGCTGATCGATTGACTGTGGTCCGTACAACTACATGCTGCCGATGTTCGAACTATTACCTATTGTCAAATTACCGAGATCTTATATTTAATTAAAAAAAGTTTATTTGGTAACAAATTTTTCGATCGATACGCGTGGCAGTTTTTGATGTTTGAAATAAAAATTTTCAGTTTTATAATACAATTTGTTTTAGTGTAATGGCGTGAACACGGCAAAAATTAGTTCAAATTTTCGTAAAGTTTTACTCTTCGTATTTTCACGAATTTTTTCACGAATTATTTTATAACGATTCGGAAAATTTCACTACGGCTCTTAATTATTTCGTTGAAATTTACCGGAGCGAATAAGTGTCGAAATTAGTAACGCGAAATTGTTCTAGGTTTTAAAAGTTCACGCCGCTTTATAAGTGAATAATTTGGAAAATTTAAAACTGTCCGACGAAGCAAAAATTACTACAATTTCCATCCAACATACTTCGGATACGGTTAGGAAGATTTTCGAAAAATAAAATAATAAAATTTAGTTTAAAGATTCCTTTGTTTTTTCTCGTTAAAGGCCTGCGCAGAGTTGTAATTTTAAAGCACGCCTATCTGTTTTGTTATTTAAAAGTAAAAAACATGTTTAAAAAGGCAAATTTTTGTTTTTTACGATCATTAGCATTTTCAGAACCGTCGAACTGATTTTTTACGAGTAACTTTTTTTGTTTCTTTCTCTTTTCAATATCGCCATTAGCTATTTAGTTGGATTTTTTTTTTTTTTTTTTTTTTTTTTGTACATGTGATGTTCGCTGAGAAAAGAGACCACTCCTATGTTGCAAAAAGTAGTTTTTAAGAAAAATGCGTTTAAAGTTTGTGCGAAGTAATACCATGCCTGAATGTAACGTGCAGTCAACTCAATAGAGAGCATCGTTGCTAAATTACGGTCTAGTTAATATAGAATTTGGTCGCTTAAAGGTTGATTGCCATGAAGATTTTGTGTCAAAGTTGTTAATCAATTACGCCATAAAAAATTCAATGTTGCTGTGAATGCAAGTAAAATCGAATGGTGAATGTGGGACGTGGGATTTCAAAATTTTTATCAACAACTACTACAGATGCATTATCGTGATTCCTCGTATTTTCATCTCTTCAATTTTAATTTTATCGCATTATTAATTTGGTATTGCTTTCATAATAGATTTTACAAAGTATCGCCATTTCCAGTTTAGAAAAAAATGAAATTACCTGCAAAAGATTCCTAAAACTTTCACCTACACGTACAACGAAACGTAACAAAAGCAAACGATTCCTCCCCCAACCCCCCGATAACGACCAGTGGTTTATCATTAGAAAGAAAGTGCGGTACCTGTACGAGGATATTTCTTCTTTTTGTACCAATCCAAAAAAACGAAATTCCGTAGCAGCTCCTAAAACCTGACCAACCTAGGCCAAAAAAAAACGATCGAATGCAGCGAATTGTAAAGGAGTCTGCAGCAAAGATGACACGAGAGAGAAAGAATAATAATAAAAAAAAAAAAAAAGTACCAAAACTTCAAAGAAGAAAAAAACCGAAGTTCCGAAAAATTAAAAATAAAACAATGCTCGAATAATATTCGAAATAAATAAAAAACCATTAAAAATGCCAAAAAAAAATTAACAACTCGGGACAAAATAGTTTTACGGTTTTCTGTTAATTTTTAATGTTTTTCCATTTTTTTCCGATTTTATTTAGTTGGTTTTGTACGTTTTAAGACATTAAATAAACAAATTCCTTTTGCCATCTTATTCTGTACATTTTCAAGTAACTCAAAACCCATATTTCCGCACCGCAGGTCCTTTTTCTCAGCGAATGTCACTTTATATATATATATATATATATATATATAAAAAGGATTTCCTCGCGTTATGCTTGAGGTTATTGCAGCGTGTGGAATTCAAATCGGGATAGGTCACATGTATTAATATTTACCTCGCGTGAAAGTTAATATAAATGCAATTGTTCGCTCACGAAATGGCGGTCAAGAATTAAATGGACCATTCGGTGCATTTTGAAAAATGGTAAATATTCGGATAATTACGCTACAGTGACGTGTTTGCAGACGGTCCGAAACAAACAAAAAAAAAAAAAAAAAAAAAAAAATGAAAAAATTCCAACAGCGGTCAATTTTACGATTCTGAAGAATATTGCTGTTTTTACTTCACAAACGTAGATAAATAAGTAAGATAATATAGTAAAGGGATTTTTTTTTGATAGTTAATTGCATCGGGAGGTGAATTAAGTTTACTTAATTCTTAAAAAGAGTAAATATTAGTATCACTATTGATTAAGTTACGATTATATGGAAAATTGAAGTACATGGAAAGAAAAACGAGGATCAAGGCAGCATTATATTTAACATATCCGGTGATTATTTTAATAAAAAGAAGTATTTTTTTATTGACAAATCTCCATTTTTTGTGCAGATTCATAGCATTAACTATTAGCGAGCGATTAAAAAAATTACAGGATTTAATTAAAAATTTGTCAGCTAAAACTATTCTTCTAATATGTAACGGTAACACCATCGTTTCCATCTGGAGACAAACTACAGGGCAAGATCTAAGGTTATCTAATATAAGCCTCAATGAAACATTCTGAAGAGTCTACAGCCTCTTAAGAAGAGAAATTGAAGCCGAACTGTAAAAAACCGTACCATAATCCAACCTGGATCTCACTATAGACTTATATAGTAAACTTAAGATCACAGATTTCCCTTCCCCAAGATAAGTTACTAACCGTTTTTAAAGGATTGTATATATTCATGAGTTGATTGGATAGTACATTTATGTGTGGCCTCCAGGTAAGTCTAGAGTCACGGAATAATAATCACAAATGATCACTTTAGTAGTATTAAAAATAAGTTAACTAAATTTTTATTTATCTCTAATAAACTTTATAATAATAATAGCAAGGTATACTAAAGGGATTATTTTATATAAGGGACAGTCATTTTACTAAACCTACTATATAGTGGCATAATTTAAGCAGATATGATTAAACTTAAAAAATTTCAAAAAATGTTAGCAAGTTATCAAAGAATACTAGCCGTTAAATTAATTAAATCATATAAAATGGTAAGTTATTTATTGTCAGCAGCCGGAATTATGCCACGCAGTTTGAAATTAGTAAACACATAAATTTATTTTGCATTAAAAGTAATATTACTACCTGCTCGCTTAACTTCAATAATGCCTATTACGAAAATGGTAAATTTACTCTTATGAAAATAAAACCACTTTTAACGTAAAACAGTTTAAAAGATTATTACTATTACCTAACGCAATATCAGACCATGCGGGGTAATTGTAACAGTGTAATAACTTACACTTTCTTCCCCAACATATTAAATAGAATGAACAATACAAATTACATACCAAATTTTTTAACGTACAATTTCTCACTGGTCACGGAAATTTTAAAGACTATCTACACCGATTTCAAATTGCTGACTCGCCTAATTGTATTAAATGTAACTTTCTCGATAATCGTATCGCTCATATCTTAGCTGGATGTAATAGCACTGATTTCCATTTTCAGTGCTCAACGCAGAAGACTTAGTAACTAAGAATTTTCAAATGTTTTTAGTGATTTTACCGTTACAGAAATTAATTATACACTTGTATTAATTTACCGCAATCAATGTTAAGCATGATCTGACAGCAAAAACTCTATTGGATGGGTCGTTTCAACCTCACCATCATATAAATTGTACTACTGTAATGCATAATACATTTGCTTCATCGGTATTATCCAAAGTGAAGACTCCCCTTCCAAAAAAAAAAAAAAAAAAAAAAAAAAAAAAGAACCTATGGAGGATAACGAAAAGTTTAAGAACTGCTGGCGCTACTTATCGTTTTAGTTCTCGAATCGAAGCAAAATGATAAAATACAAAAATCACAGTGTTCTGTTATATGAATTTCCAATGAAGGGGGTATTAAGAATACTTTACGCATACGCCTTTTTTATTCGATGTAATTTTTTATATTAACTTACCTTAAATTTCCTGAACTGGGAGGAAGCGAGGCAAAATCAAAAATAAGCGAATAGAAACTTCTGCTCGAGAGAAAGTTTTAATTTATACGCGTATGTAAGTTTTTCATTCGCAATCGATCTCGATTACAGCGGTTGTGCCACCTGTCGCTGTACAGAAAATACTCGTCGTTACCGTTTCGATATGCAAAAAAGCAGTGACGTAACAAGAGACTATTTTTAGGACAGCCTCAAAAGCAAAAAAAAAAAATAATACGAGAAAAATGCAGCTTTCGATGTGTTGTTCGAGTTTACTTTGTTCTGTTTTAGCTAACACGTTTGCCCCCTCCCCCCTTATTTGGCTACGATAATAAAAATCATTCTGGAAATAAAAGCGAAGTTTCAAATCGTCTTTTCCCTCGAAAATATCGAGTGGAAAAAAAACTTTTTGGACGAAATTTATAACACGCTATGGCGTTGATATGAAATATCTTGTTTTACGGAACTGCTGAAAGTTTTTACAAAAACTTCATGATTCTTCTTTTTTTTTTAGACTTTTGAAGACTGACAATATTCAGCGTATCAATTAAAAATCTCTTTTTTATTGCTCTAGAGTATACTAAATTACAACTATTATTTCGGTACTTGTAGATTTTTTCTCGAATTTAACCGATATTTTTCGCGAATCCTTTATCAAGATATTAAATGCTTGTACTATTTTTAAGCGGATTTATGGCGTTTACTCTTAATGAATTTTCCAGTTTCGAAATCGAGACTACAAGATGTTGTTATAACGTATTAGATTTCGGAATGCTCGAATTACCGATAGTCTTTTGTCCTAATAGAGAATGAATGCCCCCGTATATAGTAAATAGGACCACCACACATAATGTTTCCACTTGTAAACTCCACCTTTATAATTAAATAAGATTAATGTTTTTAAAAAAATTCTCATCAGTTTTCCAGAAACTCTACGGAGGAGTGCTTTTTTATTTTTTTAATTTTAAAAATAAGTTGTGGGTCTCACATATGCCCGTTGTGTGAGTGCCCAACACACTCTTATCAACGTTTATTAAAAAAGATACAAAGTACAAAAATTACAACCATCTTAACTTATTCCATAAATAACGATCGTAATAAACCTAGCATTATATATATATATATATATATATATATATATATATTTGTTTTTTCCTTGTTTTGGTTTTCCCCTGGGCTTTTCAGCAACGGACGATTAACCATCAACACGTGTAAATAGTAGCAATTAGGAGTCACAAGGAATTGAATTTGACTAAGAACCCTATACCAAGGATGGAGAAACAATGACAATCAACGTCGATAAATGCAAAGCATATGCACCCTAAAATGAGAAGGATTGATATTGCCGAAGGTAAGAGCAAAAGGAGTCAGCTGTCCCATACCATGATCACATCTGCAATTGCAGAGCTCACAATACCGACGGACCAAAGAATCAGCCTACAAATAATTAAGGAAGAAAAAACACGGAATGTCTGAAAAGCAGTTAGAGCCATCAAGCACCAAAGCTATATAGAACACATAGCGTGCTGTAAAGAGTGATCCGAAAGTTGAACGACTAAGTAAGAGTATATATGCGTATGCCAATACATAACATGCCTTGTAATATGCATCTGTGTACATGCAGATAGCTTAATATTTCAAATCGAAAAGCATGATCCTCTGAGAGAACTTAAAAACCAGAAAGGACACGATAAAGTCAAAACCAAAGTTTATAAATAAAGAAGCATTAAAGAGTAATGAGATATCTTAACTTGATCTTCAGCCTTTGCATCATTGCTTCAACCATTTTTGCGCCTTCTTTTTCCACACACCAATTTTTTTCCCTGTAGTGTATGATTAGTGATTGTACTTATTAATCTGATTAGCACTGAGTCATCAGTGTTATCAATTCGTAGATTTGCCCCCGGGGATAGATGTAATACGAGGTGTACAATTGTATTCGTAGAATTGTTTCATAGCGTGACTTGTGGCAATACAACGATGGTGTTCGCGGTCTCGTTGGAAAGAGGGGACATTTTTGAGTCAGTATATCCAGTTTTCATAACGGTAGCACGTATATATCTCGTTCTGTGGTGATTTAAATAAAAAATAAGAAGCCATAATATATGATCGTCTACGCGCAGAACACTGCGTACGACACGTCGAAGAAGAAGAAGAAGAAGAAGATTTTTACACGAGTCGTGAAAATGTGCGATGTAAATACTGAGCAACGTATCGTGATCAAATTCTTGATCAAACGCGGGGTAAAACTGCCCGAAATTCTCGTACAGTTACAAGACGTGTTTAAGGAAGACGCTATGAAACAACCGACTGTTTTCAAGTGGGCTAAGCGGTTTAAAGACGGCCGTGAATTAGTCGAGGACGATCCACGCTGCGGCGGTTCTTCTATCGCAAAAGTGGCGGCAAATGTTGAACATGCGCGTGCTCCAAGACCGCCGAGTGAGTTGTCGAATGTTAGAAGAAGAGTTAAACATCAACCGCGATACCATTTGGCCGATTTTAAATGACGATCTAGGGATGCGCAAACTGTGCGCCGAGATGATTTCAAAACTGCTCACAGCTGAGCAAAAAGAGCTCCGGAGATCCATCTGTCAGGACAGCTAAACTCCATTCGCAATGCTAAAATTGACACCATGCAACGCGACACGATCGTACCACCACTTTTTTTGCTTCTTTTCATATCCACGCCAGTAGATTGCGCCGGCAGATGTTAGCTGTACGCTTGATGTCCTAAAACTGTTAACAATTAACATTTATCCGTTTGCTGTAACTGTATAAGTTTGAATTTCAGTGTTCTAATATATTATAAAGTGTATGATGTACCCCATATTTGTATTACATAGTGTTATATTAATTGCATCCGAAAGCACAACTACGAATACTGTATGATATATTCTACTACATTACTCTTTGTATTGTAATCAACATAAAAAAAAAAAGTTTTATAGTTCAACTTTAATTTGAAGAAGTTCGGATATTACACGATATTAATCCATCGAGCGAAAGATTATATTTACAAAATAATTATAAAAGCGATTAACAATGAACATTTGAGAAATCATCTTCTATATGCAGTATGTAATGGTTTTTAAATCATGGTTTCAACGTCATAGGGGTTTGAATATTAAAAAAGAAAGTTGTCGATTTATAAATGCATAGTTAAAACATTACAGTTATTATTTAAATATACCCGTATGGTTAGGAATTTTTTTAAGAGGCATTTTGTAATAATAATGATAAGCAGAAAATAAAGGGAAATAAAGTTCAGAAAAAATCTTACGGCAATACAACAAATTATTTAACTGACAACAATCTCAGAAACCATAATTATGTATACTCTCGAACGTAGAAAAAATGTTGTCTATTATTTATGAACTTATTTTGTATAGTACATCGAAAAATGTAATACAAACTGAGACACAGGATTTCGGAAGTAATTAAGGTGCTTTAAAAAAATTTAATGGTAAACGATCTTTACATAATGTTTACAATTACATTCAGTTAAAAGTTGTGTCTATTTAAACATTATCATTAAATACATATTCAGATATGTAAATATAAAAACAGAATTATGCAAATTTTAATTAAATGTACAATTATGATAAGGAAGACGCGTCTTTTTATAAATAAGTAAATAAAAACTCGCAAAGCATTGACGATTTTAATTAAATGTTATGTGAGTTCCGACGGCTAATTTCTGTGGAAATTATTCACATAAATAATTTTTTTGAAATCAGTTTCTCCCGAAAATAATTATTAAACTTATGTAATTCAGAGTTTTGCTTTTCCCTCCACTTCACATCTTTTTTGTAACCTCCGCTTTTTTCACATAATTATAATAAACTAGTTTTAATCGTCGCGATAGCCTAGTTGCTAGAGCGCTTGACTTCCGATATGGCGGTCACGGGTTCGATCCTGAGCGACGACAAACTTATTGCAAGAATTAAATAAATAAATAATCGCTAATAATCACGTGGAAGGCAATGGCAAAGCACCACGTACAACATCATATGCGCGCTAGGTCAGTACACAGCAGACCCACACCGGACGGACTGCACTTGTATATCGATAAATCAAACGATTACTAATCAGTTCCGAATGTAGTCTTGCGTGTGTACACCTGCGTCGCATATAATAATTGCCTGGTACACAACCTATATCGGTACAGCTAAATGTACGAATAGGTTGCGCCAACGCGCTATGTAGCGTACGGCACTTGAGATTGATTGAGTTTTATTTTTACAATTTTTATATATTTTGCACGTATTTATTTTAAATGATTTCGAGTTAAAGTTAGCAGTAAGTGTAAAAAAAATATATCACATCGTTTAAAAATAAAACAACTATGAATACTCTTTATATAATTTATTATAATATTAAGCAAACTTTTCTAATATAAAATATGTAACTTTTGTTTAAATATTTTAAAATAAGAAGTTCACCTCGCTGTTGGTTTTGACCTTTAGTACACGCATACGTTGATGAATCCCTTAAGCATTAGACTCGCACCCATTATCCCTAGACCAATTTCTCACTAATATGAGTAGGTCTAAAATATTATAATATAGTATTGTATATAAAAACAGTACGATCGTGTCGCGATGCAAAGTGTCAATTTTAGCATTGCGAATGGAGTCTAGCGTCAGGACATGATTGATCGAATTGACGCTGAAGGAAACCAGTGGATGTCGTCCATTATCCCGGGGGACGAGTCTTGGGTATTCGAATATGACCCTAAGACCAAGAGATAGAGCATGCAATGAATGGTGAAGGGCAGGGAGCGTCCGAAAAAAGCTCGCATGTCCAAATCAAGAGTCAAATCTCTACTGATCGCTTTCTTCGACATCAACGGCGTTGTTCATCACGAATACGTTCCCGCAGGCCAGACAGTCAATGCAGCATTCTACATTGAAATTTTGAAAAAGGTTTGGTTGTTTCATCACGACAACACTCCAGCACACTGGTACTTCGCAGTACGCCAGTTTTTGACGCTCCACAGCATCCCCACGTTCCCGCATCTCCCCCTACAGCCCGGGCTCCGTGCGACTTTTATTTGTTCCCTCAACTCAAAAGTTACTTGAAAGGAAACCGATACGACAGCATTACCGAAGTCGAAAGTGTCACGACGAGGGTCCTGATGGACCTATCTTCATGGGGGGGGGGGTGCTTCCAAAAATAGGTAGAACGTTGGTGGCGGTGCGCTAACCTCAGAGGAGACTACTGTGAAGTTCCCCCCCCCCCCATGTTTAGGCCCTCCGGAGAAAAATTCTACGAATACAATTGTCACTCTTCGCATGTATTACTTTGGTTTCTTGTTAACCGAATTTTTTTCGTGGATGGTAATTTTATATTATTGACATTAAATTCTAGTAATCTATAATAGAAATAGTTCATCTTGGGGGGCATTTCATTATTTTCCTTCCACATATCATTGATCTAAAATTGATTTTATTCCAGTGTAAGGTAGTATAAGTTTCAAACACCTCTTCTGTATTTTATTAATTTCTATTTTCTTAGCTCCGTCTCATATTTGAATTCCATATAATATTCTAGACATTATTATTGAATTATAGTATATACGTAGTGTTCGATGTGCTAGTACTTGCCGTATTTCATATAAAGCTGGAATTGTCTGACTTATTTTCGAGTTTAAACTTTGGATGTGTTTTTTCCAATTCAAGGATTTATCAATACGTATATATATATATATTCCTAGATATTTAAAGTCATATAAGTTCTCTAACGGCGGACAGAAACATAGATGGGTATTGTTATTTACATGAAACTCATGAAGGCAATCGTTATTATGAAGGGCAATTCGCGGATCGTGTATCATATGTTTACGATTGTTCCGAATGTGTAATACTTTCGATTTGTTTATATTTATACATAACCTCCTATCATGTGCCCATTTACTAAAATTATCTACATCCTCTTGTAATAATTTTTCCGCGATCTCTAAATTTTTGTGCTCGATTAATATCATCAGCAAAAGCCTAACTTTTGCATTTTTAATTTATTTTTCGCGGTAATGTAAATATACTAAGAACGCGACGGCTCATTTAAGAATTTATGAAAATATCATTTCTAAATCCGCACTAACGGGATAGAATCGTATCGCTCTTGTTCAAAACAGAATATATGTTTAGATAGAATTTTTTCAAAAATATTCCATCCATAATAATGCGGAGAAAACTTTTATATGGACGATTGAAATTTAGTGGTCGACGATTTTCAAAGTGTAAACGATACGAAAAATCAAATGAAAGAGCTATGTGACAAGCGTCAACGTTTCTTCCGCTAATAGTAATTGTAGTATTGGTCGTGAGAATGAAATTCCCGTGCTGCCTCTTACTCGGTTATTTTTTTTTTAAGTGACACGGAAACAATGCAATTTGGTATGTCGTATTTATAATAGTCGTCACGATTAGTTGCTAGAGCATTTTCCATTACAGAAGAGTCTCGAGTTCGATCCCAGGCGACGACAGATATTACAGAAATAAAAAATTAACCGCTAATAGAATCTCAAGTTATGGAAGGCAATGGCAACTATGCATAATGTGCGTTAATTAATGTGTAGTAGGCAGACAAAAATAGGGGGGACTAACTTGCGTTTTGAATATAGCAATTGCTATGAACACTAGGCCTATGTCTGTACAGCTAAGATGTATGTATAGGTAGTCGCCGGCGCTCAGCAATTAAGTATGGCACTATAATGAAATTAATGAATAATCGCGTGCTGGAAAAGTGGTTTGGACGTCGCAAAAAATATTTTTAATTTTTCGCAATATCAATATTTTTTTCACTGTTAAAGACTCTGCTGATAGATTACAGTCCTGATAGAACAGGGTTTTCCTTGCAGCGTGCCGAGGAGCACAGTAGCTGGGCGTCGTTTTGTTTTTTTATCATGATGATATTTCGTTTGCATGCTTCTGTTGCTGATGAAACACCGGTGTTGAACAGTAATGAGCAGGCTTGCCGATCGTTCGAGAGGAAACTTTTATAACCGGGTTTCTTATTTAAATATTCTAATTAACGAACGGCTTATATTAGAACTGCCGGATTTTAGAATTAATAAATATATAACGGCTATCGTAACAACGATAATTTGGCAAGGATGTGGAAGATGAACTGTATTCGATAATGCGCTATCATCACTACGGGGATTGTGTTTACCCGATTGCTCTATCGGAAATGTTTTACATATAAAGTAAAGTAAAGTAAGTCCCATATATCCTTGATAAGGTATCACGGATTGTGTGTAATTAAGCTTTTCATATTGTGCTTAAGGTTCTAATGAATCTGATGACAATACTGGGGGGGGGGGGCAGTTCCTTTATCTCGGACGCCTTTACTTTCCCCCAGATAATTCTCTGGCATATCCAATATTCAATTTTAGATTGGATATATACCTGGCAGTGATTCGGATCCGGAACGAGACAAGTATCGATAACCTATGATACCTCTGACTTTGGTAGCCAAGCACCTTAATCACTAGGCTACCGTGCTATCTGTTTTACATATGGGGAAGCAAATTAAAAAATGAAGAAAACGTTCGTTGGCTATAGTGCACGTTAATTAAAATGCGTAAACAAAAGTGTTTGCTGATTTTAGACAGACTCAGTTGACGACCAGCAATGAACATGGGAATGCTGCAGAAAGTGAAAACGGTGGTACACGGGGTGCCGTCTGGTTGACCAGAAACTGTTATGTTAAACTACCAGAAATACCGAATCTGGTCGAGACGAATTTCTGTTATTTAACAG